>JASVEL010000622.1:0-178054 GCA_032618575.1 Nicotiana noctiflora | reverse complement strand
GAAGCATAGCATATACATCCAAAATTTCTCGAATGACCATATTAATTAGGTTGTTGCTTGAAGAGGACTTCAAAAGAAGTCTTACCCTTGAGTACTCTAAAAGGCAACCTATTTATAATGTGTGTTGCAGTCAGGATAGACTCTCCCCAATATGATATGGGTAGTCTATACTGGAACATTAAACCACATGCCACTTCTAGGAGATGCTTGTGCTTCCTTTCAACAATTCCATTTTGTTGAGGAGTGCCAACACATCTTAACTAATGTAATATTCCTTGTGATGCAAGAAATTCTGCTTCCAATGTCCCCTTTCCCTGCTCTAAAGCATTATCAGATCTTATCATCTTAACCTTGACATTAAATTGTCTCTCCACCATAGATAGGAAGGTTTTAAGCATAGGAAAAGCATTGCTTTTAGCACTCAACAAAAATGTCCAGGATCCTCTATTGTAGTCATCAACAATAGTGAGGAAATATTTGAAATCATTGTAAGTCTTAGATTTATAAGGTCCCCAAGTACCAACATGTATAAGATCAAAAATATGCTTGGTTTTTATGTGACTGATCGGAAAAGAAACTCTAGTATGTTTAGCTTTAGGGCACATATCACAAATGAAATCAGAATTTGAAGCACAATGAAAGAAATGTAAATGTCTCATTGCTGGAATTGGAACATGACCTAACCTTTCATGCCAAAGCTTTACCTTAGGTATCACATTGACATGAACTAATTCTGAACCTAAAACAGACCTAGAACTGGAATTTCTTCCTTTTGAAAATGGAATTACATTACTATTAGAATTGAAATCACTAGGCTCTAATATGTAGAGACCTTCTCTAACTTGACCAAAAACTTGAGGACTCCTCATTGAAAGGCCCTACAACAGACATCCACTAGATGTAAGTAAAAGATTATACTGGAATTGTACACAGAACTTATAAACAGACAGTAACTTATATTTAAAATCTGGCATATGAAGAACATTAGTTAAGACATGACTTAGCAGAATTGATATACTCCCAATATGAGTAACACTTACCTTTAAAGAATTAGGTAAATTAATGTTCAAAAGTACTGGGAGTGGAATTAGAAACAGGAAAGAATTACGGTCAAACACATGTGTTTTGATGCTCCAGAATCAATTATCCAGAAATCTGTTTTTAAACTAGTAAATACTGATCCTTAGTATTTCAGAATAGTACCAGCTACATCATTTGCATTGATTCTTGATCCTCCACTTTGTGTTGATTTTGCTTGTTTGTAAAAATCCATCATCTCTGTAATTTGTTCCTTGCTAAAAATGTTGTTATTACATATGTTGCTCGGACTCTCTGAAAATATTGATGGGTGCATGTCGGATCCTCCAAAAATAATGTATTTTTGGAGGATCAGACACAGGTGCGGCAGCTGTTTTGGAGAGTCCGCACAACATAGTTGTTACCCTCATTGCTTTGCCTTGTTCCATTGTCTTCTTCTTGAGTTGCTGCCAGATTTGCCTTGGCATGATTTTGATAAGTCCTTGGGTTAGTAAATTCAAAATCATCTCCAAAACCAATCAGCATGTAACAATCTTCTTGAGTATGTCCTTTCTTCCCACAATAGGTACAAGAGAGGTTAGAATTGTGTTTTTTTTCTTCCCTCTGAATTTCTGATGTGGTCTTGGAACCTTCTCAGTTGCATTGTTGAATTTCTGCCCACCCACTATTCCTCTAGGTCCTTGATTTCTAAACTTATGATTATTCCTTTTTTGTTCTGCTGCCATGAATGCTGCAAAATCGGCAAAAACTTGTGCATTTGATTATTTTCCCTATCCAGCCACCATGAAGGATACAGAATCTGAAGACAAGTGTGCAATTGCATATACTTCTCTTTGATTCTCATCTTGCAAAAGTAGTGGGTATGCAATATCCATGCTAGGTAGAGAACTCATCAAAAGAATGTTTCCTCCAGCTTGTGCATACATATCATTCAATCCCATCAAAAATTGAATTAACCTTTGATCCTCGAAAGACTTAGTTAGTTTGGCTTTTCCCTCACATGAACACACACATTAACATGTTATGATTACATTCAAAGCATCTAATTCATCCCACATCCTCTTAAGTTTGGTGAAATATCGAGCAATATCATTGTTACCTTGTGCTAAGCTTGACAATTCTTTTTGCAGGTGAAAGAGTTTGGCATCATTGGACTTGCCAAATCTCTGTTCCAAGTTGTCCCAAAGTTCCTTTGTTGTTTTTGAATAAATCACACTGTCAGCAATGTCTTTTGACGGTGCATTTAGGATCCAAGATGTAACCATGTCATTGACACAGCTCCACTGCTCATAATCAGTAAAGTTCAGATCTGGAGCCTTGCAAGCCCCATTGATGAATCCAAGTTTCTTCTTGGCTGAAAGGGAAAGAAGAATGGACCTCTTCCATCGTGGGTAACCTCTTCCATCAAACACTGTTGACCAAGGTCATTCTAGGTGAACCTGAGTGATTAAGATGATATGGATGGTTGATGTCATATCCTCCTGCCTTAGGAACATTTGCAACTTCTGCAGCTACAACAGTGGTTTCTCCAGTTCCAGTTACAATCATGTTTCTTCACTAGGAGCTGAACGACCGACTTGGGGATTGATAATTAATGTTGGATCTAGCTTAATGCTCTAATACCATGAAAGAAATTGAACACACGACTATGATGAAATTGTGATTCAGATGATTCGAACGAGAGGAATTTTCTGTGTGTACTTCACTTGTTTGTACATGTATATATATACAATTGAATGTTGAATAAAATAAAGAGAAAAGAAAATTACTATGCATGTACATTTGTCCTATTTGTATTTGTCTATTTACAACAGAAAAATTCTATCCTAACTAAATTATATTTCTGTCACGTGAGCTTCAGCTGAGAAGAAGCTTCTAGCAATTTAGACAAATCAAGGGTCCAGACTAATCCAACAGAAAATATATGTGCCTATGATTAGCCACTCTAAAATATGATGCGTGGCTGTGATTTAAAGGAACCCAATATATACCTAGGTTATATCGAAAGAACACTTAGTTTGGTCGGTCATCTTCTCCCTTCTTCTTCTAGGTTCAGACTTCATTCCTCCATTGATGACCAAAGTAATCTGGGGTTTTGAATCTCTAACAGGATGAAAGAATCTCTAACAATGCCACCACACGGCTTAATGGTCATCAAGCTACTAGCCTTGTCTATAGGTGGGTGGCTATCCTGTTTTAGTAGAGCAAGTAGAACATAAGTTGGGTTGCAACTTGCAGATTTGCTATATTTTTTGTGCAAGTTGCCACGGTTCTCGGTGTTTGACCCTAATTTTCTGTGTAAATCAGCAGAGCGGAAGTCAGTCAAACACAATACTAAAGTTATATAAACGAATACTACTAGTCCTTTTCCCCATGATTCCAGCATAGAAGCAAACGACACGGTCAGAATCTTTTTGAGTCGTGGACAACAGGTTAAGCTACAGATTAAGAAGATATAATAATACTGAAGTGAAGTGATGAATTTATTACCATGACTATTCCAGTTTGAGGTATTTCAATATAATATTTAACTATTAATATTATATAATTTTCACAACTTTCAAGAATTCAAATTCATACAAGTATTAAAATCTTATACTTCGAAGTTCTGCTTCTTATCACCTTAAACTTTCAATAATTAGTATAGTATTTTTTTTCCAGAACAGCTAATAACATACAAGTACAAAATAACATTTTTGAACACCGTGTTTAATCAAATGGCAATGACATCATGTAAAATAGACTAAATGGAGTAAAATGAATTTATCAGTAAAACAAAAATGTTAGCATCTTCATGAAAGCTGGTTATGAAAATCTCGTGATATTACAGTCTATGATTTGCCAAGGAGCCAAATAGCACATATAAATTTAGTTAAGTGTTAGGACTGGATAACGTGCAGTTGAAGCTAGAAAGAATACTAGATAAAAGGTTGAAAGCATCAATGAGAGGTGTCTTCATATGAAGAAGGCTTATGCATAAATGATGCCTCGGTAATCAAGAAAAGGTTGCTGGGCCATACTAGAGAATAATGTTTACAGAAACAGGTTGAAAGCTACCTAAGGGAAAAAGCTAATCGAGATACAACAGGACCTAAGAATAATTACAGAAAATAACTAGTTATTTACATATTAATAAGATCCTCTCACCTAAGTCCAGAAGCAAAATTATACATGGTTGGGTTTGATAGACTAATGTCATTATGGTTGGATAAGAATTCATGTGTCACTCCAGTTATCTTCTCCATCATCACTTCCAACTGCCTAAATATATGTCAAAGAAAGGAACAAGTCAGTCAACAGTTTAGCTTAATATATTGGTAAAGAGGAACCATCTCAATCCACTATTTTTGTGCTCATCATTCTCGGAGTGACCATGATGGTGGCCATTTTTCTTTTTTGGTGTGTGTGTGTTGGGGGGGGGGGGGGTAAAGGGAGAGAAGGATGCAGGATAAGATGTTGATACCTGACGGATTGCATTGGCCTTCTCCAAAATTGCAGTGACCTTGACGCTTGCTGAAGGACCTGAAGTTCCTGCTTGTTTTGCTGGAGCAGTTCGTCTGAGATTGAAGGACTGAATCATACAATGAAAGAGAAAGTAGGTAAAGTGAATTCCTCAAATGGCATGAAATTGGACTAAATAGCTCATTTTGGTAAATAGTAGACACTTCATCCTCAAGTTTTAAGAACATAATTTCACAATGACTTCAACCCCACTCATGATTCAAAGAAGAGTGAAACATTACAACAAAAGCATTGGAGAAATTATCTACAGAAAGCGGTTTGGTAACAATCAAATTGAGAAAGCAAACTAATAAAGAAGTTCAAGGAAAGAAGCTAGCAAACCTGTCAAGAGCAGGCTACAACTAGCTTAGCTATCCAATATCCAAGTGGAAAAAAGTTCTTTGCCGATTTTCAAAATCAGAGATAAATTCTTGAAGTATTCAGGTAATTTACACGGGCTGAAGGAAAATTAAAAGATAAAATGGCAAGTAAATCCAAAAACCTAAATCAAATATCAAAACCAGTTGCGGGCACATATTCGACTACGAACGGGACAATAATGACCACTCACTTTTGCTCTAATCTGGTGCAGGAAGTCTTCCTTTTCATTGATTCCTCTGTTATTTTTAGCATGAACAATGAGTTTCCTCCCAGTTGTGTCTATCAAGTCTGGCTGCTGCATATGTAAATGCATAATTGTCACCTCCTACTTAATTCAGTGTGATATGAAAGTGGAAAAGAGAACCTTCTAATAAAATTTCAATTCCTTTTTCTCTTTTTGAAGTTTCATAGTGGGATCAAGAAGAATACCTTGCTTTTCAATGAAAATGCAGCTTCAATAACTTGCTGTTGCTTAAATGGAGGAGGCTTAGGTTGATGTGAAATGGTAGATCCAAGCTCCTTGTGATCAAACACATGATGGTTTTCAGAGGAATTATGTAGATAATCTTGTTCATCATCTAAATGAGATTGTGTACTCTGCCACTGTATTGGAGGGAGAGGAGGAGGAGGAGGCGATGTAGACTCCTTAGCAAACAATGGCTCTAGATCTCTTGCAGGCAGAACATTACCAACTCCATGCTTGAATGAGGAATGCTGGGTATCCAGAACTGGAAGATCAAATAAATTATCAGACTGACAATCCTCCAGAGAGTATTCTGCAAAAGGAATATGACGTCCACTGCAGAGGCGCAGCTCCTGCTGAGATGTCCGGCCATTCTCCAAAGATGTTGACGTTGATTCAGTAAATGATATTCTTTGCAAAGCATCGTATACTTCTTGGTCCTTTAAACTAGGAGAGTTACCAGATTCCCACTGTTCAGAGTTCGACTCTGACTGATGGCTAAGATAATCATCTGACAGATCGGGAGATGATCTGGAAAATGTCTCATCATCCGAGTCTGAACCAGCTTCTTGCAGAGGAATCGAAGGCTCCGGTACCAGCTGAAATGAAGGAAAAATATCTCCATTGTTTTCATGGATATTATTCCTATCAGGAAATCTGAGTTTCAGTTTCGAAGCCTCAGTGCCATCTATCGGCTGGAATGAGATCTTCATATGTCCAAGTGGCGGAGAAGAAGAAGGTGATGTAAACGAGGATCCACTTCCCGGGAAGTCTTTAATTCTACCAGAAAATGTTCTACCCACAAAATGTTGGTAATCATTCATTGGCTCATTAATTCCAGTGTTCAAGGAACTGACTGAATCAGTGTTATCATTCCAACCAAGTGAGAGTTTCCCGTGAAATCCATTAGTAAGCAGTCGATTACCTAGTTCAAGAATACGTGATGAATTCTTTCCATTCTCTTGACCAGCTCCAATAGTTTGGGATTCCGGACTCACCTCTCTCGCTGTGCTAGATGTCATTATACCAGATCCACTTAAACAACTCTGTAGGGGCTTATCAGTGCAATTTTGCTGGTATAAGTTACTTGACTTCTCAAGCTTGACATCTAAATCTTTGGCTGAAAATCTTGAAGATATGTTCTTAATAGAAATGCCAACTGCTTGAGCAGAATTTTGGCTATCAGCTTTATCTCCTGACTTATTCTGCACAATATCTTGTTTTCCTGCATGTTTCTGATTGACAGAAACAGGTTCGTATCTTGATGTACCGACTATATCATTTTGATTAGCTTCATAAACTTGACCAACAGTATTTATTACACCATCTGGCGGCTTTGAGGGCTCAAGCCCGAGCAAGCCACCATTTGTCCAGAATTTGACTGGAGGAGTGCCCAGAAGCTGAGGTGGGGGCTTTTCAGAGTCAGAAGGACCACACAGGATCTTGTTGACCATTGGCAATCCTGAACCAGTTCCCCTAGGACTAGAGGTGATATGATTACTAACAAGTGGCTCTACTTGTGATGCTTCCAGAATATTGGATCTTTCATTTGAAGGGACACCCAGAGAACTGTTTGGTTTAAAAGCAGTTCTAGCTATCTGAGGAGACGATAAAAACTCACCACACTCTGAAGAGATATTCTCTGAAATTTCCACACATTTTACTTTGCCAGAGGAAGAGAAAGCTCCAGGGTCAGAGTCAGCAGATGCAAAGTTGGTATTACCACCAAAACCACTGTTTTCAGGGGAATTTCTAGCTGCAACTTCAGGTGTATTAGTAGAAAAATACCGATCAGAAAGTTTTTCTCTAATTCCAAGGGTTCCATTCAGGGGTGATGCAGTCTTCAGACTAGATTCCAGCTCTACTGCTCGTTTTCTTTGACAATCTAAATCAGTTTCAGACTCTGACTCAATGGTGTTTAGTGCATCCATAAAATTGTCAGTTTCACTTTCAATGTCATCAAACTGGCTTTCAGAAAAAGTTGACCTTGGTATAATTTCAGCCTCAGGCTCAGAACTTTGTTGTTCAATGTTTTCAGATATAGCAAAATTCAATACCCGAGTATCTAGGAGTAGATTTTCTTGACCTGTTTCCAAACTCTCATCATTATCATAATTCAGAATTATAGGATCCAACGTTTCATTCTTAACACTGCTAGTTAAGAAAGGCAAATTAGGAACAACTTGCTCCTGTCGAAAATTGTTACTCTCTTCATCAGATATGACCCAGAGCTTTTCATCAGGAGAAGTATCTTCTACTGAAGCATTTGGATTCATCTGCAATGGAGAGTAGAAGACTTCCTTAGACGCTACTTCTGCAGTTCTCATCTTACCACTGCAAGCAACAGACAATAATTCACGCCCAATTTGTTCATCTGTTACGCTATTCCGCATATCACTGTACTCATCATCACCTTTCTGATCGGGGGAAGCACAATCGAGCAAAGCATCATGCTGAATCTGGGATGGAGAAGAGAAGGATTCTCTAGACTCTTGTTTCTCACGTCCTGTTTTATCATTCCAAGTAACAGAAGATGTGCAGTGGCCAGCTTGCTCTTCAGATACACTATTATCAATGTCATCACAGACAACTTCACTTCTTTCCTCAGGAAAAGCATAATCAAACATAGTGTTAAGATGTAGCTGCGACGTCGAATCAAAGGATCCTTTAGGCTCTTGTGTGTCAGGTTGCATCTTCAAATTCCACGCAACAGATGTTGAAACAAGGTCAGTTAGCTCTTGTGACAAATCTTTTCCATTATCATTGTAAGCATGATCACTCTTTTCTTCAAGAAAAGAATAATCGAAAGATTCGTTATGCTGCATTTTTGGTGGAGACGAGACAGTCTCAGATTTGCCATCTTCAGGTTGAATTGAGTATCTTGGCTGTGAAGCGAATTCCCGCTGCCCCGACCCATGTCTCGAATCTAAGTCAGATTTCAGGGTGGTGTCATATGTGCAGAAACTATGAACCAGGGAAGGTCGCCTATCCAGATTTCTGGAAGAAAATGGCATTCTGCAATGTGCAAAGATCACAAAGTTATATTTCAGCAAATTCCAATCTGTAAAAGCTATGAATATAACTCCCCATAATATGTAAATTCTCTGAGGTCACCACTATTTCTCCATCTTTCCAGTCCATAAGAGAAGACAAGTAATGCATACCTACTACCATAATTGGGCATAGATGCACTACGAGAGACTTCTCCGTTCCTCCTCCATGATCGTTTCTTCTGTTCAATGTTGACACATATTTGTGACAAAAATTTATAAAAAGTATCATCAGAAATTAACAAGCTTGCTATAGCACAGATTTTTGTTTAAATATTCGTGAACACTTGCTGGAAGGACACCAATGAATAATAAGAAGTAACAAAGCTCAGGACCAAAGTAACAACTACTAAAACAAAAGTGAAAAGACTACTGTCTAGACAAGGGAACAGAATAAAATCTCAGTGCAAATATGAGCTGGTCTATTTCTATTTTTACTAATGGAAGGCGCAATTCTTAAGGAGCCTATCACTTACCTTTTTTGCTCAATCTGCATACATAACATTGCCTTTCATTGCTGTTCCTCGTTAATGAGTATGGCTATTACAAAATTGTAAGATTAAGTGGAATTATAACAGACAGTACTAACACATGCCTTTTGGAACACCTTGATGTTCACCATAGAAAGTTAAATTCCATCAATTTCGAGCACAGTTATGCACATGTGGAAAAGTGGGTGTTACAGCCTTAGAGGGGCAGCCCTCCCCTCCGCTACCCCCTACCAAATTTCTGCCAAAATCGCTTTAAAACTACCCCATGAGCAATCTCAAAACAAGAAAAATAAAGGAAAAAGGACTTCCTTACATTCACATATTTTGGCAGTGGATTCCTAACATTTGGCATGGAGCTTTATGATAAATGGTTATTGTAACTTTATAGTACAATTATTTAGTTTTGGAACTCTGTTTGGTTTCTATTTATCCCTTCTCCCTCCCTTCCGAGGACAGTAACAATTAATGAGATGTAGCTGTCCACACAAAGAAAGTTCACAAACCAAAAAGCTAAACAGATAACGCAGAAAAGTAAGATGACAATATGAAAGAAGAGTATCTTTGTTCCAATAATTGAAGAGGAGCCTTGGGTCATAGCTAAAATTTTCCGCCATATGACCAAGAGGTAAGAGGTCTTGCAAAAATGAAAGGTAAGGTTGCGTACAAGACTTAATGTGATCAGTCCCGTCCCCAAACCCCCGCGCATAGTGGGAGCTTAGCGTAGCGAACTGTTTTTTTTGTTCCAATGATTGTCAGATGTAAGTTAAAAATTAGATGCATTTTAGTATATTAAATGACAATGCTATGTCCACAAAAGAATTTAATATGAGATACAACCTGAACTATATAGTTTCATTAAATTTGTACATAAAATATATTAGCGATATGGTTTCCAGTAATATGGGAGAGATGTTTAGTTTCATTGAGTTAATTTTGTACAAGAGAGACTGGGCACTAGCTTGCCAACCAAAATTGTGCCCCATACTGGAAGACAGAAAGAAACATTGATCCAAGCATTCAACTCTTTTCATTTGTCACGTGATGATGTTTATTTTAATTGTTGAAGTTGAGCCTCTTTTCTTTTGTCTAGAAGGCATGTATACTATAGAGTTCCTTAAAAAATATGTATCCTATAGAGTTAAGATGAACTAGAATGGTGCAGTATAAGAAGTGTTCCGAACATGAGGGACACATTTACCTTTAAAAAAATAAAATCAGGATGCAATTTTTCTTTTTTCTTTTGAAACCAGAGTTTCATTGAGATATTAATTAATATCTTAGTCTGTTGTTTTCTTTTTATCTGCTGAATTTGTGCAATAGTTCTCAATCAAAATTTAATATATTACACTTTGCTTCTTTTTCAATAATTTTTATCTATTTTAAGACTTCTCTTGCCTATGTATATAAAAAACTACAGACTTACGCTCCTAAATCTATATATTTGACATAAGAAGATCTTCTCCCTCTCTGACAAATTTCCAGCTCTGTCCCTGCAATTATATGGTGCTAACATATCCCATAAAGCAAACTTCCGCTCTACCTATATAAATGAGAGAATTGGAGAGGCCTTTACATATTTTTCGATTTAAGATGTGTTTCTTCAACTTCTTAACATCCCTTTATGTAACATCCCGTGAATATATGAGATGATACTGCTCATAAAAACACCAAATAAATCCCAAAGTTAAGCTGTGGCAGTTAATTTCAGAATTATTCATGACATACCTTAATCTTTCGACCCTTCTTTTCTTTTAGGACTTTTTCAATATATTCTTCATCAGACCCAACTGATGCTCTCTTAAAGAAGGTTGGATCTGAATACCTTTTCAAGCAAGATCCAGGTCCACCAGGGTCAAATCTGAAGAGACAAGTAAATGTTTCAAGAGTATAGCAGGGAAATCAGGAGATATAAATATAGATATAAATTTGGGTTCACGTACTTGTCAAGCAAATGCAAGCGTGGCGGCCCACGACATTCCTCGTATGAATCCATGATAAATCTTGGCAAGTCATTGTATATAAAATGATTTTGTTCAGTACGAATACGGGCATGCCAATTTGATCCTGCACACCAACTGCTTCCATAAAAACTCGAAGAACAGGAAAAAGAGGCCATTTAAGAAGCAGAAACAGACATTCCAAATACACCAAAGTTGAAGTATTTCCTACAAGTAAAACTTTATTGGTGGAACTATTTGGAACATCATTTCTATCATAGCAGGCATATCTGAGTTTGAGAAATTAAACCAATTACCCCCCATTCTCACTGTCACCTTCCCTTGGTTTAAAGAATTTGGTAATGGGATCAAAAAGGCATACCAGCTGTATAAGCAAAGTGTAAATGACTCCGTTGTGCCAATACCGATTTCTCGAGTGGAGGAATTGCAGCTTCAATTTTTCGCACGCGAGCAACCAACCTGCTGCTTCTCGAGGATGTAACCATCACTTGCTCTTGTAAGCCATGAAACACTTCTGCCGCAAATCTACAAGTACAAAACTGCTCTTAACTACTAGTATATCTTTAGCATTCAAAATTCACATTTCCAATCCTTCATTGAACATCAAACTGGGTATTTCATCCCACCAAATGAAGACCAAAGAATACTATAGAGCTATATATAATAGAATGTACCGCCAATATTCCTAAGGACCTTGTGTAGCTCTTAAAGGATAGGGGAATGTTAATGCTCTCGAGACTTATTGGCTGTTCGAAATACCCAGTGCAACTTGCGTATCAATATCCACCTCAAACTCCAGTAACAGGATGACTATTTCAGAGTGCTAAAGTTATTTGCAGTAAAAGATACTAGAACTAAAACACAGAAAACAACCCAAAGCAACAATAAGAATTCTGTTGGACAGAATTCAAATGCATAATTAAGCAGATCCATTCTTCTTCCTCCAAGTGACAATGAGTCATTAACCTCTGATAAGAAGGTAAGACCGTCACATTGAACTCCTCATCCTTATTTTAATAAATGGAATAAATGTAGTATCCGGACCGCCTTGCGCACAACTCAACTATTTCACCAAGTACTTGCATCCTCCCACCATTACATGTATCAGGTAACTTTAGCCAACAAAGCTTAGGCCGATGGGAATAAATCACCTTAGGTGTTTTGCCTCTGCTAGGATTCGAACCTTGGTCTCTCAAGTCTCATGGTCTTCTTTCCAACTTCATGGACCACTAAGTCACATCCTTGGGTTCTCACATTAAACTACTTTTTTGCAATGCCAGCCCAGTGTTTACCTTTTCCTAGGTGAATTATAACTACTCTGTTAATCTGTATGAGCTGTCATGGTTCAGGACTTCCCGCTAAGTTTTTATTGGCCATACAGGGTATTCCCCAGCCTATGCAATGCACAATGGTTGATAAAGGTCATCACCGTGTTGAAACCAACTATGTCTTCCAATTAGCTGAAGAAAAGCTTGTTTCTAGCACTTACCAGAACAAAACAAAAAGAGAAGGTTCTTCAATAAATAATGGAGTAAGTTTAAAGATGATATATCCCGTAAAAGGCAGTACATTAACGTTGAATGCTAGTAGCTGCAGTATTCTCCAACAAACTCCACCGTAATTATACAAAATGGCTGCTGGAAGCCTTAGTCAAGTTGATAGCAGAATGTAAGTGTGAAGAACCATCACTCAAGTGAAGACGACAATTGTAATGCTGTCACATGTTAAGCCTATCAGTAGGTAAACTGTATCTCATCATGCTTATCAAATGCTCCATCATAGATGTTCAAGTGTAAGTAGAGTGCCACTTTTTTTTTATAAGGTAATGTATGTAGAACGACATTACATATTCCAAATACAACTTTTTCCCCTTATGGCATTATTGGCTATAGATTAAGCTTCTTGTGCATGCACGTAACAGATGTCCCTTTCGTCCAAGACGTTTTCAATTCACAACTCTCTAGAGTCAACACAAGTAAACTTTGACCACAATTTTCCTTTGTAAATCTTTAATTACTGTCTTCAAATGAAAAGTTTATCCTTTTCTCCCTTTACCCTAAAAATCAGTTGACTTGACTCAGGTAAATTTGAAGTAACCAAAATATTGAAAGAGAGCACGAAGTTACCTATTTTTTTCTAACATACTATCTTTTTTCTCCTAATTTGAATGACATTGTTCCCATTTTGAAATATACAAAAATTGTTTAGCATCACTTGTGTAACACAATAGTTTCAAAATACAAATCCATTCAGCTAATGAATCTAAACTACACTAGCATTTTCTTCCACTACTTATACAAATCTACAAGTCAAATTAACATACTTGTGTCATCAGCAGTGGACAGAGGGACAACCTAATTTGCATGCAATAAGACTAAGAAAATGATTATGAAAAAAAACAATGAAGTCATATAACTCTGCTAAACTAGAATATTAATACGAGATTTAGCAAATTTCAGCACACCTTATTTGAATTTAAAAAATACTTCCATTTCACTAAAAGAAGGTCCGATTTTTTCTCAGAAATTACTTCAATGTCACCACAGCATAACAAAATAGAACTCAACAGAAAACCAAAGTTGAAACCTTTTACCGGAAACTTCCACTAAAATTAAACAATAAGAAAAAAAATAAGAGTTCTTCAGAGTTCGGAGAGGGCATAAATGAGAAAAGGAAAGTAAAGAAAACGTACTCAGCGAGATCGCCGAGCTGACGCAAGATCCCGACGAGTCCAGCGACAGCAACACCGTCAAGAACGACCTTGGGATCCTCTTTATCGGCGTCCCGGTACAATTCCGGCGTTCCCAATCCGTACACATTTCTCGCCGTAGTTCTCACCAACGGCATCGTTCCGTTTCACACTTCTCCCTACTTTCTCTCTCCACTCTGTCTCACACTAAAATAAAAGTATTCTGAAATTGAACGTGGGAAAGAAGTAAAACAATAAATATAGTAATAAATGAAGGAATGATGAGAGAGAAAGTAAGAGAGGAGTAGTTGAAGGAGTGGAGCAGCTTAACTACTTACTGCTCAGACAGAGATAGTGATGTATAATTGTATATATATAGAGAGAGAGGAAGAAAGTTTGTACTTCATATGTGTAGAGAGAGAAAGCGATGGGTGTGAAGGTCTGTAGTTTTCAGCGGAGAAAGAGAGAGTGAAAATGGTGAATTCGTCCAAAGAGAAACGACATTGCCAACTCTGCAAGCCATGCTTCCCCTGGTGGGTGTATCATTACAGGTTGATGGACTTTTAAAAGACTGTTTTGCCCTTTAGCTGTACTGAAATTTCAGTTTTCCCTCTTTAGTTCATGTGTCATTTTTACCTTTGCCCTTTGTAGTTTGAGTTCCAACATAAGTTGGAGGGGTACTGAGACAAAATTATAATGAGTAATTTAAAAATTAGTCAATTAGAAAGAAAAAGGGAAATAAAAGCGTAATTTGTAGATTTACATAAAAATTAGGACTCAAGGAGAATAAATCAACATAGTCTGAGCTTTCCTTCTTCTTCTTTTTTTTAATCTTTTATGGGTGGTTATAAAGCCTTTTTTTATAAGGATTTATTTTACAAAACTTTCACCTTATTAAAAGTGTTACTCAAAAGTGTTAAAAATTATTGATATCGAAATGCACAAAAAAAATCTACGAAAAGTTCTAACAAGTTCAAACAAAAAAGAGTGTCAACCACATAGGATACTATTGTTTGGTCACATAATATATGTATCTACGTCAAAGTGTCAAATGCACTTTAAATAAGCTACCGTAAAATTTACAAGTTCAAATAAAAAAGAATGTCAACTACATGCTTTGGTTTGAATTGTAAGCATAAACATAATTCACATTTCTTATTTTTAACACTTTTGGTTTCCTTCGTAGCGATCTTGTTCTTTGCTATTATATTCTAATTTGATTGATAGTCTTTATTTTGCTAATTTCATAAATTTATTTTTTGTTTTAACAATAATTTATTTTAATATATTTATTAATTATCCATCACTATGTAATTTAATTATCATCATGATATCTTGAAGATTGAAAGATTGTCTCATAGTATTACTGGAATATAATTGCTGAAATATGTGTTGGTAGTGAATGTTTATAACCCAAACGAAAATTTGAAAGACCCAAAAAAACTGATAAAATTCAAACCAATAAAATTGGCTTAATTAATTTTAATTTAATTTTGATTTTGGTTCAGAGAAACACATTCAAACCAAAGGACCCTCACTTTTTAATTCACTGGGGTAAATTGGAATTTTACACATCCTGGCGTTATGGTGATGGATTTAGATATCCAGACTTCAGTCCCCGGAATGGGTGGAGATTAGCAGTTTAAAATGACAATATTACCCTTCATTTGCTTGTTTATTTGAACAGTGGGAAACATTTGGGGTTCCCATGAGCGTTTGTTTATTCCGCCGTGTATGGTAAGGTCACGGCGCCATTCTAAATAAAAGTATATTGTCCAAGTGTTACTAATAAAAAAGAAAAAGGTATTTGTCATCCTCTATTTTTTATGAAACATAGGATTTTTGCTTTTAAGCCTTTTTCTCTTCACTTCATTCTTTGGTTGTTAATTATTTGTGCACATTCAAGTCATTATTGCTCTTTTTTCTAATTTCATTCCGTTTTATATTATGTTTATTTCTTTTATATACTTAATTTTTTTCCTATCACACGGGGAAGGAAAAGATAACAAGAATAACCCATAATGCATGGAAGACGCTTATTAATATCACTAAATTAATAGTTTTTGTGATTATTTTACGTCGATAACTACTCGAATTTATTTATTCATAATTGTCGATTCATAAAATAAAAATAACACAAAAGTTCTAGTACTAATTAGTGTAAGTTTTTCTTAGACCCTTTGTTTGGGTAATAAATACGACACAACTTTCAAATTAAAGGTTTAGCTATTTCCAATTCTCTTCTTTTCCAGTAGATTATATGAGGGATGCTTCTCTTGTTCAGTAAGAAGTAAAAAGATTATTGACATGCCCTGATAAATGTTTCCTTTTTAAAGAAAGAAAAAAAGACAATCAATGATCTGTTAATATCAACAAGTGACGGTCAAATAAGTAGAAAGAATGAGGTGATGAGAATGGGATTTTGGAAAGAAGAAAAAGGGTGACGAGAAAAAATATTCTCTTATACTAGCTCAAGAATAGGGCTATTATTAGCAGCACACCATTAGAAACGTCTTTCTTAATATTAAGACATCTAGACGACAAAAGTATTTGAAGCATGCTTTTCCTATGTATGCTTACAAAAATTTTAAAAAATAAATAAAAAACAGGAGAGGCATATAATTGATAGACAAATTTTAATATTCTATTTATGAAATATCAGTTCAGATGACTATGGTAACAAATATGAGAATGTTGAGATAGATGTGCGGACATATCAGGTAACTAGATAAGATAGGAATGAGGTTATTCGCGACAAGATGGATGTAGCCCCTATTGAGGAGAAGATGCGGGAACTGAGACTTAGATGATTTGGACATGTGAGGAGCAGAAACACAGATATCCTGATGAGGAGGTCTGAGAGGTTGGGCCTACAAAGAGGTAGAGGTAGGCCGAAGAAGAAATGGGGGAAAGGTGATTAGGCAAGACGAGTACATATTTAACTCACCGAGGACATGACCCTTGATAGGAAGGTGTAGAGGTCGAAGATTTAGGTAGTATGGTAGGTGGTCAAGATTGTTCATACATGTAGTATTAATACGCACTCTCGCATTCTGTTGGTAGTAAGTTTCTTTGACTATTTGTTATTTTCTTTCATTTTGATCACCTTTTTATCGTGTTGTTTTACATGGCTTTTGGTGTTGTCCTTCCCTGTCTATCTCTTAATTAATATGGTATTTGTATTTTCCTGAGTCGAGGGTCTATTGGAAATATTCTCTCTACTTTCACAACGGTAAGGGTAAGGTCTGCATATATATTATCCTTCTCAGATCTTATAACGTGGGATAATATTAGCTAGGCATGTTGTTGTTGTTGTTTCTGAAATATTATCATTTATTTCTTTTTTTAACAATAGGTCTATTAATATTAACAAAACTTTTTAAATACAATGCTTTAAGGTTCAAAAATGAAACTTAATTCTCAGAACAAAATAACTTAACAATTATCAAAATACCTTCTTAGAAAACATTTTGTCAAAAACTTTTGCAAAAAGTTATCTAGACAGACAATTAAATCATAATCTTCAACTTTCTCATGCATGAAAGGAGAAAACAAGAATTGCAATCAATCATGTGGATTCTGGTTTCTAGATCTTGTGCTCTTTCTTTTGTCCAAACTCCAAAAGAATAAAATATGTGTAAATCCCCACCTAAACCTTTCCAAAATCTAAGATTTAGTAGAATTACTATTTAATACTCTAACAACACCATTTCCTTGACTTAAAAAATAAAATAAAAATAGAAACAGCTAGCATCCTTCATGTCAGTAGACATAGTTGACTTCATCTGATCTATAAACTTCATTTAGCCGTTCGGAATCTTAGCGCTAACTTCAACTAATTAACGCAATTAAATAATCATTTTACTTACCCAAAAAAAGTTAAATACACATTGTCTGACTCAATAAAAGAAATCAAATTCTTTTTAAGCAAATCAATCAAAAAGATGAAGGAATTAATTGTAGTTGGAGATAGTAGCCACGTGATCGTTTCAATAATCGGAACAATAATAGTAGTAAAGGAAAAAGATAGAGAGAGAGGAAGAGAGAATGATATGGTGACAAATATTAGAGATAGAATCAGTCTTTCTATTATAAGTGATCCTCTTATTATAAGGTTCGGATTCCCTTTATATAATTTTAAGAGAGGGGGACTCGAACTGAGTCCCTAAAGTGATAACGTTAGTGTACTTTATAGGGGAGCCGATAACAAGTCGAGGTAGTCCCTCCTCTCACCCCGGGATCGTTCCTTCCTGTCGGTTCGTAAGCATTCGACGATTAGTCATGTTAACAATAAAAAGTGGTTGGTCAAATTCGACCTCATACAAACATAAGGGTCAAGGGCCCAAATTATTCCGAATCCTGCTTGAGACCCTAACACGATAGATAATAGTGACTTGAGACAAGCCTTCAACCAATCAGTTCAAATGAAAACATTGATCACCAAACTCTTTTGTTACTTCTTATTTTCGATATTTATGTGTTTTATACAAGTAGACGTTAATAGGTTTTTACATTAAAAAAAAGAAATTGCATCATTGCTTACAACATGGGAAAAGTGGGAGGAAATTTCCTAACAACGTGATAATATATTTAAATTTAGATTTTCAAAATTGTAGCGTACGTACTCCATGAAATCTTGATTCTTCAACATGTTACAGTAACGGATCGTTTATCTACATTTATTTAATGCTACTATTATTTGTTTGGATAATTACTGAGAGCTCAAAGTCGGTCCCTACTACCATAAAAAATACCAAAAGAAAGATATGGATGGTTAACTCTAAATATTCTCTTATATTAGAAGCAAGAGTTACCTGCCAGTATCATCAACATGCCTGTCTGGCAAGGGTATTCTGGTCATTTCAGCTTTAGTCTTTAATTCCCTTAAAACACCTGTAGGCACTCGAACAGTGACAACAACAAAGATGGGCGCTTGGGTTTCTATGTTGCTGGCTCAATGCGTGGACTTCCATGTAACATCTGACCACTTCATATTATCAGTCATAACACTATCTCAAAGTTCCATCTCTTACAGGTTCTGTTCATCTTCTTTGTTTTCTTTGTTTGACTTCTGATTTGTATCTTTTAGAGAAGAATTAAATAGGCAATTTCAAAGGCCAGAATTGAATTTGCTCTGCTTTTGTCTTTCTTCGTTCAGAATTCCATAACCTTCTTCTTCGATGTAAGAAAGAATTGGAGTTTCACTTGGATTTTTGTACTTCGTTGGTTTCTAAATTGATGTAATCACATGGTTCACGGTCACCGCTAATCTTTGCTCAGAATTCCTTGGGCTTCTGCTTCTTCGTTGCAACAAAAAATTGGGGTTTTGCAGTTCAGTGGTTGCTCAATTGACATACTTTTTCCATTATATGTAACTGTAATTATTTTATTTTTGGGTTCTTGCTTATTTGTTGGTCGAAATTAAATTGTAATTTTATGTTAATTTTGTGAAATTCAAAAATACCTTGAAAGAAATTTTGATTTTCGTCTACTATCTAACTATTCTCCATGTTTGTTTATGTTTGAAGGTTTTTTGTATTTTGACCAAGAGTTATAAATTGGGGATTTAGAATGGATGAAGGTTACTTTGTTGGATTTAGGCTACAATTTTAGTCTGCTACTGATGCATTTTATTTTGTTAATTTATTTTATTTTGTTATTCTGAGTTCAGTGATTAGTAAGTTATATATAAAAATTCGATAGAACTTATATTTTGTCTTGCAATTACAACAACAAAGTTAACAGCGACAATATTTATAATTTCATGATTATTGTGTATATTACTTTTATCTATTGTCTGATTCCTACACTAATACATAAAATGTATTTCATAGGCCTTTTTTACGCACTATCAGATATAGTACGGCAAGTTGCGACAGAGTTTGGATGCAGTGAACTGAAACAACACTCTTCTTAGGCGGCGAATTTGGTTCTCTCTCACTACTGTTAGGTACCCTTCCTTTTTACTAACTTTGTTCCTCTTGGTTTCTACCCTTACACTCTAAAACTTATCCTTATTACTAAAAGCCCTAATTTTTTTTATTCCCTTATTATGATTTTGGGTAAATTGGAAAAACTGTGTGATTATGTAATAATTTGGAGGTCTCCTTGTCCATTAATCGATTTCGCAATCACCGTGGATTGTTTTAAAATCAACTAAATTTCAATTGGATATTACTTTCAAATTTGATGGGGTTAACGCTATTACACTATCAGGCAGCTTAGATGCAGTCCTATGAGCCAACTTGTGTAACTGGACTGGCTTTCCATTGGCAAATTAGTTTTTTGCTAACTGCGTTAAGTTTAGCAAGAGTTAATAGTCAGAGCAAGTCATATTATTGTGCCAATGGAACTTTGCAAAAGTGACCCTAGAGTAGAAGAAAATGCTTATATCGTACATCCATAAATAATTCAGAGGACAAGTAAAACATCAATTCGTGCTCTATACTGGATACTAAAAATATCAGAAATATTTAGTGAGTAACAACCACTTGGTTTCCTCTTCTTTCGTAAGAATCAACTTATGTCTCCCTTCTTCATCAGGCGGACAGAGGCTTGTCCGTCTCTCGAGCTTTTTAAATCCTTGGAGAAACTTCCTTCTCTTAACTACACCGTGAAGATAAATTAAACCTGTGTATGAATCCATCCTAACTCCTTGTATCGCAAAAGACTTCCTTTGAACAAATCGCTTGAATGCCATGATAGATATTGAATTTGCAGATTGATTCTTATAGAGAACTAACAAGAAATGGTCATTTATAGGAAAGTACTTGAGAGAACAAAATGGACAAGCCTGCACGTCCTGTGTTGCCAACCTCTGAGTTTCCGATAAAGAATATAGCAAGGAATATGTGTGCGCGTGCATAAAATATGTCAAAGTTCATCCATCTTACAAAACAAGAATTTTGATCAGATTCCATCTTACAATTATTTTGTCAGTTGTTGTGACAACATTATAAACATAAATCCCCCCAACCCCTTTTTCACCCCTGAACTCACACCCACTGGATAAGATAGTCCCAGTAGTAGGAGGAGAGTTTCAGAAATGGTGTAAGTTTACTGAGTGCTAAATTCTTCAATTTAATATCTTATCTTTTTATATCTTAATAAGGTGCCTTGAATATTTCATTTCATTACTCTTGCTTTATGTAAATATTTCAGTATCTACAAATTAGATTTACATTTAAATTCTTAATAATCAAAGGCAAAAGTTAAAATCAATAAAAAAATATACAATTATCTGCATAAGGGACAGTGAAATTAAAGAGAATGTAGAGGGAGGGTTTAGTCATTATGTATCGTAAAATATATGATTTCAAAAGCCTAATGGATTCTTTTTGTGTTTCAATTTAATTTTTTGCCTTTTCTTCTTACTGGCATCCAAACATTCTTTAAGATATCTTCTTTTGCTAAAGTGCAATTTTTCTGAATAGCAACTGTAACAACTATGTTTTTGTACGCTTGCAGTCTTTAACAATTTTAGAACTTTTGTACCAACACATATTTGGGAGCAAGAAATTTTAATATTGATGGACTCTCGACAAACAAACAAACGTCCATATGAAAAGAAATATGCTGATAGGAATGTTAGGCGCCGTGAACAATATAGAGTTAAGATGGCCAATGAAAAGAGTGCACTAGCACTACATGAAGTGCTCACAAGTCATGTGTTACAACGTAGTCACTTTGAGAGAATGACTTCAACCATCTCTACTGATACATCATCGGGACATTCACAGTATACTCCTAATATAATGGACTCCTCTGATACTTCCAAAACGGGTTAGTATATTAACTCTATATCGCAATGTATACAGCATGAGTAACTGTTTCACTATTATTGCAAATATAATTTGTTCGTGTGCACGAATATTTATCTAAGTTTAATAATATAAACATCTGTTGCGCTTATACTTACTATGCAGAGAGTAAAGTTACATTGCTTCCATCATTTCCTACTTTCGACAAACGAAATCCTCTTTGCACTTATGAGAAAGGCAAGTTACTGAAATTTGTCATAAGTTTACACTAATATACAAGACATATTAATGTTAATTAAAAAATTACTTATGTGGTAGGTTCAACATCGGCTGTACCTAATGAACAAAATGACACAGCTGACATAGTGATAACTAAAGGTTTGTATTTGTGTCTTCTTTGAATAATATCATTTGTGCTTACTGTTTCACTCCTTACAACATCTAGAACATGCAGGTCGCGGTCGAAATAACAAAGCTGCTATGAATATTAAACTACGGTCAGACTATGTACCGTTAAAAAAGACTCAAAACTGTAAATTCTGCTCTGCAAAACGATTTGAATATGAATCTCCTGGATTTTGTTGTAGCACTGGTACAATTAAGATAATTTCACATCGAATGCCTGCTAAGCTTCATAATCTATACTTCGAGAATAATGAAAAATCCCAACACTTTCGAACATATATCAGAACATATAATAATTCATTTGCATTTACATCACTTGGTGTAAATTATGATACAGACTTAGCACGAAGAAATCATGGTATCTATACTTTTAGAGTTCAAGGACGAATGTACCACCTAATAGATGATTTGTATCCCGAAGAGAAAAAACCAAAAAATCTACAGTTGTACTTTTATGACAACAACAACGAGTTAGCAAATAGAATGGCATGCTCTAACAAAGTCAATGAATCTATAGTGAGTGAACTGATGGACATGTTGAAGGTTAACCCATATTCCTTTTTTATCCGATCTTTGATAGATATTCCTGAGCTACAGAACTTCCATATTGGACTCAAATGTGATCCTGGTTTAGATCAGCGAGTATATAACTTGCCAACTTCATCAGAAATTGCTGCAATATGGGTTGAGAACAATGACAATAATATAACTCATGCCCCACATATTCAAATATATACCCATAGCAACATAACACAAATAGTGAACTATTATTACGGATGTTATGATGCCTTACAATATCCTTTGTTGTTTCCATACGGACAAAATGGGTGGCATTGTGGTATTAAGAAAATTCCTAAAGTAAAAAATATTCGTGGAAGTTATACTCATGAATGTGAACAGTTATCAAACATACGAAATCTTTGCTCTCTCGATTCATATCTTCAAATTGAAGCTCAAACTTTAGAAAAAGGAAAGAAAAAAAGAGATACAGTTTCTGCTCGTGAATATTATTGTTATAAACTTCAAATGAGAAATGATGATGAAGACGAGTTACTACACACTGGTAGACTATTTCAGCAATATTCAGTTGATGAATACATAAAAATTGAAACCCAAAGATTGGATTTTGCTTCGTTCAATCAAGATTTATTTAGAATGGATATATTGCAAGGACTTCTAGATATTTTAAGACTTGGTGAACGAGATTCTTCTAACATTGGTAAGCAAAAATTCCTTTCAGCTTCTTTTATAGGTGGACCTAGAGATATGCGACAACGATATATGGATGCTATTGCATTAGTACAACGTTTTGGTAAACCGGATTTGTTTATAACTATGACTTGTAATCCGACGTGGCCGGAAATAAAAGAACATTTGTGGACAACTGATGAGGCGCAAAATAGACCTGATTTAATTAGTCGAGTATTCAGGGCTAAAGTTGAAGAACTGAAAACTGATATAAGCAAGAGAAATATCTTTGGAAAAGTTGCTGCTTATATGTATACTGTTGAATTCCAAAAACGAGGTTTACCACATGCTCATTTCCTTATAATATTAACTAATGAATATAAGCTATTGACATCGGAGGCTTATGACGGAATTATTAGTGCTGAACTACCAGATGCTAATTTGGATAAAAAATTACGTTTGCTTGTTCTTAAACATATGATGCACGGTCCATGCGGTAATCTGAATCCAACAAATTCCTGTATGAAAAAAAATGGTCTTTGCAAGTTTAAATATCCAAAAAAATTTGCTGAACATACATCAAAAGGAACTGATTCGTATCCCATCTATAAAAGACGAAACACAGGAGAGGTTGTGAAAGTACGAGAGCAATATTTAGATAACTCTTGGGTTGTTCCATACAATCCTTTTTTACTTGGTAAATTCAACTGTCATATGAATGTTGAGGTTTGCTCTGATATAAAGGTTGTTAAATATCTTTACAAATATATTTGTAAAGGACATGACAAAATTGCATTTTACGTACATGATAATGATACACACAAAGAAATAGATGAAATAAAAGAATATCAATCTGCTAGATGGGTATCACCACCTGAAGCTACATGGCGTTTATTTGGTTTTTCTATTAGTGAAATGTATCCAAGCGTTTATCACCTTCAGCTACATCTTAAAGGGCATCAACTTGTTTCTTTTAAAGGCAATACAGATATAAACACAATCATTAATAATCCTATGATTAATAAAACAATGCTGACAGAATTTTTCCAGATGAACAGAACTAACAAAGATGCCATAAAGCTTAACCTATTATACAAAGAATTTCCTGAACATTTTGTATGGTCAACTACCGACAAAACATGGACACGACGACAACAACGTTGTGCCGTTGGTCGTATCGTAACGTGTCACCCAACTGAAGGAGAACGATATTATCTGAGACTACTATTGTTGAATGTGAGGGGACCGAAATCATATAAAGATCTTCAAACTGTAAATGGGGAACATTATAATACTTTTAGAGAATCCGCAGAAAAAAGAGGACTATTACACTGTGATAACAGTTTAATTGATTGCATGTCAGAGGCAGCAAGTTACCAAATGCCATATAGTTTAAGACGTTTATTTGCTACATTATTAGTGTATTGTAATCCAGCCAATCCAAAAGAAATATGGAAACAATTTGAAGAATCAATGTCAGAAGATTTCAGAGTGTTACGTAATGTTGAAAGGAAAGATATTCAATATCAAGTTTTAAATCAGATTAATGATATTTTACACTCTATGGGTCATAATGTAAATGAATATGAGCTTATCCCAGAAACAGTTCGAACATCTACATTGGAAAAAGAAGCAAAGGAGGTATTCTTTGAAAGAACCATCATGGTTAGTGAAGAGGATATATTGTTACACAAAAAATTGAATGCAAAACAGTTACAAGCATATAATGTGATTATTGATCGAGTATTTTCCAAGAAACCAGGAGCTTTTTTTATTGATGGTCCAGGAGGAACTGGAAAAACTTTCTTATATCGTGCCTTATTAACGACCGTACGTAGTAAAGGATATATAGCTCTAGCAACTGCTACTTCTGGTGTTGCTGCTTCAATTCTTCCAGGTGGACGAACTGCACATTCACGTTTTAAAATACCTATAGACATTGATGAAAATTTCAGCTGTAATATCAGCAAACAAAGCTCAACTGCAGGTTTAATTCGTGATGCAAAATTAATTGTATGGGATGAAGTGTCTATGGCTAAAAAAAGAATGCTTGATGTATTTGACTTGCTCTTAAAAGATCTTATGGATACAAATATAATATTTGGGGGAAAAGTCGTCGTTTTTGGAGGTGACTTTAGACAAACTCTTCCAGTTGTTCGAAACGGGAAAAAAGAAGATTTCATTAGTGAAAGTTTACTATATTCTACCATTTGGGACGAACTCGAAAAATTGCAACTATCTGAGAATATGAGGGCAAAAACAGATCCTGCTTTTTGTGATTACTTGATGAGAATTGGAAATGGGCAAGAAAAGGTAAACTCTAATAACAAAATTGAACTTCCAGATTCTTTAGTTATTCCTTTTACAACCGAAGAAGAATCTTTAGATCATTTATTCGCTACGACATTCTCAAATGTACAAGCATGCTCCTCTAACTCTTGTTCGGCAGATTCTCATGTTATCCTAACGACAAAGAATGATTTTGTGAATGAAATCAATGATATTTTAATAGAAAAATTTCCAGAAAAACCAATTACATTTGTTGCTATTGACGAAACAGTTGAACCTAATGATCAAAGTCAATTTGAAGATCTATTACATACTTTGAATCCTGCTGGTTTACCTCCTTATAAATTAACTTTGAAGGAGAACTGTCCCATTATATTATTGCGTAACTTGAATCCATATGAAGGCTTATGCAATGGTACACGATTGATATGGTTGCGATGTTAAGACACATGTTATTAGTGCTAAGATCGCGACGGGTGATTTTAAAAATAAACATGTATTTATCCCAAGAATACCATTATTATCGTCGCAAGACGAAAGATTACCAGTTCATTTTAAAAGAACACAATTCCCAGTAAGACTATGCTATGCTATGACTATAAATAAGGCGCAAGGTCAGACTCTGGATTTCGTTGGAATATATTTGCGAGAACCTGTTTTTTCCCACGGTCAACTTTATGTCGCCTTATCGAGAGCAAAGAGTTCAAATTGCGTCAAAGTGCTGGTCCGGCCGTCCACACTAGCCAACCGTGATGACCATTCTACATATAATATTGTCTACGACGAAATTATCCAAAGAGCGTCCTTGTAAGTCTTCTTTTTATTTTAAAATAGAATAATTTTTCGGTTTTACTCTGTCGTTCTACTCACATACACTTTGTTTTACTTTTTATATGTTTATCGGTACTCATATTTGCTTTTTTCCTCGGTTAGGCGATAAGGTTGTCACTGGACCTTTGCTTACCTCGAGCTCCGAAACAAGGTCCGTAATAGTTTGCCATCATTGTTTAATATTAAATTCTTATTCTGCCAGTTACCTATATCTTGTTATTTCAATATTTTCTTAAAGTTACTTCGAATCCTGTATCACACCTGGCCATTTACTTATTCAGTTCAAACTTAATTTTTGAAAGTCAAAAGACATTATCGTCGTGTTTGAAATCAATCCAACATATTTACTACGAAATTATTTAGGTTTGCATCAATGTTTTCTAATTTGGTAGTTTTATTCATAGATTACTACCTGTCTATTTCATGGTTTCTTTTGTCGTTATCGACTACCATTGTGCTTTTACTTTCAGCTATACATCCCATTTTATGCCTAAATAATTCCTCTATTATATGATGAATGCAGGTGCACCGTCTAATGTGCATTGAACTAATTAAATTTGTAAATAGAGTTTCAATCTTACTTCCAGCAATTGAAGAAGCACGTCCTCGATGCAACTCAGGAATACAGGTATTTTGCCAGTTAAACAGAGCACTTGAGAAAGCCAAGGACATTCTTCAGCATTGTAGTGAATCAAGTAAACTATACTTGGTATGCATTTTGACTAAAATATCAATATTTAGTACTGATAATTAGTGAATCCTCCTTTAAGTTATCTAATTGTCGTAATAATTAGTGTCTTCATTCACATTACAGAATATTGATCTTGATCAAACTTAGTACTGTATGTTCACGCATTAACATGAGATGTTATACTTTCAAGATGTAAGAAATCAAGAAACTTACTTGAGCAAAGCTTAATCCAGATGCAGAATATGGTTCCTGTAATGCTGGCTGCAGAGGTGAGTCAGAAAACCTTTCCCTTTTGAAAGATTAATCTGTGCTTATTTGCTTTCATTTTTTATTCATGTTGATAGCAATTTTTTTCATGATTATTGATTTTACATCCAAGCTTGTGGTGCATGCTTTCAATCAAAAATAACTTTGCTGTTTTTAACAAGATGATTATGTAAACAATTATTGGATTATTGCTGATTGTTTGTTCTTCTCTAGATTGCACTTTGTTATTGCGGAAATAATTGTAAAAATAGAAAGACGCGAATGCTCATTTGCAACTGAAGTAAAAGTTATAGAATAAGATCACTGGTTAATGAATTCAAAATAGTATTTGATTTGGATTTTGGAGTTAAATCTAACAACTATCCTTTTCTTTCGAGTAGGGGTAAAGCCGAGTAGGGGTAAAACATGTGTACTGTCACGACCCTAGTTCACCAATCGTGAACATGTCGTGTAGTTGTTGTTGTTGTTGTAACTGGTCAAACTTTTCTATTATATTTTTTCTGAGAACCACTTTAGTTGTGGAATGGGGTTTCCTGTACAGACATGTGCATTATTAGTATCCACACATGTGCATTATTAGTATCCGATGTGGAAAGCGATTTTTGTTTCCAGCAACTGTTAATTATCCCTAAATATTTTGTTGTAAGAAAATTTACACATCTTAGCCTCTGATTTTGTGATAAGTATGTGAATTTTTCTTTCTCAAATAACGTTGCCTTAGTTTTAGTTTGTGTCTCAACCAAGTGTTTTGCCGATATTTCACTTAACTGAGTTTAAAAATTAGTGTTTGTAAAGAACCCTAGGATTTTTTTTCCCATTCCGCGTTCGCTGCATAAACAGAGCAGCGTTCTGTTTTTTAGTTGTTAGTAAATGGGATAGACTTTGAAGAGGTCTGCATAAACCTCTCCAAACGCCAGCACTTGTCTCCTGAATTTAAATGTTTGTCATTTTATTAACTCTACTTTTTCCTGAAAAAATATTTTTGAATTATTATTTATTACTTAATTTCAAGATAATTTCAATAGTTTCCTGTGAATTCATCTTCAGAAGTTAACCCCATGAAGCAAGTACCAGCTATAATGGATGGAAGATTTAAGCTTTTTGAAAGGTAATTTTCAGCTCGAGCTGAAATTTTTCGCATTTTCCAATATTAAAACTTTTTCAATGATTATTTTTTATTCTATGTATTGCATGCATCCTAAAGCTAATATTTAGTGATTTATTCATGTAGAAGATCATAGTTTGACGTGTTCACCTATGCACATATACTACAAGAAGGAAAACCTTTGCTAAGTTTAGAACGTTTTTGTAAAAATTGATGTGTAGTGTGTAGTACAATGCGGGCACAAGTAACTACCGTGGAGACTGAACTATTTAAATAATCTTTTATTTTGAATACGTTTAAAAGCTAGCTAACTAATTTTGTTTGCTGGCAGTCACACAATTCTTAGATATCTCGCTTGTGCATTTCCAAGAGTTGCAGATCATTGGTAAGTGCAACAGCTTTAGGTTTTCCACTAAACCTGAATCAAATGTTTTTTATCGTGGAAATGAGTACCCTTTAAAGCTCTTCTTGTTGACACGGAACATGGTCCGAGTAGGTCCACGGTTTAAACTTGGTAGTTTCAATTTTTATGTTATCATCGCTGGACTGCACTTTAAAGTTATGAATTCATAATTCAATAGTTATTAAAAATTTAGTAATTTTTCTCATATATATCTAAGTTCCATTCCATATAAAAAATACTGGGTTTAGCTGCTATTAACTCTTGTGTCTTACTCCGTTATATTGAAGGTACCCATTTGACTTATACAAAAGAGCAAAGGTCGACTCTGTGTTGGATTGGCATCACTCTAACTTGCGTTGTGGTGCAGGTGCTTTTATCAGAGATTGAGATTATTTTAGTTTCCAGTTGGAAATTTTTTACTCCGCCTTAGCCTTACATGAGCTAACTTAACAGGGAGGCTGGTTTTTACGAGCCAAAATGAGATTAATCGGGTAATTTTGTTTGTATGATCACTTTGAAAGAAGAACAACTGGCTTGTTATAGTGCTCTTTACCAAGATTCTTGCTACTAACCTAATGTTAGACAGTTGCTACAAGCCTGCAATATTCATGAACTATCTTAATAGTAGTTTCTTGTAATTGAAACAATTTACCTTTGTCAAACCTCTAATTTTGAGTCTATCCACTTAATCATGGTGACTTTTGTATTCAACAACGGAGGTGACTAAAACACTATGATTAAGTAGTCTTTTCCCAACGTTTTGTGATTACTACTTGTTGATATAACACTGTTTTAGCTGTTTCCAACAGTTTTCTGAAACAGTGCTTATGTTTTCAGCTGTAGATATCTTTAGTACCGTTCTTGCTCCTGCATTTGGGTTGCCTTTGAATCAACGAGCAGCAGCAGAAGCTGAGAAAGTCCTCTTAGCATCTCTTGCAATGATCGAGTCTGTTTGGCTTCAAAAAAAGGGAAAGTTTTTGCTTGGGAGTGGCCAACTTTCAATTGCAGATCTTAGCTTGGTTTATGAGATTATGCAACTTGAGGTATAGAGGTTTTCCCTTTTCCTGCTGTTGCTTTATATCGGTTGATCCAAAGAATAAATTATTAAGAGGAGTTTAGATGTTATTTGAGCTCTCTATAAATAGATAGTATTACTTTAAGTGGTTTGCAAACGTCATGTTAGATATTAAAGTAGGGGTGAGTTTTGTAGTTCTGAAACTGCAGATGAAATAGTTCCTTTTAGGCTGTTATTAAGTGGATTTATCATTTCAGCACTAAATAAAAGATGGTCATTGTAGATGACCAAAAAAGAGATGGAAATACTCATCTAAAATATTGACTAGATACATACAGAAACTATGCAATGGAGGGTTTCAACCGGAGAATACAAAAGCATCAAGTGAAAAGCCCGAAAAAGCTCATGGGGATTTAGTTAGAAACTAGAAGCTAAGCGTGCATCTCTTTGAAGTGAAGTTCACAACTCACATAAAATATGAAATTTACTTAACATATGCACTCTTTGTTCCACTTTATTATTGCATGTCATTTTATTTATGGTTCTTGTGTTTAGAGAATTATTTATGCGATTTTCGCTGGAGTTACTAATGCTTTTTTGTTTTTGTTTTTCCGTTTCTTCCCTGAGCCGAGTGTCAGATTGGAAATAACCTCTCTGTCCTTTTGGGTAGGAGTAAAACCTGTGGGACTATACTGGGTAGTTGTTGTTGTTGTTCCACTTTATGTAGCACTACTTCATTAGGTACCCAATTTAGTATATTAGTTTGACATAGTTGTCGAGGTCGAAGAAAATATTTATGGAACGATGAACAATTAATGTGAAAGAGATTCCTACTCCAAAGTGGATGTTATAGATTGAAAAATTCAAAGTTAGTTTGGCCGTGCTTTCATTCCTTCATGTTACTGTAAAGCTATGTTTTCATACATTAATGTTGATAATTCAGCTCAACTGAATAGAAAACGAAATTCAAGTTGTACTTACGGCTCATAATTGAACTTCAAAGTAAGCAAAGTTTAGATATCAGGTTTCAAGACACAATCTATTTAACAGACTATTTTGTGCAAATTGGGCCCGGGCACAGCCCGGGCTTCTCCAACTATAAATATAAAAAGAGTAGTAACACATGGTATTCAATCTCTTTACAGTTATTTGTAGGTTAAAAGATTAGGATTCATAGACTAACATTGTTTTATTAATTTACATAACATTTAAAGTAGACCAAATAAATAATGTACATAATTTCATAAAGATACTATATGATAGCTGTCTGCATGATGAGATATCCGAGGAAAAATATAATAAAATGACACTACATTTATGTATCATTACTGTCTTTTCCAATGTTTTATAAGTACAGTTTCATACTATTACCTCATTACTTTATATATCCAAACAAAAGGAATTGGTTAAATCTAGAGGGCCTATTTCTATCACTCCTTGCCCTATGAAGCTAAGTTTATCATTGTACAAAAACAGTTTCAGACTCTAATGTCGTGACTTCTTATTTTATTTAGTCTTAAATTCTATGATGAATATTTCGACCCTGAAAACCTTATAGTTACACTTTTACATCTTGGTTGGATGAAAATTCACATCATATAGCTTGATTGTTAGTTGATTTTCAAAAACGATCTATCTCTAAGTAATTAATGTCTAACCTCTTTTAATGAGTTTACTACTGTTAGATTAAGATAATACTCCTTCAATTCACTTTTACTTGGCACATTTTAACTTTCATGTCCCTTAAGAACAACAACAACAACAACCCAGTATAATCCCACTTCATGTCCCTTAAGAAATAATAAATAAAGTGCATAATTTACTATGATACCCATATTCATTAATACATATTTTATTGAATTTGAGAAAATGATATGAAATGAGTAATAAATATTGTGGGTATAGTAGAGATTTTTTTTTGTCTTCTCCTCTCTTAATATGCGTAAAGTAACAAATAAAAATAAAAATTTATTTTTAGTATACAAGCCAAGTAAAAGTGAGCGGACGGAATATTAATTATTGGTCTTGTTTCATATATATTTGTCTACTCGATATTATATTCATTAGAAGTTACAAATTAGCACAAAATCCTTTATAGAACTTTTCTTTATGGTGATTTTTCTTTTAGAAAACCCTTGATTTCGATTTTTTTTTTTAAAGTTGGACATTTCAGTGCCACAACTCAGAGAGGGAAGGTCGTCGTCCTTAGTCCTTACATGGATGTAAGTGTTTCTCTTTTTAATTTTAATCATAAATATTTTACCATAATTAACTTTTTTTCTTAACCATAAATTGTTTTAACATTTTCCTTTATGGACATCCGACAAATAAGTATATTGGCAACGAATTTCAGACAAATATAACAACACAATTCAAGTAAAATAAATTTAGAGAGTTTGCAAAAGTGTTTTTCACAATAAATCGCTTTAGAAGTTTGGTCAAACATGTAATCCCTCCGTATAGGCATATACTTTTGTTACGACTAGGTAAACAAATGTCAATGTTCAATAGGATTTTCATTTCTTACAAGGTGATGGACCAATATTCGTTTAGGGTAGAGACAACGACCTAACAATGACTTCCCTACCAGCTTAGCCATGAAATCGATATTAACAGATAGAATTTGGACCTAGATGTTTTTTCTTTCATAATAAATGGTTGGTATTTTTTGTAATAAACTGAGGTACACCAGATCATTTATTTCTTGATCTTTATTTGTGTAAGAGCTTTTGATCTTGTCTTTAGCTCCTCTCTGAGTGGTCGCTTTCTGTTACAGCCTTGCAATTTAATGAGTGATCATATCGATGATTATGTTTGTAAATAATCACAATGTGAGAGTACTGAAATTCATTTAATACGTAAGCTATTTCGCACCAAGTTCTAACTATATAAAAAAACAACACAAAATGATAAGTCAAAATCCCAACGAAGGAGTATAAGGAAAAGATGATTTTTTCAGTATGTTACAAAAGGAGCAATAAGTCTTAATTTACAGGCTACAATTGTAACAACTATGTTGACCGTTTTGGAGTAAATACATCACATTTGCCTTCCGGCCCAATTCTCATTCGTGCCAGTGTAACTCTTTGATTTATGTTGTTAATATTATTTTATTTGTTATGAATTATTATTCACTTTCTTTTCGATATAACATTGCTACATGTGCTATATCTTAATGGAGAGACATAGGATCGGAGATAGAAGTCTAACTATGGGTTATTCAATAATATATTTGTTCAAATAATGTTTGTTTTAAAGAAATTTATTATATATATACAAATATTAATTTAAAACTCATTCATTAACGGCTAAAATTGTTGTTCTAAAATCCAGAGGCGGACAAAAAAATCTTGGCTCCGTTTCTGAAGTGACAACACCAGGGGTGCATAGCACCATAGGTAAATAAAAGTGGCCAGATTGATTCGTTCTATGTAATACGATAGTGATAAAGATTGAGATCACCATAGTACTATATATGGAGCCATTACAAATGGCCTTTGCTTCCATAGAGTAGAACAATAATGCTTTAAAAATGATTATCATCAATCTTTACGTAGAAATAATTGAGAAAAGCACAAATGATGGCTCCTTAAACACAAAAGTGGAGAACCTGAGATTTCTCCAAAACATGTATATATGGTATGTGTATCATGACTCTCATGGCTAGTGGTCCTTACTATATTATGTACGTTGCAGGTTGAAATAATAATTAGTATGCATTTACACCTACATGTTCAATGTCTATATGTGTGTATAAATATGTGCAGACAGACTAGTAGCTAATTAATATTGTGAAAATGAAATTGTTTGCCTTTCCCCGTCCTTTTTCCCTCCTCTCAAACGGAGTGTTGAACGGGCAAAACCATTAACTTCGGCAAAAGAAAAACAAAAATGTTATATAGTCATATAGTATGACATTAGAGAGAAATAACTTAAAATTCCTTTTGATGATTATAATTTTCTCCTTCTTCCTTTTTGGGGTTTCAAATCTTATCTTTCAGTTCACAGAAAAATAAGGATAATAAATATACCGCGCTAAGTTTTATTCCCTCGTATTTATAATAAGTGACAAATTTATCTTGGTCACACCTATTAAGGAAATACTAAATTCTAGATAAAAATAGTTAGTATGATTAAACTATCCTTAATTAATTATTGCACCATAATTATTTTTAATTAATATGAGGAGTAAAAGACTTTTTTGGAATACATACATAAGAATAATTTAAAAAAATTAAATTAAATCTTTTTTAATTTAAATAAAAAGGTAAATTAATCACTTATTCCATCCGGGGGAGTACTATTTTTCTTGTTTCTCAAAAAAGCGTGCATCTTTCTCTAATGAATTGAAAAAAACTTGTTAGTTTATTGTAAAGCAATTAATGAGACAAAAAATTCGACAGCATGAGTCACTATAGTTATCTTTATTGTCTTGAAATAGCGAGCCAAAAACTTCATTTTTAAATTGAATGTTGTCAGCCGACTAATAACAAATTATTTTTATCCCGTTAAGACGTAGTGCACACAGCCATCCCTAGTATATTTAAATTTGGTTTTGCATAAAAAAAAATAGCAGATTTATTTGGCAAAGTTTTGATCACTCAACTGATTCACTTTATGGGTTAAGCTTTAAGAGCTAAAAGTTCATCTAGGCTAGTTAGCAAAAAGCCCAATAAAGAACCTGTTGATGGGCCTTATAGTTTTGTCAAGGAAGGGAGACATTGGGGGAAAATTAAAAAATGAGAGACCTCCATTTGTAGCCCATCGGGCAAAACAAATATCTACAAACTAACAAACAAAAGTTATAGCCTAAAAACAGTGACAATTACTAGCCGAAAATTTCACTGATCGAATTCCCTTGTTGGAAAATCCTAGAACCGGCTTGATATAACAAGATGTGGACTTTTGCCCGTTAAAACAACAACAAAACGCCGAAAAATCCTAGAACCGGCTAGATCTAAGAAAATATGGATTTTTACCCGTTAAATCAATATTAAAACAAAAGAAATAGAGATGAAGAAGAGAGGAATGGCGTATCAATAGTGTGGAACAGTCTCCGTCGGTGGGGGTTGAAGAGGAATCCATATTTGAAACTTGTAAATACATTCATCATCATCACCCGATTATATATGCTCGGTTCTAATATCAGTCCCAAATCCACCTATTTGAGGGAGGTCCAATTCCATATTGTTAGAATCTCCTTTCTAATGTGAGGATCACTATTTTCAATAAGATAAATAACTAGTGTGCATTATTTTGTTAAATTCTTCATATCTTAGTCGCTTTCTGATAATTCGGTCATCAACTACTGTGACATAGTTTTTTCGACTCCTTGAGCCTTGAACTCTTGAAAGCATAAGTCATTTGTTCTTACCAGGCTTCATATTTTGTTTAATTGCAGATATGAGCTTCAGGAGTTGTAGTCCTCCATTTTTATGGGAGCTCCACCAATTTATGTCCTATATAATCAGTTAGAGTAAAATTATTGATATTGTCGCCAGCTAATGGTCAACTCTAGCAGTGATTAGTAAAAATCAGTAGCAGCAACCTATAGGGATGAAGAGGAAAACGAGAGGAGCAATGTGTAGCATAAGGCAACAAGGAGACAGCCTTGTGATCCTGCTCTAATTTTCTTTTATATTTTATGTAAATATGTAAATAATATTTTGAGGATCTTTGGCTAAAAATTTAAAACTTCGGTGATCTTGATACCATTTTCGGCAACTGTGAGGCAATTGACGTTGGTGGCTAGTTTCTCAATGAGAGAAAGAACAGAGGAGATGACTATGAAAATTAAAAGTTAGAATATCTATAAAATAGACTTATATTACATAAAAATTATATAAAATAGGCTGTCATTATACAATTTATATACAAATAGACTGTCACTATACAATTTATATACAAATTGAGTGCCAATATACAAAATAATTACAAAAATAGAATGTCATTATTGTCATTATACAAAATATGTACACTATAGACTATCACTATATAAAAATATACTAATTGACTGCCATTATATAATTAGCTCTCACTATACAAAATATATAAAAATAGACCGTCACCATACAAAATAGACTGCTACTATACAAAAATATACAAAATAGATTGTCATTATACAAAATAGACTGTTAATATACAAAATAGACTGTCACTATATAATAGACTTTTACTATAAAAAAAATATACAAAATAGACCGTCACTATGCAAGAAATATATAAAAGTAGTATGTTATTTTAAAAAAATTATTATTATACAAAAAATATACAAAAATAGACATTTCGTATATGACCTACATTACATATTTCATGCGCCAAGTAGAGATCGAACCTTCGACCTTCAGCTTAGTAAACAAGCGCTCTATCCATTGAGCTATAGACGCTTGTGTTGTCGTGCTTATTCCTTTCGGCTACTATATGCAATACGTTTGGGCTGAAGGGCCATCTTATGTAAATAGGACAAAACATGAGCTATTAAAAATTTTGAGGGGCTATAGAGTATAGTTTTCTCTTCAAAAATCACCAGATTTATAAGTGGTTATTCAAAAATAGCCACAGTTTCAAAGGTAATCGAAATTTAGCTACATTTCATGTAAAGTTATATAAATCTGAACGAAAAATTGTTCAAATCCGAAAATTACTTCAGCATAATATACTAGAGTTCATGTATAATATACTGGTCCAGCATAATATACTAGAGATTGAATCACTGGTGCTCCAGTATCTAGTCTCAAGTATATTATACTGGAGTCAATAAAGTATACCGATCTAGTATTCATACACAGGTACACCGAACTCCAGTGTATTATGTTGGACCGGTCTCTGTTGAAGCAAAATAGTGCTTATTTTTTAATGAATTGGCAAATACTGGCTATTTTTGAATGGCCAATCCAAAAACTGACTATACTGTGCTATTTTTTATGACATTGGGCCATCTTCTTTCACATTTGAGATCTTTACACAAATAGTTAGTTGGATTCACTATTTATTATTTTGGTCGGTATACATAGACTATGTATATACACATCTATTGATTTTTTAATTTGAGAGATTAGGTGTGTGATGTGTGACTATTTAATTTAATTGTGCTGCATTTTTTTCCTTTTACTTCTTTCAGATTGTTTATGGTACTCGACCTAAATCAGCTAGCAATAAGCATCTTTCCTTAGAGAGCTCAGGTTTTAAGCGTAAAAAAAGGATCAATTGAATCCATTGAGCTAGGGTTAGATTTGGATCCGATATTGAGAATCCGAACCGGTTCACTCAGTTTGAATTTTTGAATTTCGAATAAAGATTATGGTTTTTAAAATTTTGGATATCCGAAAAGGATTCAGATTGGTATAATTTTAACCATGTTTGATCCGAAATTCAAAATTCATAATTATTAGGACATGTATAAATACTAAATTTTAATTTTAGTATTGTCGGAATCCTTCTCGCATGAGGATTAAAAATAAATAATTTTTTTGGATGTTTTCACACAGATTAAGAAATCCATCATTTAACATTAATTAGCAACGGAATTGATCATATTAACCTTTATTATATCACATAAATACTCATAACACATATTCCAACACTATTTAATCCAAGGACAATGTAGGAAAAAAAAATAATTAAATTCATTCTTGAAATCTGACAAATTTTTTTTATTTTGGACCACAAGAAAAAAGCCAAAAATTACTTATTTTGAATCGGAGGAAGTAGTTAATAACCTGTTTATGTATTTGTTGTGCTACTTTCTTCAGATTGGTGAACTTATCCAACTATTAAATCGTCTAAACATAGGATTTTTTACAACTGCCAGCAATGTAAATACACACAATAATATAATTTGTATATGAGCTCTTTGACACTTTTTGCCAAATCCTCACGCTTGTTTCAAGCATTAATAACGAAGTTTAGAAAATTATTGTAGTAGTACTAGATCTTGGTTATAAAGGATGAGGCGAAATCAGAGAACTAACATAGTCTAAGTCAAAAGTTAATTACTTCTAGTTGTTCGTGTTGACCAATTGAAGAGTGGTTGAATTAACACATCTTGTGGCATTGAGCATGGATGTATTATTATTTAAAAAAAATCGACTACCTAAAAATAGTTTAAGCCAAATTATATTAATTTATTACGATAAGGTGATTGAGTAAAGGAAGAATACATATTAATTAACAATTACCAAGTGATAAAAATTATGTTCAAATATATTATATACTTATTGATTTGATGCAAGCACAGAATGTAAATGATGTTGGACATTTCATCACCTGTGCATGTAACGACGGTATTAGGCTATAGCCCGTTTGGTCAAGCTTATTTTTCGGCCAAAAGTTTTTTCTTTTTTTAAATCAAAGTGTTTGACCAAGTTTTTAGAATAGAAAAAAGTGCTTGGGAGAAAAAACAAAAGAAGCAGAAGCAGAAAAAGTAGTTTATCTCCAAAAATACTTTTTTGAAAGATAATTTTGAGAAAATTATATTTAGAAGCAGTTTTTAAAAGCTTGGCCAAATACTAATTACTGTTCAAAAGTGCGACCTTACCCCTACCCGAAAGGGTAGAGAGGCTGTTTCCAATCAACTCTCGGCTCAGGGAAGGAAAGGAAAAACAAAAACAAAAACAAAAATACAAGAGTATTTGTCACGACCCAAACCCCGGTCATGATGTCGCCCAACACATTGCTAGGCAAGCCCGACCATGTTATCCAATTTACCGGCCAGTTATTAATTAATACTGATTAATTAACATTAACAACTTGTTTTAATATCAAAACAATAAGTGTGGAAATAGAATCATACAAAATACAGCCCAACAATTGCAGTGTCACAAGTCTGAGCCTCTACATATGGATGGTATCCTACACAATCAAATCTAAGCAGAGTAGAACCAACAAAATGATAAAGAAGGAGAAAACAGGTTCTGCGGACGTCGGCAGCTACCTCATAGTCTCCGCGGAATAGAAATGGGTAAGCAACTGCGATAGCTCAACTACTCTCTGGCACCTGTGAATCTGCACAAAAAGTGCGGGGGAGTGGGGTGAGTATATTTCAACTTAGTGAGTAATAATAATAAATAACAACTAAAAATAAGAACACGTGTACTATCACTAAACAGTTCTAAGGGTAACCTCACAGGTAAGTCGTCTCCCTAGTGATTAGCCCATTTCAAGTCCACAACTGTCTTACAATAATCCCACACTGAACTAGCCCTCACTCATACTGATGCGAAGTGCAGCCCGATACTATATATATATACATATACATATATATATATATCGCTATGGCGTGCAACCCGATCCAATATATATAGTGTTGCGGCGTGCAGCCTGATCCAATATATATAGCACTACAGCCTGCAGCCCGATCCATTTAACATCGACGGAGCTCACTGGGGTATGTACAGACTCCGGAGGGGCTCCTACAGCCCAAGCGCAATAATACTGCAGCGTGCATTCCGATCCATATATATATATTTGAGGCGTGCAGCCCGATCCAATATATATATATATATAATGATGCGGCGTGCAGTCCGATCCAATATATATGTATATATATGTATAATGCTGTGGCGTGCAGCCCGATCCGGTATGTATATAAATACCTCACAACGGGTCCTCGACCCTATCTCAGTCAATATAGACTTGGCCTCTGAGGCCCACTCAGCTAGAACATGGAATCTCAACCCAGGTAGTCTCTCTCAAAGTACACATCTAGTACTGGCTCGAGATATTCTATACAGCTATGATTACGGCTAAGTGTATGTGTCCAACATGATATAAGGGTCACTTAGCTCAACAGGTTTCCTTAATACTCTACAGATCAGTACAAGGCCCAAAACATGGCTACTAGCCCAATTACACGGTTATAAGCTCAATCTCAGTCATGATACACAATAAACTATCCATTGGGAAGGACCAAGTCCAAATCCCCAGTCACAATACCACCGCGCCCGTCATATGATGCGTGTTTCATCTCAGCATAGCAATGTATAGTGCAAGTACGGGATTTCAAACCCTCAGTACATCATTTACTACCACCACTCACCTCGAATCGGCGGACGTACTATCTCAACTTGCGTTTGCCTCGCAAATCAATCTCATCGGATGCCAAATGTGATCACTAAATAGACACAACCAAATCGAAATAACTCGTTTTACACTAAAATCCACGAAATTGTCGAAATCCGACTTTCAGTACACTTCTCTAAAAATTATGAAACTCGCATTTTCGGAGTCCTCGTCTCTCCACGAGTCCGTACATACCAAGAACTCCCAATTCGGACCAGAAATGGTCCTTCAAATCCCCATTTTAAGATTTTTGCTCAAAGCCCTAATTTTCTTGATTTCTTACCCAAATTCAGAGAATTAATGGAAGATTCTTTGATAAAATCGTGTATTTAACTCATAAAACTTACCTTCAATTGATTCCCAGCGAAATCCCTTTAAAAACCTCAACAAAAGCTCCCAAGCTCGCTTAAAAATGGTGGAAATGAGCTGGGTTCGCGGATGAAATATTTTTAATATTTTGCCCGGATCACTGTAGCATACTCTATGCGATTGCATCACTGCCTCGTACGATCGCATAGGCCAAAATTCCAGGCCGCAAATTTCCTCTACGCGATCGCAGGACAAGCCATGCGATCAAAGAGCACTGGTGTCTCCCATTATACGCGATCGCAGGAATTCCACGCGATCGCACTGACCAAACGCCTAAGCCTATGCGATCGCATCCCGTTTCACGCGATCGGATAGAGCAATTTCTGGTCTCCTCTAACTTCTTCTATGCGATCGCAGCCCAAGGCTCGCGATCGCATAGAGCAATTCTGCTCTGCAATTTCTGCTACACTTTTGCAGCCCAAATTTGCCCGTTAACCATCCGAAATCACCCCGAGGCCTCGGAACCTCAACTGAAAACACAGATACGATCTATTACATCATTCAAACTTTTTTGAATAATAAAATCACTATCGAAATCACCGAAATCATCCGTTTTCAACAAATTCAAGCTTAAGTTTAACTATAACTTTTAAAATTCACTTTCGATCAAGACCCCGACCAAACGATGTCCGAATGACCTGAAATTTGCAGGCATATCCAAAATCACCTAACGGAGCTACTCCAACTGTCGGATTTCCATTCTGACTCCTGGATCAAAATCTCACCTACCGTTCAGAATTCTCAAGTGCATCAAGAATAAGAATAAAATAACTACGGACTCATCAAGTTATTGTTTGTCCTTAGTTGAGTTGTAACTTTATGATAGTTCTTCAAGTGTAATTCCTACTTAGCTTGTTTAGAAGTATTCTATAGGAAACCCTCTGTAAATCTTAAACCCTTGTGTTTGAGTCTTGGCTAGAGTTAGTCGAGTTGTAATGTGACGACCCAAAGGGTCATCACTTATTTTATTAATCATTTCGAGCTTCTGTGGCCTTGAAAACCTCATTCCATGTTGCCTCGATTTACGTGCACAATCCGAGCATGTAACCGGAAAGATTTTGTGATAGAAAATATGAATTCTATGAGAAATTTGGATAAAAATGATATTAATATTGATATGGTTGACTTCGGTCAACATTTTTGGTAAACGGATCCGGACCGAGATTGGATGGTCCCGAGAGGTCCGTAGGAAAATATGGGACTTGGACATGCGTCCGGAGTCGAATTCCGAGGCCTAGAGCCCAAGTTATGAATTTTTCTATGAAATTGTTTTTGATGTAATTGTTAAAGGAAATGAATTAATTGACCTTGGTATCGGGCTCGTATTTTGGTTCCAACGCCCGGTACAAGTCTTAAATATTATATATGTGATTTATGTAAAGTTTGGTGACATTCGGATGTCGTTTGAGATGTTTTGGACCTTGAGTCCCAAGTTTGAAAGTTTTGAAAACCAAAGGTATGAAAATCATGAATTTGAGGCTTGATTTGATGAAAACGAGGTGATATTGGCGATGTGATCGCACGAACAAGTTCATAATGTGTTTTTGAGGTTGTGTACATGTTTGGTTTGGAGCCGGGGGCTCGGGTAAAGATTTGATAGGCCGTTGGATTAAATTCTGAAATGTTGCACTGCTGGTTTTTCACCCAGCTGTTGGCTTCGCAATTGCGAAGTATTTCTCGCAATTGCGAAGGGGACAGTACAAGGCAGGGCTCGCAAATGCGAACCCTGATCGCAAATGCGAAACCCCTCATGCCCAGCCTTGTTCGCAAATGCGAACAATTGTTCGCAAATGCGAACAAAAGTTCGCAAATGCGAACATTCCCCATGCTGCCTTGGTTCGCAAATGCGAACCATTGTTCGCAAATACGAACACTGCCTTTTTCAGCCTATGTTCGCAAATGCGAACATTAGTTCGCAAATGCGAACACACCCTTGTCTGCCAGTGATCGCAAATGCGAACAAATGTTCGCAAATGCGAACTTCCCGACCTTAGCTTATTTTTCAAACTCCAGAAATTGGTCGGGGTTCGCAATTGCGAACCCATGTTCGCAAATGCGAACACAGAGACCTGTAAAACACGATTTTAAGTTCATTTCTTCACTTTTTACAAAACAAAAACACCCATTTGCGATTCTTCACAGATTCCTTCTTCATCAAAACAATTGTAAGTCACTTTTTACTTAATTCTTTCAATTCCTAACATCATTAAACATGTTTTTCATTAGAAATCAAAGGTTTTCATGGTAGAATTCTTGTTTTTGTTAGAAAATAGGGTTTTTCATAAATTAGGGAATTGGACCTCGAATTGAGGTCCGATTTTGAAACAAATCATATACATGAACTCGTGGGGGGATGGGTAACCGGATTTTGGTCCTAACCCCGAGTTCCGACCATGTGGGCCCGGGGTTGAAATTTACTATTCCGGGCAGAATATTGTAAAAGTTGTATTTGGTCTTAAGAATTAGTTTGTTGAGTAGTATTGATGATATTAAATCAATTGTGTATAGATACGATTGGATTGGAGCCAAATTTGAAAGAAAAAGACATTTCCACGGATTGAATTGTTCATAAACACTCGAGGTAAGTGTTTGTTCTATCCTAGCTTGAGGGAATAGGATTATGTGTTATGTGTTATGTGATCGAGTGCGGTGTATGGGTTGTGGTGACGAGCATCCATACACTGACGTCTAGTATGACCGTGAGTCGTTGGAAAAATGATTATTTGAGATATATTACAGATGAATTGTTATTGTTCTCCCTTGTCGGGACTTATTGTGAAGATAATTATTGATTGCCCTTGTTGGGACAGTTTATGAATTACTGTTTCTTTCTTTGCCCTTAGCTGTGATTGTTATTTGGGTGAGGAAGAGTGATAATGCACGAAGGGTGATGTCGTGCCATGTTTATTTATTTATGCACGAAGGTTAATGCCATGCCATGTTTTATTGATTATGCACGAAGGATCATGTCGTGCTCTGTTATTGAACCATGTACGAAGGATCATGCCGTACTATGGATGTGAGGATGAGAGTAAAAGCACGAAGGGTGATGCCGTGTACTTTATTTGTTTATTTGGTGAGGATGAGAGTAAAAGCACGAAGGGTGATGCCGTGCAACTGCTTGCTATTTCTTGAATTGATATTACTTGTGTTTACATTATACTTTGTTTTTCCTTGTGAATTTATTAACTGTGGTTAATTGTTGAATTCTTTGAGATATTCCTTATTGTGTTAATACTTGGTTATTTCTTGTTATTTTGTGGTATACATATATATATTGAATTGCACAGGTTTATGTGGGTGTCTGGTCCTAGGCTTGTCACTACTTCGCCGGGATAGGCCAGGCACTTACCAGCACATGGGGTCGGTTGTGCTGATATTACACTTCTGTGCGTTTTTGCACAGGTCCAGGTTACGATCAGGAGCAGCAGTAGCAGTAAATCGATTGCGTGGGAGTTGATCATATTGAGACCGAGGTAGCTTGCAGACGTCCGCAGGCCCGACGTTTCTGTCTTTATTTATGTCATTAGCTGTAGTCTCTTTGTTCCGAGACAAACAGAATTATGTTATATTTCCTTCGGACTTTTATGTGTAGTATTCCATAGTAGTTCGTGAGTTGGTGACTCCATGTCTTGGGTAGAGGATTTCAGTATGATTTTCACTTTGTAATTAGTTATTTCTATTTCGATAAAGTATTCCGCATTTATTTAATTAAAATTGTGTTAAAAATAGGATAGTATGAATATAGTGGCTTGCCTAGCTACCACGAGTAGGCGCCATCACGATCCCGATATTGGGGGAAAATCCGGGTCGTGACAAGTTTCTCCCTGCTACTCAGTGGGATGTACTTCGGAGGCAGTTTGAGCGCCTCCATCAGGGCACTATGACGGTCACACAGTATGAGACGAGATTTGTCGATTTGGCTCGTCATGCAGTGGTGATACTTCCCACATAGCGGGAGAGGGTCCGCAGGTTTATAGATGGGCTTAATCAGCCAATTAGACTCCAGATGGCTATGGGCCCCAGGCAGCTCCCGTGAGGGGTCGAGGCCGTATCAGAGGCCGTGGTTGGGGTAGAGCTCAGCCCCAGGCAGCTACTCCAGAGGTGGAGCCTCATATTGAGATTGACGAGGAGGTTCCGGTCCCAGCAGCTCCAGTGGGCCCAGCTCAGGTCCTAGGAGAGGCTTTATTTACCCCGGATCTTCGGGATGCTTTGGTCGGAATAGCGGGATTCATGGACGAGCATTGCCGGAGCGGGTTTATTATCGGTTGCCCTGACCCACTTCTCGAGGTGGAGGAGGGCCCGGACTCTGTTGCTCGTACTCGGAGCCGGTGGCTCCTCGACCTCGAGCACCGGTAATTCGACCGGTTGTGGCCACTCGGTCGGTACCACGGCTCATGCCGGTGATGGAGCGGCCATGACTTCGATTCGTTATGGAGGCTTGATCGGTTCTCCAAGCTATTTACCACTACGTTCAGTGGAGCCGCATCCAGAGGATCCTCAGGACTTCTTATTCGGTTGCCACGAGATTCTCAAGACTATGGGGATCGTGGAGACAAACGGAGTTGACTTCGGTACCTTCAGACTTGGAGGATCCGCCAAGACTTGGTGGAGAGATTATTGCTTGACTCGACCAGGCAGGGTCCCCAACTTTATCATGGGACCGGTTTGCGGAACTATTTATGGAGAAGTTTCTCCCTGCTACTCGGCGGGATGTACTTCGGAGGCAGTTTGAGCGCCTCCATCAGGGCACTATGACGATTACACAGTATGAGATGAGATTTGTCGATTTGGCTCGTCATGCGGTGGTGATACTTCCCACGGAGCGGGAGAGGGTCCGCAGGTTTATAGATGGGCTTAATTAGCCGATTAGACTCCGGATGGCTATGGGCGTGGGGAGTGACATATCATTTCGGGAGGCGGCCAATGCGACACGCGAGTTGAGATGGCTCTTGCTAGGGGAGGCGGTTATTATTCGGATAAGAGGCCTCGTCATTCGAGCGAGGTTTGGTGGTTCTTCCTCTCGTAGCGAGAGAATCCTTTGATAGAGGCTAGTCTTCCAGGGGACTTTTCATTCCGCCCTTCGGGATTCGCGGGGTGGACCGGGTGATCGTGGTTTTCGTGGGTATTATTCAGACCGAGCCTCCTATTAATTCTCGGCCTCTTCGAGTGTTCGTGGAGGCCATTCGAGTCGTCGGGGCCAGCAACCCTATCGGTCTAAGAGTTGCTACGGTTGTGGTGACCCGGGTCATTTTATTAGGTATTGCCCATTAGCAGCGGGCAACTCTCAGCAGCGAGGTCCTCGTCCTATGATTCAGGCCCCAGCTGACCCTCGGCCTGCCCAGCCAGCCAGAGGCGGGGGTAGAGATTATAGAGGTGGAGGTCGAGACCGTAGAGGTGGAGACCGTCCAGCCAGGAGGTAGAGGTCAGCCAGTTGATGGTCGTCCTAGAGACGCAGCTCAGAGGGGAGGTGCAGATCCCCGATTCTATGCTTTACCGGCCAGGCCAGAGGCAGAGGCATCAGATGCCGTGATTACAGGTACTATTCTTGTGTGTGGCAGAGGTGCTTCAGTATTATTTGACCCCGGATCTACATATTCCTATGTGTCTTCCTACTTCGCACCGTATTTGGCCGTGCCCAGCTATGCTCTGGATATTCCAGTTTATGTGGCTACACCAGTGGGTGACTCCATTGTAGTCGATCGGGTGCATCGTTCGTGCGTAGTTATATTTGGGGGTCTTGAGACCCGTGTTGATCTGTTGCTTTTAGACATGGTAGATTTTGATGTCATATTGGGGATGGACTGGTTGTCCCCATACCATGCTATTCTTGATTGCCATGCTAAGACTGTGACCTTAGCCTTGCCGGAATCACCCCGATTAGAGTGGAAGGGTACCTCAAGCCACTCCGTTCGCACTGTTATTTCCTATATTAAAGCTCGACGTATGGTCGAGAAGGGGTGTCTAGCTTATCTGGCTTATGTTCGTGATTCCAGCGCAGAAGTTCCTTCCATTGAGTCGGTCCCTATTGCACGGGAGTTTCCGGAGGTTTTTCCTTCAGACCTGCCGGGCATGCCACCCGACAGGGATATTGATTTCTGTATTGATTTGGCACGGGCACTCAGTCCATTTCTATTCCACCCTATCGTATGGCCCCGCCGGAGTTAAAAGAGTTGAAAGATCGGTTGCAGGACCTTCTTGAGAAGGGCTTTATCAGGCCCAGTGTTTCCCCCTGGGGAGCACCTGTATTATTTGTAAAGAAGAAGGATGGCTCGATGCGGATGTGTATTGATTACCGGCGGTTAAACAAGGTGACTATCAAAAATAAATATCCACTGCCGAGGATTGATGATTTGTTTGACCAGCTCCAGGGAGCGAGGGTATTCTCTAAGATAGACTTGAGGTCGGGCTACCATCAGCTGAAGATCAGGGGCGGCTGACATTCCTAAGACAGGCTTTCGCTCTAGATATGGGCATTATGAGTTCTTGGTCATGTCCTTCGGGTTGACCAATGCCCCGACAGCATTCATGGAGTTGATGAATCGAGTATTCAGGCCTTACTTAGATCCGTTCGTGATAGTCTTTATAGATGACATCCCGGTGTACTCCCGCAGCCAGGAAGAGCACGAGCGACACCTCAGAGTGGTTCTTCAGACTCTGAAAGATAACCGGCTATATGCCAAATTTTCTAAATGTTAGTTCTGGCTGAGTTCGGTAGCATTTCCGGGTCACATTGTATCGGTGGAAGGTATTCGAGGTAGACCCGAAGAAGATTGAGGCGGTCCGAATTGGCCTCGACCGGCTTCGGTGACCGAGATCGGGAGTTTCTTGGGATTAGCGAGTTTATCACCGTCGTTTTGTAGAGGGGTTTTCTTCATTGCGGCCCCGATGACCAGGGTTGACCCAGAAGGGTGTCCGGTTTCAGTGGTCGAGAGGAGTGTGAGGCGAGCTTTTAGAAGCTCGAAGACGGCCTTGACCACCGCACCGGTGTTGGTACTACCTACAGGTGCAGGGCCTTATACAGTTTATTGTGACGCATCTCGTACGGGGCTTGGAGCGGTATTGATGCAGGATGGTAAGGTTATCGATTATGCTTCGAGGCAGTTAAAGATACATGAGAAGAATTATCCAGTTCATGATCTTGAATTAGCAGCAGTGGTTCATGCCTTAAAGATCTGGAGGCATTATCTATATGGTGTGACATGTGAGGTGTACACCGATCACAAAAGCCTACGGTACTTGTTCAAACAGAAGGAGTTGAATCTACGACAGCGGAGATGGTTAGAGTTGCTAAAAGACTATGATGTTACTATATTATATCACCCAGGTAAGGCCAAAATCCGGTCGTGATAGCGCCCAGCACAATGCTAAGCCAGCCTGACCAATCCATATCAACCACGGAGCTAGAAGCTCTCTTTAACCCGTTTAAGCAAATTAATTCACGAAATAACAGCAATACATGTAACGAAAACGGGGAACCAAGTCCCATAATACATCAACTCCCATAGACCAAGGGTCAAGAGTCGTGAGCCTCTACTGAACATGAGTGTATAAAGGTTTACAAGATACCAAGTGCGGAAAGAAATGTCAATACAAAATCAAAGACAGTAGGAAGGAATATCGGGTCCTGCGGACTCTGCAGCTACCTCGAATATCCACAAACGTCGCCTCGCACAGCTACTGGAATCACTGCTGAGAGGTACCTGGATCTGCACACAAGGTGCAGGGAGTAAAATGAGTACTGCCAGACTCAGTGGTAATAAACGAGGGTAAGACAGCGCAGATAAGAAATCCGCAATAAAACACTATGTAAAGCTATAATCGGCTACCCTGTCATAGAATCAATATTCACTGTACCTGTTCCAACAAATACCAATAAATAGCATAACAGCTAGCAGATGTAGCTAAATGCAATGCAATGCATGATATGACCGCTACGGCGCGTAGCCCGACTCCAATTTTGGGTACCCGTGCTCACTGTGGGGGTTCAGACTCCGGAGGGGCTCCTACGGCCCAAGCACATCTCATAGAGATATTCCTGCGGCGTGCAGTCCGATCCAACATATATCTCGCTGCGGCGTGCAGCCCGATCCACTACTAGTCAGCTAATATGCAGATACAGCCTCGCAGGCTCAAAAATAGTTTTTGAAAACTCTTTTATCATTTTTCAGTTGGAAAACAGTAATGTCAAGTTCCAGAGATTGGAATTGGCATAATAACAAAAATGGCTGCGGACTAGTAGTAAACTAGCATGTCTATATGATAAGACAATGATAACGATCCTCGCGGGATCCAATAACTGGCTCACGGCCCACATGTATAATCAACCGCCCAAGAAGGGGGTTCCTCGGCTCAAGAGTGGCCATTATCACAATATATATATATATATGCAACCATCCGAGAAGGAGGTTCGACGGCTCGAGAATAGCCAATAATACGGTATCAACAGGTCGGACTAATATATAGTCTCCAGTTCATGATCGACCCCGCACTCTCAAGAGTGTGCGTGTCTCGCCGCTATACAGCGTCACAAAGTGGTATACCGGGTTTTCGAACCCGCTGGTCATCACCCACATCTATTACTCACCTCAATACAGCGCGACGACTATTCCGCGATGCCGTTGCCACAAGAATCAAGCTCCGCACGCGTAGAATCTGACAAATACAGTAGAAACACAACAAATTAGGCCAATGGGACTACACCCAATCAATACAACTCAATTTACATCAAAATTCCCAAAGTTGTCAAAACCCGACTTTCGGTACGCTTATCGAAAAATCACGAAAGTCACATATTCGGAACCCTCGTCTCAATACGAGTCTAAGCATATCAATTTTACCAAATTCGGACTCCATTTGCCCATTCAAAACCTTGATTTTCTAAAGTCCAAGCCTAGGGCTAAATCCTCCATAAATTACCCCAAATTCCTCCATTTTCATGATATAATTGCATAATATTACCAATACTAATCATAGTTTAAGTCCATAGATGATTACCTGATGATTTCCCTTGAATTTCTCTTCAAAATCGCCCAAATCGCCTCTAAAGCCGAGACCCAAAATGTGTGAAATGTTCTGAAATTTTTCTAACTTCGGATACACTTACTTACAGCGATTTTCGCTTCTGCGGAATATTTTCCGCTCCTATGCACCCGTATCCGCGACCAAAGGGTCGCTTCAGCGGTTCCAGGCCTAGCCGGCCATTTCCGCTTCTGCGAGCAAAGGGCCGCTTAAGCGGGCCCGCTTCTGCGAAGAAGCTTCCGCTTCTGCGGAAACATCCGCCTCTGCGAACCATTGTCCGCTTCTGCGGTCTCGCCCAAGCGGTCAAATGTCCGCTTCTGCGGACCATGCCCATTTTCTCCCCTTCGCTTCTGCGATCACTGGCTCGCACCAGCGATGCCGCTTCAGCGGAATGACTACCGCTTCTGCGTAACCAGCCGCTCCTGCGCACCTCGTCCGCTTCTGCGGACTCGCTCATGCGTCCAATATTCCGCAGGAGCGGAAACAACAGAAGCAGGATCCCAACCTGCAATTTTTCCACAATTTTCTCCCGTTTAACCATCCGAAAACACCCCGAGGCCCCGGGACCTCATCCAAACATACCAACACATCTTAATACCTTATTCGAACTTGCTCCAATCCTCAAAACACGTCTAACAACATCAAAACCCATAATTCGCATCGAATTCAAGCCTAAATTCCTTAAAACATTCCAAATTACACATTCGATCAAAAACCCGACCAAACGACGTCCGAATGACCTGAAATTTTGCAGGCACATCCAAAATCACCTAACGGAGCTACTGCAACTGTCGGAATTCCATTCCGACTCCCGGATCAAAATCTCACCTACCGTTCGGATTTTGCCAAAATTCAACCTTAGCCAATTCAAGCCTATTTCTACACCGGGCCTCCAAATTCAATTCCGATCGCTCCCCTAAGTCACAAATCACCTTCCGGAACTAACCGAATCATCGGAATCCGATTCCGAGCCCTCTAACCAAATAGTCAACTCCGGGTTGACTTTCCTTATTCAAGTTTCCTTCACAAAGGCTATATGCCTCATTTTCAATCCAATTCACTCCTAACTCACCCGATAGGCTTTAACACCGATATAAAATCATAAAACATGTATTTACAACATAACGGGGTGGTAATTCTCGTGACGACGGGCCGGGTCGTCACATTCTCCCCCTCTTAAGCAAACGCTCGTCCTCGAGCGGGTCAAGAAACATACATGAAGTCTCAAACAAGTGAGGATATCCGCTCCGCATCTCCCGCTCGATCTCCCAAGTGGCCTCCTCCACGGGTCGACCTCTCCACTGAACCTTAACTGATGCAATCTCCTTAGACCTCAATTTTCTTACTCGACGTCCCAAAATGGCAATAGGCTCCACATCATAGGATAGATCACCATCAAGCTGAATGGTGCTGAAGTCTAATACATGAGACGGATCTCCAATGTACTTCCGGAGCATAGACACATGGAATACTGGATGAACGCTGGATAAGCTGGGCGGCAAGGCCAACTCATATGCCACCTCCCCAACTCTCCTGAGTATCTCAAAAGGACCAATGTACCCTGGGACTCAACTTCCCTTTCTTCCCGAACCTCATGACACCCTTCATAGGTGAAACCTTCAACAATACTCTGTCACCGACCATGAAAGACAACTCTCGAACTCTACGGTCCGCATAACTCTTCGGACGAGACTGTGCTGTACGAAGCCTCTCTGGATCAACTTTGCTCTATCCGGAGCATCATGAACTAACTCAGTCCCTATCGATCTAACCTCGCCAGCTGAAACCATCCCACGGGGGATCTACACCGCTCGCCATACAATGCCTCGTACGGGGCCATCCGAATACTCGACCGATAGCTGTTGTTGTAGGCAAACTCGGCAAGTGGTAGGAACTCGTCCCACGAACCACCAAAATCAATCACACAAGCTCGCAACATATCCTCCAAGATCTGAATAGTGCGCTCGGACTGTCCGTCTGTCTGGGGGTGAAATGCTGTACTCAACTCAACCCGCGTACCCATCTCTCGCTGAAATGCTCTCCAAAACTGAGAAGTGAACTGAGTACCCCTGTCGGATATGATAGACACCGGGACTCCATGCAACCGAACAATCTCTCGAATAAAGATCGACGCCAACCGCTCCGATGAGTAGGTAGTACTAAGTGGAATGAAGTGACCTGACTTGGTCAGTCTATCCACAATCACCCATACAGAATCAAACTTCCTCGCCTTCCGAGGGAGTCCAGTAACAAAGTCCATAGTGACCCTCTCCCATTTCCACTCAGGAATAGCAATGCGCTGAAATACACCACCGGGCCTGTGGTGCTCGTACTTAACCTGCTGACAGTTGAGGCACCGTGCTACATGTCTGACAATGTCCATTTTCATCTTTCTCCACCAATAGTCTTGTTTCAAATCTTGATACATCTTCGCGGCTCCTGGATGGATAGAATACCGCGAGCTATGGGCCTCCTCCAGAATCAACTCACGAAGGCCATCAACATTGGGCACGCATATCCGGCTCCTGCATCCTCAATACGCCGTCACTATCAATGGTGACATCTCTAGCATCATCATGCTGAACTCTGTCCCTCGGGACAGCCAAATGTGGATCATCATACTGGCGCTCACGAATACGATCATATAGAGATGACCGAGATACAACACAAGCCAATACCCTGCTGGGCTCCGAAATATCTAACCTCGCTAGCCGATTGGCTAGCACCTGAACATCATAAGCCAATGGCCTCTCCTCAGCTGGAATATATGCCAAGCTCCCCATACCGACCGCCTTCCGGCTCAAAGCATCGGCCACCACATTGGCCTTCCCCGGATGATATAATATAGTAATGTCATAATCCTTCAGCAACTCAAGCCATCTCCGTTGTCTCAAATTAAGGTCTTTCTGTTTGAACAAGTGCTGGAGACTACGATGGTCGGTATACACCTCACAAGACACACCGTACAAATAGTGCCTCCAAATCTTCAAGGCATGAACAATGGCGGCTAGCTCCAAGTCATGAACAGGATAGTTCTTCTCATGTGGCTTCAACTGCCGAGAAGCATAAGCAATCACCTTACCTTCCTGCATCAACACACAACCTATCCCCACTCTCGAGGCATCACGATAAACGGTATATGAACCTGAAGCTGATGGCAATACTAACACTGGAGCTGTGGTCAAAGCTGTCTTGAGCTTCTGAAAGCTCTCCTCGCACTCATCCGACCACACGAATGGTGCACCCTACTGGGTCAATTTAGTCAATGAAGAAGCAATGGATGAAAATCCCTGAACAAACCGGCGATAATACCCCGCCAAGCCAAGAAAACTCTTGATCTCTGTAGCTGAGGACGGTCTAGGCCAACTCTGCACCGCCTCTATCTTTTTCTGATCAACCTGAATACCATCACGAGACACCACATGTCCCCGAAATGCTACGGACTCGAGCCAAAACTCGCACTTGGAGAATTTAGCATATAGCTTCTCCTCCTTCAATCTCTGCAACACAATACTCAAATGATGAGCATGCTCCTCCTGACTACGGGAGTAGACTAGAATGTCATCAATGAACACAATCACAAATGAATCCAAATAAGGCCTGAACACACTGTTCATCAGATGCATAAATGCTGCTGGGGCGTTGGTCAGCCCAAACGACATCACAAGAAACTCGTAATGACCATATCGGGTCCTGAATGCAGTCTTCATAATATCCGAGTCCCTGATCTTCAGCTGGTGATAGACTGAACGAAGATCGATCTTAGAAAACACCCTCGCACCCTGTAACTGATCAAACAAATCATCTATGCGCGGTAGAGGGTACTTGTTCTTCACTGTCACTTTGTTCGATTGCCTATAATCAATACACATTCGCATGGAACCATCTTTCTTTTTAACAAATAATACCGCGCACCCCACGGGGACACACTAGGACGGATGAAACCCTTATCCAGAAGTTCTTGAAGCTGCTCTTTTAGTTCTTTCAACTCATCTGGTGCCATCCGATAAGGAGGAATGGATATAGGCTGAGTGCCCAGCACCAAGTCAATGCCAAAATCAATATCCCTGTCCGGCGGCATGCCGGCAGGTCTGAGGGGAATACATCTGGCAAATCCCTCACAACAGGTACAAAATCAATGCTAGGAGACGCAGTTCCCACATCTCTCACAAAAGCTAAGTACGATAAACACCCTTTTTCAACCATTTTCTGAGCCTTTAAGAACGAAATAACACGGCTAGGGACGAAATCGGTCGAACCCCGCCACTCAATACGAGAAATACCAGGAATGGCCAACGTAACTGTCTTAGCATAACAGTCCAATATAGCATGATACGGAGACAACCAGTCCATACCCAATATAACATCAAAGTCCACCATCCCCAACAATAACAAATGTGCCTGGGTCTCCAGACCCCCAATAGATATAACACAGGATCTATAGACATGATCCACAACAATCGTATCACCCACGGGGGTGGATACATGAACAGGTAAATCAAGACTACCACGAGTCGCACCCAAATGATGTGCAAAATAAGAGGACACGTAAGAATATGTGGACCCTGGATCAAATAGAACGGAGGCATCTCTGTGACAGACAGAAATGATACCTGTAATTACAGCATCGGAGGCAACTGCATCACGCCTGTCAGGAAGTGCATAAAACCGTGCCTGGCCTCCACCAGATCTCTCCTCGCCCATGGGGCGACCACGAGAAGACTGACCTCCACCTCTACTAGACTGAGATGGTGCTGAAGAGGAGGGCTGATCCCTCTGCTGAGTCCTGCCCCTACGTAGTCGAGGGCACTGTCTCCTCGTGTGGCCAAACTCACCACACTCATAACATGCACCTGGTGCTGGAGAAGTAGGTGTTGCACTCTGGGCTGGGAGGGCACCAAGCGATGACTGACCCTGCTGAAATCCCTGTCGACCACGACCATAAGAACCTCCGCTCTGCTCTGGGCGGCCTGAATGAGAAGGTCTAGATGAGCGACCTCTGCTCTGCTGGGAATGCCCTCTAGATGGAGCACCACTGAAACTACCGGAACCACGAGGCCTCTTGGCCTCCCGCTCCTCTCTCTCTCGGCGACGATCCGCCTCGATGGAGCGTGCCATATCGGCAACCTGCTCAAACGATGATGACAGAACTCGCTGGCTGGTCATAAGAATACGGATAGAGTAGTTGAGGCCATCGATGAACCTCCCGATCCTCTCCCTATCGGTGGGGATCATCCGTGTGGCATGCTAGCCAGGCGAGTGAATCTAAGCTCATGCGGGTCACGGACATGTCGCCACCGAATCAACCACTCGAGCGGCGACGTAGCTCCTCGCGACGAGGACCGAGGTACATATTTCTCTAGAAAGAGAGTAGAGAAGTGCTGCCATGTGAGAGGTCTTGCTCTTGCGAGGCTACGCCTCTCAAGCTCCTCCCGCCAATCAAATGCGGGACCGATGACCGAAATGTAGTAAATGAAACTCCGGCTGGACTCGAGAATACCGGCCGTACGCGGCATCTTCGACACTTATCCAAGAAACCACGGGCATCCTCGCCCTCGACGCCACTGAAATGGGGTGGGCTGAAGTCTACCAAATCTCTCGAGACGACGCTGCTCGTCCTCGGGCATAACTCTGAACCATATGCTGCGGAGGCTGGAGCCGGTGCGGTCGGAGGAATAGCCGGTGCAACCACCGAGCGGGGACGGCCTGCGGCGTGCGAAGTCCCCGAACAACCGGCTCCGGTGTGCGAGCTGCGGGGGTCGGCGGCCACCCCACGACTGAGATGTCGCTACGGTAGCGGTGCGCGAAACTACCGAGCCAAGCCGGAACACAGCGATAATATTTGAGCAAGAGTCTCACGAAGACCGGGGAATAGCAATAGATATAGTGCGGCCACGAGCCGAGGGCTGCCGGGGCATCGACCACCGGGGGCGCTCTCGAGCGGGTACAACGGGCGGGTCAGTGGGGCACTGCCTCGGCCGCCTACCTCTACACTCTAGCACGACCGCGCCCGCGGCCTCTAACGGGTGGCAATGGAGGTCGTCCACCTCGTCCCGATGCTCGCGTTCTCGCCATCTGCGAGAGAATAGAATATAGAGTTCAGTTCTCAGAACAACAAGATCGCACGACAGAGTTCAAGAAAAGTGAAGTTTTCCTAAAGGTTCGCAGCCTCCCGAGGATAAGTACAGGCGTCCCCGTACCGATCCACGAGACTCTACTAACCGGCTCAAGACTCGTGAGGCCTAGTAAACCTAGGCTCCGATACCAACTTGTCACGACCCCAAATCCGGTCGTGATGGCGCCCGGCACATTGCTAAGCCAGCCGACCAATCCGTATCAACCACGGAGCTAGAAGCTCTCTTTAACCCGTTTAAGCAAATTAATTGACGAAATAAAAGCAATACATGTAACGATAACGGGAAACCAAGTCCCATAATACATCAACTCCCATAGACCAAGGGTCAAGAGTCGTGAGCCTCTAGTGAACATGAGTGTGTAAAGGTTTACAAGATACCAAGTGCGGAAAGAAAAGTCAATACAACATCAAAGGACAGTAGAAAGGAATATCGGGTCCTGCGGACTCTGCAGCTACCTCGAATATCCACGAACGTCGCCTCGCACAGCTCTATCGGATCACTGCTGAGAGGTACCGGATCCGCACACAAGGTGCGGGGAGTAAAATGAGTCTTGCCGGACTCGGTGGTAATAAACAAGGGTAAGACGGCGCGATATAAGAAATCCGCAATAAAGCACTATGTAAAGCTATAATCGGCTACCCTGTCATAGAATCAATATTCACTGTACCTGTTCCAACAAATACCAATAAATAGCATAACAGCTAGGAGATGTAGCTAAATGCAATGCAATGCATGATATGACCGCTACGGCGTGTGGCCCGACTCCAATTTTGGGTACCCGTGCTCACTGTGGGGGTTCAGACTCCGGAGGGGCTCCTACAACCCAAGCACATCTCATAGAGATATTCCTGCGGCGTGCAGTCCGATCCAACATATATCTCGCTGCGGCGTGCAGCCCGATCCACTACTAGTCAGCTAATATGCAGATACAGCCTCGCAGGCTCAAAAGTAGTTTTTGAAAACTCTTTTTATCATTTTTCAGTTGGAAAACAGTAATGTCAAGTTCCAGAGATTGGAATTGGCATAATAACAAAAATAGCTGCGGACTAGTAGTAAACTAGCATGTCTATATGATAAGACAATGATAACGATCCTCGCGGGATCCAATAGCTGGCTCACGGCCCACATGTATAATCAACCGCCCAAGAAGGGGGTTCCTCGGCTCAAGAGTGGCCATTATCGCAATATATATATATATATGCAACCATCCGAGAAGGAGGTTCGACGGCTCTAGAATAGCCAATAATACAATATCAACACAGGTCGGACTAATATATAGTCTCCAGTTCATGATCGACCCCGCACTCTCAAGAGTGTGCGTGTCTCGCCGCTATACGGCGTCACAAAGTGGTATACCGGGGTTTCGAACCCGCTGGTCATCACCCACATCTATTACTCACCTCAATACAGCGCGACGACTATTCCGCAATGCCCTCGCCACGAGAATCAAGCTCCGCACGCGTAGAATCTGATCCAATACAGTAGAAATACAACAAATTAGGCTAATGGGACTACACCCAATCAATACAACTCAATTTACATCAAAATTCCCAAAGTTGTCAAAACCCGACTTTCGGTACACTTCTCAAAAAATCACGAAAGTCACATATTCGGAACCCTCGTCTCGATACGAGTCTAAGCATATCAATTTTACCAAATTCGGACTCCATTTGCCCATTCAAAACCTTGATTTTCTAAAGTCCAAGCCTAGGGCTAAATCCTCCATAAATTACCCCAAATTCCTCCATTTTCATGATATAATTGCATAATATTACCAATACTAATCATAGTTTAAGTCCATAGATGATTACATGATGATTTCCCTTGAATTTCTCTTCAAAATCGCCCAAATCGCCTCTAAAGCCGAGACCCAAAATGTGTGAAATGTTCTGAAATTTTTCTAACTTCTGATACACTTAGTTACAGCGATTTTCGCTTCTGCGGAATATTTTCCGCTCCTACGCACCCGTATCCGCGACCAAAGGGTCGCTTCAGCGGTTCCAGGCCTAGCCGGCCATTTCCGCTTCTGCGGGAAAAGGGCCGCTTAAGCGCACCCGCTTCTGCGAAGAAACTTCCGCTTCTGCGGAAACATCCGCCTCTGCGCACCATTGTCCGCTTATGCGGTCCCGCCCAAGCGGTCAAATGTCCGCTTCTGCGGACCATGCCCATTTTCTTCCCCTTCGCTTCTGCGATCACTGGCTCGCACCAGCGATGCCGCTTCAGCAGAATTACTTCCGCTTCTACGTAACCAGCCGCTCCTGCGCACCTCGTCCGCTTCTGCGGACTCGCTCCTGCGTCCAAAATTCCGCAGGAGCGGAAACAACAGAAGCAGGATCCCAACCTGCAATTTTTCCACAATTTTCTCCCGTTTAACCATCCGAAAACACCCCGAGGCCCCGGGACCTCATCCAAACATACCAACACATCTTAATACCTTATTCGAACTTGCTCCAATCCTCAAAACACGTCTAACAACATCAAAACCCATAATTCGCATCGAATTCAAGCCTAAATTCCTTAAAACATTCCAAATTACACATTCGATCAAAAACCCGACCAAACGACGTCCGAATGACCTGAAATTTTGCAGGAACATCCAAAATCACCTAACGGAGCTACTACAACTGTCGGAATTCCATTCCGGCTCCCGGATCAAAATCTCACCTACCGTTCGGATTTCGCCAAAATTCAACCTTAGCCAATTCAAGCCTATTTCTACATCGGGCCTCCAAATTCAATTCCGATTGCTCCCCTAAGTCACAAATCACCTCCCGGAACTAACCGAATCATCAGAATCCGATTCCGAGCCCTCTAACCAAATAGTCAACTCCGGGTTGACTTTCCTTATTCAAGTTTCCTTCACAAAGGCTATATGCCTCATTTTCAATCCAATTCACTCCTAACTCACCCGATAGACTCTAACACTGATATAAAATCATAAAACATGTATTTACAACATAACGAGGTGGTAATTCTCGTGATGACGGGCCGGGTCGTCACATTCTCCCCCTCTTAAGCAAACGCTCGTCCTCGAGCGGGTCAAGAAACATACCTGAAGTCTGAGACCATTGGCTCTAGACGTCCAGGCATTAGCCAACCGGTTCGTGAGATTGGACATTTCTGAGCCTAGCAGAGTGTTAGCCCGCACGGTCGCTCGTTCTTCTTTATTAGAGCGTATCCGTGAGAGGCAATTTGATGATCCTCATTTGCGTGAGTTGAGAGATACAGTACAACGGGGAGGTGCCACACAGGTAAACCTAGATGATGATGGGGTATTGAAATTGAAGGGTCGAGTTTGTGTACCCAATGTCGAAGGGATTCGAGAGTTGATCTTAGAAGAGGCCCACAGTTCGCGGTATTCTATTCACCCAGGCGCCGCGAAGATGTACCAGGACTTACGGCAGCACTATTGGTGGCGCAGAATGAAGAAAGATATCGTTGCGTATGTCGCTCGGTGTCTAAATTGTCAGCAGGTGAAATATGAGCACTAGAGACCTGGTGGTGTATTCCAAAGGATTGAAATTCCCGAGTGGAAATAGGAGCGGATCACTATGGACTTCGTTACTGGACTTCCTTTGACTCGGAGGAAATTTGATGCTATTTGGGTCATTGTTGATAGGTTGACCAAGTCAGCACACTTTATTCTAGTATCTGTCTCCTACTCGTCGGAGAGGTTAGCGGAGGTTTACATTAGGGAGATTTTTCATCTCCATGGGGTGCCAGTATCTATTATCTCTGATCGGGGTACGTAGTTTACCTCGCGGTTCTGGAGAGCATTCCAGCAGGAGTTAGGCACCCAAGTTTAGTTGAGTACAACATTTCATCCTCAGACGTATGGCCACTCCGAGAGGACTATTCAGATTCTAGAGGACATGCTTCGAGCCTGCATTATTGATTTTCGGAGGCTCGTGGGATCAGTTTCTACCATTAGCAGAGTTCGCCTACAATAACAGTTACCAATCTAGCATCCAGATGGCTCCGTATGAGGCGTTGTATGGTAGGCGATGTCGATCACCGGTTGGATGGTTTGAACCGGGAGAGGCTCGGTTGTTGGGTACAGACTTAGTTCAGGAGGCCTTGGATAAGGTCAAGACTATTCAGGAGAGATTGCGTTCAGCTCAGTCCAGGCAGAAGACTTATGCGGATCGTAAGGTTCGAGATGTAGATTTCATGGTTGGTGAACGAGTATTGCTCCGAGTGTCGCCTATGAAGGGCGTGATGAGGTTCGGGAAGAAGGGCAAGCTCGGCCCTAGGTATATTGGTCCATTTGAGATTCTAGACAGAGTGGGAGGGGTGGCTTACAGATTAGCTTTGCCGCCTAGCTTATCAGCCGTGCATCCAGTTTTTCACGTATCTATGCTTCGGAGATACCACGGCGATCCCACACATGTGTTAGACTTCAGTACTGTCCAATTGGACAATGATCTATCTTACGAGGAGGAGCCAGTGGCCATTCTAGACCGGCAGGTTCGACAGTTGAGGTCGAAGAGTTATCCTTCTATGCGTGTTCGGTGGAGAGGTCAGCCTCCTGAGGCATAAACCTGGGAGTCCGAGTCTGATATGCGGAATCGCTACCCACATTTGTTTTCTGATTCAGGTACTTCTTTCTCTTGTCCGTTAAAATACAAAACAGTTCAAGCACATTGTGACGACCCAAAGTGTCATCACTTATTTTATTAATCATTTCGAGCTTCTGAGGCCTTGAAAACCTCATTCCATGTTGCCTCGATTTACGTGCACAATCCGAGCATGTAGCCGGAAAGATTTTGTGATAGAAAATATGAATTCTATGAGAAATTTGGATAAAAATAATATTAATATTGATATGGTTGACTTCGGTCAACATTTTTGGTAAACGGATCCGGACCGAGATTGGATGGTCCCGAGAGGTCCGTAGGAAAATATGGGACTTGGACATGCGTCCGGAGTCGAATTCCGAGGCCTAGAGCCCAAGTTATGAATTTTTCTATGAAATTATTTTTGATGTAATTGTTAAAGGAAATGAATTAATTGACCTTGGTATCGGGCTCGTATTTTGGTTCCGACGCCCGGTACAAGTCTTAAATATTATATATGTGATTTCCGTAAAGTTTGGTGACATTCGGATGTCGTTTGAGATGTTTTGGACCTTGAGTCCCAAGTTTGAAAGTTTTGAAAACCAAAGGTATGAAAATCATGAATTTGAGGCTTGATTTGATGAAAACGAGGTGATATTGGCGATGTGATCGCACGAACAAGTTCATAATGTGTTTTTGAGGTTGTGTACATGTTTGGTTTGGAGCCGGGGGACTCGGGTAAAGATTTGATAGGCCGTTGGATTAAATTCTGAAATGTTGCACTGCTGGTTTTTCACCCAGCTGTTGGCTTCGCAATTGCGAAGCATTTCTCGCAATTGCGAAGGGGATGATCAAGGCAGGGCTCGCAAATGCAAACCCTGATTACAAATGCGAAACCCCTCATGCCCAGCCTTGTTCGCAAATGCGAACAATTGTTCGCAAATGCGAACGTCCCCAGGCCTGCACTGCCCCATATTTCCTTGGTTCGCAAATGCGAACCATTGTTCGCAAATGCGAACACTGCCCTATACAGCCTATGTTCGCAAATGCGAACATTAGTTCGCAAATGCGAACACCCCCTTTGTCTGCCGGTGTTCGCAAATGCGAACAAATGTTCGCAAATGCAAACTTCCCAGATGCGAACTTCCCAGCCTTAGCTTATTTTTCAAACTCCAGAAATTGGTCGGGGTTCGCAATTGCGAACCCATGTTCGCAAATGCGAACACGGAGACCTGTAAAACACGATTTTAAGTTCATTTCTTCACTTTTTACAAAACAAAAACACCCATTTGCGATTCTTCACGGATTCCTTCTTCATCAAAACAATTGTAAGTCACTTTTTACTTAATTCTTTCAATTCCTAACATCATTAAACATGTTTTTCATTAGAAATCAAAGGTTTTCATGGTAGAATTCTTGTTTTTGTTAGAAAATAGGGTTTTTCATAAATTGGGGAATTGGACCTCGAATTGAGGTCCGATTTTGAAACAAATCATATACATGAACTCGTGGGGGGATGGGTAACCGGATTTTGGTCCTAACCCCGAGTTCCGACCATGTGGGCCCGGGGTTGAAATTCACTATTCCGGTGCAGAATGTTGTAAAAGTTGTATTTGGTCTTAAGAATTAGTTTGTTGAGTAGTATTGATGATATTAAATCAATTGTGTATAGATACGATTGGATTGGAGCCAAATTTGAAAGAAAAAGACATTTCCACGGATTGAATTGTTCATAAACACTCGAGGTAAGTGTTTGTTCTATCCTAGCTTGAGGAATAGGATTATGTGTTATGTGTTATGTGATCGAGTGCGGTGTATGGGCTGTGGTGACGAGCATCCATACACTGGCATCTAGTATGACCGTGAGTCGTTGGAAAATGATTATTTTGAGATATATTACAGATGAATTGTTATTGTTCTCCCTTGTCGGTACTTGTTGTGAAGATGATTATTAATTGCCCTTGTTGGGACACTTTATGAATTGTTGCTTCTTTCTTTGCCCTTAACTGTGATTGTTATTTGGGTGAGGAAGAGTGATAATGCACGAAGGGTGATGCCGCGTGCCATGTTTATTTATTTATGCACGAAGGTTAATGCCGTGCCATGTTTTATTGATTATGCACGAAGGATCATGCCGTGCCCTGTTATTGAACCATATACGAAGGATCATGCCGTACTATGGATGTGAGGATGAGAGTAAAAGCACGAAGGGTGATGCCGTGTACTTTATTTGTTTGTTTGGTGAGGATGAGAGTAAAAGCACGAAGGGTGATGCCGTGCAACTGCTTGCCATTTCTTGAATTGATATTACTTGTGTTTACATTATACTTTGTTTTTCCTTGTGAATTTATTAATTGTGGTTAATTGTTGAATTCTTTGAGATATTCCTTATTGTGTTAATACTTGGTTATTTCTTGTTATTTTGTGGTATACATATATATATTGAATTGCACAGGTTTATGTGGGTGTCTGGTCCTAGGCTTGTCACTACTTCGCCGGGATAGGCCAGGCACTTACCAGCACATGGGGTCGGTTGTGCTGATACTACACTTCTGTGCGTTTTTGCACAGGTCCAGGTTACGATCAGGAGCAGCAGCAGTAAATCGATTCAGTGGAGGTTTGATCACATTTGAGACCGAGGTAGCTTGCAGACGTCCGCGAGCCCGACGTCTCTCTCTTTATTTATGTTACTAGCTGTAGTCTCTTTGTTCCGAGACAAACAGAATTATGTTATATTTCTTTCAGACTTTTATGTGTAGTATTCCATAGTAGTTCGTGAGTTGGTGACTCCACGTCTTGGGTAGAGGATTTCAGTATGATTTTCACTTTGTGATTTATTATTTCCATTTCGATAAAGTATTCCGCATTTATTCAATTAAAATTGTGTTAAAAATAGGATAGTATGAATACGGTGGCTTGCCTAGCTACCACGAGTAGGCGCCATCACGATCCCGATATTGGGGGAAAATCCGGGTCGAACTCGATCCGAATTTACTCAAACTCACCAAACACACATATTGTAACATGAACAAGCATATAACGGAGAAAACTGGGTGATAACTCACATGATGATGGGCCGGGTCATCACAACATTAGTAACTCTAACAGAGATCACATAAGTAATTATCTAAACAAAAGAACCATAAAAACCATAAACAAAATGGCATGCAATAATATCAAACAGTAACTACCATAAGAGAACACAATCCAATATACAAATAATCTATGGAAAGCCCTACCAAACCCCACCTACCCCGGAAAAGGAGTATGAAAAATCCTAGAAGCCCCTATCCTACAACCCTGATACTAGACCTCCAGATGTTCCTATCAAGGGCCATGTCCTCGAAAATCCGCATCCTAGCCATGTCCTGCCTAATCACCTCTCCCAAATGCCTCTTAGGCCTCCCTCTGCCTCGATTCACGCAGACCACCGCCAGCCACTCACAACTTCTCACCGGGGCATCAGGGCTTCTCCTCCGCACATGCCTGAACCACCTGAGCCTCGTCTCTCGCATATTCTCATCCACTAAGGCCATCTCCACCTTCTCCCGAATAACTTCATTCTTAATCTTGTCTAACCCGGTGAGCTCGCACATCTACCTAAGCATCCTTATCTCCGCGACCTTCATCCTCTGAACATGAGATTTCTTCACCGGCCAACACTCTGTCCCAAACAGCATGGCAGGTCTAACCACAGCTCAATAAAACTTCCCCTTGAGTTTCTGTGGCACTTTCTTATCACACAAGATTCCTGATGCAAGCCTCCACTTCGACCACCCCGCCCCTATACGGTGAGTGACATCACCGTCTATCTCTTCACCCTCCTGAATCACCGATCCAAGATATCTGAAACTGTCCCTCTTGGCGATGACCTGAGATCCAATCATCACGCCCCTGCCTACTTCGCTCGGCTCGGCGCTGAACTTGAACTCCGGGTATTCTGTCTTAGACCTGTTTAGTTTGAAACCTTTAGACTCGAGAGTTTGTCTCCATACCTCTAACCTCTCGTTAACACTGACCCTCGTCTCGTCTATCAAGACTATGTCATCAGCAAATAACATACAGTCTTGATAGACGAGAAATATATACTTAGAAGCAGTTTTTAAAAGCTTGGCCGAATACTAATTACATCTCAAAGGTGTTTTTCAAATTAGTTAGCCAAACACAAACTGATTATCATCCAAAGTACTTTTTTAAAAAGTACTTTTGAGAAAATCATTTCTCAAAATAAGCTGATTTTAAAAACTTTGTCAAACATGGCAAAGATAGATGCAACAAACATTACAAGTATTTGGGCTTTTTCCCCCACAATCCGAATGCTTGTTGGCCCCTTAGGAAAAAATACTTTGGTCAAGGTGGACAACTCCTCTTCTCATGTTGTTTATGTTACATCAAGATCTCAAAGCAGACACATCTTTCTTATTTTAGCAGGCTTTATATATCACCCATTGTATCTACTTTTGGTCAAACTTTCTTTTCTTTCTTTGGTATATATTTTTTATTGTAGAGATACTTATACTTCAGCTCCACTTGGATACAAAAGTCTCAAATTCATCAATATTTCTAACAATACAAAAAGAGAAAGAAAAAAATAGAGTACAAGGAAGCTCATTGAAAAGTTAATTATCCAATTTGAATTTGGTCTCAAGCATGCTTTAATTTTATTCTCAATTAAAAAGACCAAATATTTTAAAAAGTAAACAAGTTGCAGTAATTTTTTTTTTAAGGAGAATCCAACTATCAATAATTGACCTCAATCATAGTATTCACAATGAATATTAGTGGGCCTTCACCACAGTGTGCACTAAGAGACAATAGGAGAAGAGCGTAGGCCCTTTCACGTGGATTAGGAAGGCCCCATAATTTTTTATGGGTTTTAGAAAATTAAAGATTTAGCATTAGTGTTATTAAAGGTGTGCGTCATTTCATATCTTTTGAATATCCACTTGTATTTTTCTCTTTTAAATCCACTAAAATTCCTCTATTAAGTGATTGTCACTTGATTTGATGATCCTAATAGGATAACAACATTTAAAGGTGGCTAATTAAAAATTTTAAGTCATTGAGAGGAAATACATACACTATATTCGACTATTGCTTGTTAATACGTCTAAATCTCGTTTATCTGATTTATCCGAATCTATTAGATCACCTAAAACTCTAAATTTAGAATAATTGGATAAGACAACATTAATCATGTTTTAAGATTTTTTTTTTTGCACGGATATATATTAAATTATCCTTGGAAAATGAAAAGAATTGGAAACAACACGTTAAAATTTAGTTAAAAAAATTCGCTTGCCACAAGTGCATCATTTAATTAGATGTAATGTAAAGTTTAATAATACGATTGTATTTCTATCCACACAAGTAAAATAAGTGAATGGTCTTCGACGGTAATATTTTCCTTTGATTTAAGTGCATGAATTTAGTACTTTGCTTCCGTTGTAGTCATGAAAGGAAAAAAAAAACGATCTTTAGTGCTAAATTTAGCTTGAGGGTGAATTTATGACGTTATTCTCACAATCTTACCTACATTATTACGATAGATAATAAGATACCATGCGTGAAGTTTCAGCTATCAGACATTAAAACGAAAAAAACATGATAATCAATAGTAATTTTTGTCGAACAAATAAATTCCTGATATGTTTTACCGAAAGGTCAGTACTTGATGCTCCCATTAAAAGTTATTCCGTTTATATTATTGCCAAATTAAATAAGCGAAACTTTAAATTCGTAATTCCTTGTGTGCCTTTTTAATATAGACATAATCAACAAAAAACCACAAAATATAGTACGGTTTTATTTTCTATTTGGACAAGAATAATTGTGGTGGGCCTATCTGAAAGCACTTAAAAGTGTTGATGCCAAGTGAAAAATTTATCTTGCTGAAGAGGGGACAGTGGACCTAATTAATTAGCTAACTTTAGGGGAAAAAAGCAGGTTGTACTAATGTACTAGAGGGGAAGATAAATAGGAAAAATGAAAGAGACCATGCACCTAAAAGCCTAATGTTACTCTTTCACATATGTTATATTATTAATTGCACGGTCAGTAAATTTTTTTTGTTGGGAAACCCCCCCCCCCCCCCGTTAGTAACCATTTTAACTTTAAAATATAATTAAAGGATTTTAATCTTCTTTTATTTTTGGCAAATCTCTCTCTCTCTCTCTCTTGTTATTATCTCAGTGAATGTACATTTTGTAACACGATTAACAGTAGGGTTCGACCATTTCAAGAAATTATTTTGTTGTTCGACAGGAAATTTAATTATTTTTATTATTGTCAAAAACACAAAGTTTTCTTTCCAAAAGAAAATATCAGTTTCAACCTTTTCTCAAATTATGCATATGTAAGTCTCTTGACTAGCCCGTTTGACTAAGCTGCAAAAATCAGCTTATTTTGAGAAGAATTTTTATTAAAAGTATTTTTGGCGAGAATCAATTTGTGTTTGGTTAATTAGTTTGAAAAGTACTTCTGACTAGCAATTAGTGTTTGGCCAAGATTTAAAAAAATATTTCTAAGTGTATTTTTCTAAAAAATATTTCTCAAAAAAGTGCTTTTGGAGATAAGCTACTTTATAGTGCTTTTTCAAAACCGCTATTAATTTTCCTCAAAAATACTTTTTTCCTTTCAAAAGCTTGGCCAAAAACCTCTTTTGGCCAAAAGTGCTTTTGGCAAAAAAATAGTATTTTTGGCCAAAAAGAAACTTGGCCAAACAGGCTATTAAACATTTCTGCAGTAACTTCGACAAAAGTTGAACAATATGGTATAATTGATAAAAAAAGCAATACAGAACTATTAAACATATCTAACTGTGTTGGATGAGCTAATTATTTAACATCTGCCATGACAAATTCAGATGAAGAAGAAAGAGAGTCATGGATTTCACATGAGAAAAGTATTTTAGGTTTTAGTTCGAAGGAGAATGACTTCGGTCGGAACAATCAAAGCTTCTTATCCCATCACAGTTCTTCCGATCTCAGCGGTTCATCTCAGTGTCAGATATCCAATCACAATCACACATCTCATATGGAGTCTATTTAATCAAGATCCTTGATTCATTATAGCTGTAGAATTAGGATTCTATTATGTACATATGAGCACGTGATTGTACAAAAGGATTTATATCCTTATATTCTTTGCATAGTGGTGCAATTAGTTAGGACTAGGCAAATAAAAATACTAAACCTGTATAGTAGGATAACAAAATTTTATTCCTTTTTATCTGTATAAATAAGTGTACAACAAATTGAATGAAATACAGAGAACATTTCTACACTATCTACTTCATACAATTCTTTCGTGGTATCAGAGTAATAGAAGCTCGATCCTTCATCTCTTTCTCTCTTTGATTGCTGTGAGTAAGGATTTGAACCATGGGTGACAATAATAAGCCAACAGTCTACCAAACTGCTACTGCTGTAGTGTCCATCATCGATTCCAATCATGACTATTTTCTTCATTCCTCTGATGCTCTAGGGATGTCTCTTGTCAACACTAACTTTGATGACAGAGGATTTCAAGGTTGGAGAAGATTAGTGCTCATAGCCATATCAATCAATAAGATAGGGATTATATTCTTTTATTCTTTGCATAGTAGTGCAATTAGTTAAGACTAGGCAAATAGAAATACTAAACCTGTACAGTAGGATAGCAAAATTTTATTCCTTTTTATCTGTATAAATAGATGTACACCAATTGAATGAAATACAGAGAAAATTTCTACACTATCTGCTTCATACAATTCTTTCATGGTATCAGAGCAATAGAAGCTCGATCCTTCATCTCTTTCTCTCTTTGATTGCTCTGAGTAAGGATTTGAACCATGGGTGACAATATTGAGCCATTAGTCTACCAAACTGCTACTGTTGTAGTGTCCACCATCGATTCTAATCATGATTATTTTCTTCATTCCTCTGATGCTTCACGGATGTCTCTTGTCAACACCGACTTTGATGACAGAGGATTTCAAGGTTGGAGAAGGTCAGTGCTCATAGCCCTATCAACCAAGAATAAGATAGGGTTCATCAATGGGGCTTGTCCTGCTCCAGCTGCTGGTTCCAAGGATTTCCAGCAATGGAACAGATGTAACGATATGGTTACATCCTGGTTACTCAATTCACTATCCAAGGATATAGAGGATAGTTTCATTTACTTAAAGTCTGCTAAAGATTAGTGGACCAGCTTGGAGCACAGATTTGAACAGTCAAATGGAGCCAAGCTCTATCGCCTGAGGAAAGAGCTATCAGGGTTAGCATAAGGGACAAGTGACATTGCAAGCTATTTCACAAAGCTCAAACAACTTTGGGATGAGCTGGATTCATTAAATTGTGATGTCAAATGCAACTGTTTATGTGTATGTGAAGGAAGGCAGAAACTAGAGAAATCACTAGAAGATGCGAGACTTATTCAATTTCTTATGGGTTTGAATGATAGCTATGGACAAGCAAGAGGAAACATCTTAATGATAAATCCTTTACCAAATATCAATCATGCTTACACTCTAGTATTGCAATATGAAAGTCAAAAAGAAATCTATGCTAATCCACTTATCTCTCCTGATTCTTCATCTTTTATGACAACAAACCAAAGAAACTTTGCTCAAAAAGGAGGAAAGCAGAACCAAAAAGGAAATACAAGTTATCCAAGATTTGGAAATAACATGCAGAAAGGAACCAATAACTTCAACCAGAGAAACTCAACCTTCAAAAGAAAGAAAGCAAGTTCAATCCTAATATTTCTTGCAGTCATTGCAAGAAAGTTGGACATATTTTGAATGGTTGCTACAGAATAATAGGATTCCTAGAAGATTTTGAGTTCACAAAGGGAAATCAAATGCAAGTGAGAGGAAATGGAGCTTTTCAAATGGAACAAGTAGGCAACAATGATACTATTCATGATGAGATGATCAGCCAACATCTCTCACAAAGATCAATTCTCTCAGCTGGTGCAACTAATCAAGCAAGTTAAGGTTGGAGATTTAGCAAATTCAGGAGCAGAAATAAATGCAAATGCAGTAGCTGGTACAATTGCAAGATATTCTGGAACTTGTTTCTCAGTTTTTAATTCTAATGCATGGATTATTGATTATGGAGCTTCTGAACACATGTGTTTTGACTTAAATGCCTTCATTTCTTTGACAGCCTTGCCCATTCCTTTAATTATAAGCTTGTTTAATTATTTTAAAGTCAAGTTACTCATGTAGGGAGAATAACTATTTTGCCTAATTATATTCTGGAAAATGTATTACATGTGCCTAGTTTTAGATACAACTTATTATCTATTAACCGGTTCTGTTTACAATATCAGTCACTCCTATTTTTCACTTCAAGTTAATGTTTCTTGCAGGCCCCTTTAGTGAAGAGGGCACAAGTTTTTGGTGAAGTTAGGGAAGGACTTTACCTTTTTAAACCAAGTCAAGACAAGAATAGAGAAAACATTGAGTCAAGTCTTTGTTTAAATCAAAATATTTCTAGTCAATTATCAGTTTCAGTTCCCTTTTCAGCAAATGCAATTTCAAATGTAAACCTTTGGCATGTTAGACTAGGACATTTTCCCTTCTCATCAATGAAAAATCTTAGTTTTATCTCTTTACCTTCTAACTCTAATTGTTTCTGTGACATCGTCCCTAAATCTAGGCAAACCAGAACTTCTTTCCCTCTAAGTCAAATCAAACTGAAAAGGCCATTTGAGTAAATTCTTGTTAATGTTTGGGGTCCATATAAAGTGGCCACTTATAATGGTTTCAAATCTTTCTTGACAATTATAGATGATTACAATATGGATGCTTGGACTTTTCTTATGAGTACTAAGTGTAATGCATTTGGTCTTCTTAAGATTTTTTTCACAATGGTGGAGAGACAATTTGGTTTAAAGGTGTAGAAACTTAGGACCGATTGTGAGCACGTGATTTTTGCCCTACGTGAGATTTACTCCCAAAAATTCAAAATAAAATTGTTTTTGTATCGTTGTAATATCTGTGGATTTTTGTGTCAATTTTCTTATTATTTGTATTCTTTATGTATGCATGTTTGATTGTTTAAATTAAAAAAAAAATAATAATAATAAAAAAATACAAGAATGTATTGCATTTGCGTTCTTAGGTTTTAATTTACGATTGAAAGTAATCAAGTCTATTTGACAAAAATAGAAAAATCACAAAATATGTACATTTTTGTATCTTTAGCATTTAATGTCCCAATGGTGTGATCTTAGTTTAATTTAAGTATAATAAGAACTTAATTAGTATTCTTATAAACTAAGCTAATTTTGGTAATGTATTATAGAGTTTTGGTTTTTAATAAATTAAGAATTAAAAAGAAAATAAAAGAAAAGAAGAAAATAGAGAGGAAATCGGAATGGACTATGCCCAAACCAAAAGACCAGGCCAAATTAATCCCAGGCCCAATTACACACTTCTCTTGATCCAACAGCCCAACCCGTCTCCCAGTCCGTCTCTCACAGGCACCCCAAATGACGTCGTTCCGCTTTAAGTGAAGAGATCCAAGCCGTCGATCAGAGTTGATCCGATGGATCACATTAATCGCCCCATTGTTTGATCCTGGCCGTTGGATTCTCATCATCCAACGGCCTTAATCACTTCATGATACCCGATCCGTTTCACTCCAAAGACCGGTCCGGTCTTAAATCGACACTACACGACACCGTTTGGTTTAAGTGAGAAGATCCTGGTCGTTGATCGTAAATGATCCAACGATCAGGATTTAATCTCTTAATTCATATATAAGGTCCATCTCACACCCCGCCCCCAAGCCGGACCCCCCTTACCTTCATCGTCTCTCTTAGAGACGAATTAAACCTCGCCGTCCACCACCGTGCTCCGCCTGCCGGAAATCGCCTCACGGCGGTTCCGGTAGGCCAAACCCAACCAAATTAACACCGTAGGACCACCTCGACTCCCCCATTACGAATCCATCCTTCATTTACCTCGAATCACTCCGGAAATCTTTGAATCTTCATTTGAAGATTCGAGTCAAACTCGAACCCACACCAAACCACCCCAAACTCACCCCAAACCCTCCCATGACCTCCCTCATACCCCCACCGGCCTTGGTTTAGCTCGAATATTACCAGGATTGTAAAAGCCCCAAATCTCGGCCATGAACCCTAGATGCCGATTTCTTCCTAATTGAGGTCTAATAGACCTTAATTGGGATGTTTTCCTTGTTGAAAACATCTCAATTAATGTCCATTGGCCTAAAAAACGAAAGTCCAAGTCCGAGTTGAATCCAAGATGGGTCCGAGGTCCGTTCAAGTGCGGATTTGCTCCTCACATGGTATTTCTTTTTTTTTTCTTCATATTTTAGTGTGTTAATGAGGTGAATTTGTTATCCTTTGTTTCTTCCTTAGTTTTCTGTTTTGTTCTTCATCTCCAAAGACCTTTTATTTGGTCGATTTGTATTCTGTTATTTGTTCGAATGTGCTTGTTATAGAATAGTTATTCGTTTCGATTAAGGTCGTCAAGCGTTTAATTCATATTTGATTGGTTCCTTGGTGCTGCCTGAAATACATGAAACCAAACTGTAGATCGCCCATTTGTTATTGATTATGTATGTTGACATCGACTAATCAATGTGGTCGATTAGTTTCGTAGGTCTTGTTTATTAGCATTCTAGGACAGAATTGAACACTATCAATCACTGTTGAATCGAGATTCCTTCTTTATTGAACTGACTGTCTAATTAATTGGTGAATTGGAGATGGTTGTTGTTAGTTCAAGGTTGAAGGGTGTAACTAATGAAGGGTAGTACACATTAGGACTGTAATAGGATCAAAATCTGGATTTGTTAACTTGAAATTAGAGAGTAACAGACTTAGCATTTTTTTTAGGTTTTAAAACTACCCTTGCCCATGAGTTAAACTAGTGGAACCTGCTGTGACAGCAGGGCATCCCACCAGGCTCTGCACTTAGAGAATTTTAAACATAAAAACCCCATGTTTAGACAAGTTTAAGTGGAAAAAACAGAGGGGATAATGGGCTGGCAGAGCAGGGATGGGCAAGGGTTTGAGTGGATTTTTCTGGTCTTTGGCTTTTAGGAGGGGGGTCTTAGCTATAAATAAGGGGATGCTCAGGAGGTAAAAGGGGGGATTTTTTTGAGAGACACACAGGCTTACACTGGATTTTGGAGAGAAATAGTTCTAAAACATATAGACCCACATACCCAGAGGCTTAGACAGTGAGAGACTAGACATATATTTTAGAGCAGGATAAAGAAAACATTCTGTTTCTTTAGCTCACTGCTTCAGGCAGTCTTCGAGTCTGTTGAGTTGTGTCTTGATGCCACATTGGGTTTTTTGGAGTTCCTGAAGTAACCGCTAGGTATTTTGGAAGTTAAAGTTGGTCTATTGGGATTGTTTGATGTCACTCTTGGCTCTTTCGACATTTGTTGATCATAGCACTAGGTTGTTTGGTTGTTGAAACTTGCCGGGGCTTCAAGTGTTTCCTCTTGGTTTGCTATTAGACCTTGCTACTGATTGACACTGATTTTACTCTTGGTCGAATCCTACTGCTGTTTGGGTGTGGTTTTTGTTGCTGTTGGTTGTGTTTCTGTTGGTCGTATGCTTCTGTGGTTACTTGGTCCTGCTCTTGCTGTTGTTGCTGTGGTTTGGTTGGGTCCTGTTGCTGCTGTTGGTATTGCTGTTGTTGTTGTATCTTCTGTTGCTGCAACTGATTTTTACTCATTGTGACTTCCAGGTATTCCTCTATTCGAGTAGAAGCTGTAATGGTGATTTGGTTGAATGAAAGTGAAGCCTCAGTTAAATTTCAATGCTATTGTGTACTGTGTAGTTCAACACTGTTATCATTGTTAGTATTAGTTTAGGTTTGAGGTTTTAATTGTATTGTGGAATGTAATAGTAGAAAAACCAACACAAAAAACATTTGTAATAGCCAGTAATGTAGTAATAGTATATCATTTAGCTTAGTCAGGTAAAAACTTTAAAACGAAAGCTCTCATATCATAGCTTTAAAACCATTACTTGATCCTCCCAGTAGTTTTCGTAGACTAAGGTCGCATAGCTATCCATATTGCCATGAATCTGTATATAGACACAAGTAGGATTTCAAGAAGAAAACTCTAGATTGAGCTGTGATTGGGATAATGACTCTGCAATGAACTAGGTCGTAGTAAAGCCTATTATGTGATTCTGCTAAAATCTTAAAAAGCCATTCGAATTTAGGAGTGTGAGTGTTCAGTTGAGTAATTAGACTATAAAATCACTACTCATGTAGTTAATTAATTTTTAAGGATCAGGAGTTCAGATTTGGTTAAGTGTTAAAAAGGAAATAGCTAGATGATATAACGACTTTAATCAGGACAAATTGATGATGATAAGGGGTTCAGCTCGCGACCAAATCAGTGATAATTGTTATCTTTTGCATAACCCACCTTGGCCTTAGATAGTTTGTAAATAATTCGTCTGACTGTTCTTCAGGTTTCTTATACATTTGAACCACTTTCTCAGAACTAGCATGAACTTCAAGGGTTAGTGCAAAATCATTAATAGAGGAAGAAGTAGCCTGTAGTTTAAGCTTTCGTGTATAGTAGACAATTGATTCGTAGTTAACATTGATAATTCGAGTACTGATTTTCTTTATTGATAAATAAAAGTGCAAGCTAATTCCTTTGTTAATTCCAAATGTGTGGGCTTGTCTTTAGTCGTTCGCTTATACCATTATTATTCCTATCTGGTCTGGGCCTAAACCATGTTCATACGAATACTGGGCCCGCAATTGAAAGTAAAGATCTGGACCTGCTTATAATGTAATAAAACCCATTCCGGAAATCTAGGCCCTAAAACGACCAAAATTGACGGGCCCGGAATGTTTGGTAACATAATAGATTAAGGAAAAAACATAGGTAGAAAATATAGTCGGGTTAGGATCGGCCTCTAAATAAAAGTGAGATGAGCCTCGCCAAACGAAAATACACAATTGCGAGGCCCTCAAATTAGTTGTTACAAAAACTTAGACTTGGAAAGGCCGTTTAGTGAATTTCACGGTTCTTTCCCCGAAGTTATTAAAGACGATAGACTCTTTAGACATGATTTATAAGTAAATTATTTTCCTAAATACGGGTGCGCATTTATGTGACCCAAATCTTACTCTCGGCGGAACTGAAATCCATTAAAGTCACAGGCATACTGGTTGCAGTGTGACTCGAAATGTGTTTCCGTGACGTCGCAATTCTTCTAAAAATAAAAGCGGAGCATTAAAATACATAGTTAAAATATATAAAGAAATCAGATAAAAGCAAAAAGTGCAGTTGAGCGACCGTGCTAAAACCACGGAATCCGGGAGTGCCTAACACCTTCTTCCGGGTTAACAGAGTTCCTTATCCAGTTTTCTAGTTTCGCGGACTATATTACAAAGTCATAAATTTCCTCGGTTCGGGATCAAACCGGTGACTTGGGACACCATTATCTTCCCAAGTGGCGACTCTGAATTTAATAAATTGATCCCGTCTCGATTGTCTTTTAATTGGAAAAACTCCCTTGCGCCCTCGCGGGTGCGGAAAAAGGAGGTGTGACACCGATAATGCATTTGAGCTTGGAAAGGGAACACTAGAGGCATCATTCCTCGGTTCATAGGGAATAATGCATCAAACATCATGTGTGGCAACACTACAACAAAATGGTGTGGTTGAGAGGAAGCATAGACACCTTTTTAGAGATAACAACAACAACAACAACAACAACAACAACAACAACTACCAAGTGTATTCCCACAAAGTAGGGTCTGGGAGAAGGTAATACGTACACAAGCCTTACCTCTACCCGAAAGGGAAGAGAGGTCGTTTCCAGTCGACCCTCGGCTTAAGTGAAAGGGAAGAGAAAGAAGAGAAAAAGAAAAATAAAAATAAAAGAGCATTAGTGACTCCAGCAGAAAATGCATAAACATATAACTACACATAAAATTATAAATTAAAGTGCATGCAATAATACCTAACAGTAACTACCATAGGAGGGCCCTACCAAACCACACCTAGCCTCAGGAAAGAAGTACAAAAAGCTCTAGAAGCCCCTATCCTACAATCCTAATTCTAGACCTCCAGACTTTCCTATCAAGGACCATGTCTTCGGAAATCTGCATTTTTTGCCATGTCCTGTCTAATCTCCTTTCCCCAATACTTCTTAGGCCTCTCCCTCTGCCTCGCCTTGTGCCAACCACCGCCGGCCGCTCACAACTCCTCACCGGGGCATCAGGGCTTCTCCTCCGCACATGTCTGAACCACCTAAGCGTCGCTTCCCGCATCTTCTCATCCACATGGGCACCCTCATCTTCTCCTGAATAGCTTCATTCTTAATCTTATCTAATCTGGTGTGCCCGCACATCCACCTGAGCATCCTCATCTCCGCAACTTTCACTCGCTGAACATGGGAGTTCTTAACCGGCCAGCACTCCACCCCATACAACATGGCAGGTCTAACCACAGCTCTATAAAACTTCCCCTTGAGTTTCGATGGTACTTTCTTATCACACAAGACTCCTGACGCAAGCCTCCATTTCGACCACCCTTCCCCTATACGGTGGGTGACATCCACGTCGATCTCTCCGTCTGCCTGGATCACCGACCTAAGATATTTGAAACTGTCATTCTTGGGGATGCCCTGGGCTCCAAGCTTTACATCCCTGCCTACTTCGCTCAACTCGATGCTAAACTTGTACTCCAAGTATTCTATCTTAGACCTGCTCAGTTTGAAACCCTTAGACTCGAGGGTCTGTCTCCAGACCTCCAACCTTTCGTTAATGCCGACCCTTGTCTCGTCTATCAGTACTATGTCATCAACAAATAGAATACACCAAGGCACATCCCCTTGAATATGGCGTGTCAGTGCATCCATTACCAAGGCAAATAAGAAAGTGCTAAGGGCCGATCCTTGATGAAGCCCCATATCCACCGGGAAGTGGTCTGAGTCTCCACCCACCGTCCTAGCCCTAGACTTCGCTCCATCGTACATGTCCTTTATTGTTCTGATATAGGCTTCCGGCACGCTCTTCGCCTCCAGGCACCTCCATAATACCTCATTTGGGATCTTGTCATACCCTTTCTCCAAGTCAATAAACACCATATGCAGGTCTTTCTTCCTATCCCTGAACTATTCCACCAATCTCCTGACTAGGTTGATAGCTTCTGTAGTGGAACGGCCCGGCATGAAACCGAACTGGTTCACAAATATGGACATCATCCCCCTCACCCTCGCCCCAACCACCCGTTCCTAGAATTTCATGGTGTGACTTAGTAATTTGATGCCCCTATAGTTGTTACAGCATTAGATATCCCCTTTGTTCTTATACAGGGGCACGACTGTACTCCACCTCTACTCCTTCGGCATCCTCTTAGACCTGAAGATCACATTAAACAATCTAGTCAGCCGCTCCACACCTGTCCAACCCACGCCTTTCCAAAACTCCATCGAGATCTCGTCTAGCCCGGTCGCTCGACCCCTACTCATCCTACGCAAAGCCCTCACGACCTCATCTACCCTAATGCGCCTGCAATATCCAAGGTCTCTATGACACTCTGACTGCCCCCGCTCCCCTAACTCTATTACTCAATCCCCCTCCTCGTTGAGCAGGTCTGGAAAGTACGACTGCCACCTATGCTTGACTTGAGATTCCCCCATCAGAACTCTGCCTTCCTCATCCTTGAAGCACCTAACTTGGTCTAGGTCCTTAGCCTTCATCTCTCTCACTTTAGCCAAATAGAATAACTTTTTGTCCCCGCCTTTCTTCCCTAATTCCTCGTACATATGACCGAACGCCACATTTTTAGCTTCCGTGACTGCCAGCTTAGCTTCCCTCCTTGCCACCTTGTAGCTCTCCCTATTTAGACTCCTCTCTTCCTCGCTCGTACTCCCTGCCAGCTTAGCAAACGCCACCTTCTTTGCCTCCACTTTTTCTTGGACTACTTCGTTCCACCACCAGTCGCCCTGATGTCTGCATGAATAGCCTTTTGCTACCCCAAGCACTACTCTCGCTGCCTCCCTAATCAAGTTCGCGTCTCTGATCACATTGCGTCCGCATACTCAACACTTTTCCAAGCTCCACCATCTACCAACCTCATTTTCATCTCTTGGGATTTCTCCTTGGTCAAAGCTCCCCATCTAATCCGTGGTCAGCTCTGAGCACCACTCCTCTTCCTCTTCACCAGAGATTGACATCCATCACTAGGAGCCTATGTGGAGTAGAGAGGGACTCTCCCGAAATAACCTTGCACCTTTTTAGAGATAGCAAAGGCTTTATTATTTCAATCTAAGGTTCCTTTGATCTACTAGGGGGAATGTGTGCTAACTGCTACATTTTTAATCAATAGGCTACCTTCTAAGGTGCTCAGGAGAGTTCACTGCTATGTGTCTACCTTGTCTACTGGAAGAGGGAAATTTGATCCAAGGCCAAAGCCATGTGTGTTCATGGGATATCCTTTGGGACAGAAAGGATATAAAGTCCTAGACTTAGAGACTAAAAGAATAACAGTGTCTAGAGATGTCTAATTCTATGAAAATCAATATCCCTTTGCATCAATAAAGCTAATTCCAAATTCCATTTATCCTATTCCTCCTCAAATTTATGAGCCTCCATCAGACCATGTCCAGCCTGATTTTGTCATATCAGTGGAGAATTCCCAATCACCAACTTAGTCCAGTAACCATAACATTCCTCACACACCTCAGTCTTCTTTAACTCCTTATTTACCCTCATCTCATCATTCCCCTTTACCTATAACATTCCCAAAAATCAGGAAATCCCCCAGAACTCACAACACTCCTGCATACCTACAAAATTATATTTGCAACTCAGTTTTCTTACTAGTTTGACTAACTCTTGTTTCATGGGACATGTTCAACCTAATGTCCTACCATTTGCAGCACTTTCACTTGCTAATGAGTGCTTAATTAATTCTACTTCCTATCTAACTGAACCTACCTCCCACTCTCAGGCTATGTTGCATCCAGGCTGGCAAAAGTCTATCACTAAGGAATTGGAAGCCCTTGAATTGAATAGAACTTGGGAAGTAGTTCCTTTACCCACTGGAAGAAAGCTCTTCCCTGTAAATAGGTGTACAAAGTTAAGCACAAATCAGATGGCTCCTTGGAGAGGTTTAAGGCACGATTAGTTATCATAGAAGGTACATAAAGAGAATGAATAGACTTCACTGAGACCTTCTCTCTAATTGTCAACAAGACAACTATCAGATGTCTACTTGCCATTGCAATAAATAAAGGATGACAAGTTTTACAATTAGATATAAATATCGACTTCCTGCATAGATATTTACAGGAAGAGGTATTTATGAAATTCCCGGCAGGAATGTCATAACCTTCACCCAATCATATTTGTCTTTTGAAAAATTCCTATATGGACTGCGACAAGCCTCAAGACAATGGTATGCACGGCTTACCGCAACCCTCAATTTCAAAGGTTATTCACACTCTCTAAATGATTACTCCTTATTTTTTTAAGAAATCAGAAGAAAAGACAACTATAGTTGTAGTCTATGTTGATGATATTCTAATCATAGGGAATGAATCAACAGAGCAGACAGAACTTAAAAGTTTTCTTGATTCTGAATTCAAAATCAAAGATATAGGAGAAACACATTATTTTTTGGGTTTCGAAATCATTAGGAAAAAATAAGGCATGATTTTAACTAAAAAATGATATAACCTAGATCTTTTGTCTGAATCTGACTGAATGCAAATGAGACCAGCCTCTTCTCCTTTGGATCCCACTCAGAAACTTTATTCAGATAAAGGAAAGCTGCTCCAAGATCCCACTTTTTATCGTCGATTACTGGGGAAATTAATTTTTCTCACTCATAACCGACCGGACCTCTCCTTTGTTGTGCAACACCTCAGCTAGTTCATGCAATCACCTCGCCAGCCTCATCTCGATGTTGCTTATCATTGCCTTAAGGACCTCTTAAAAGATCCTGGTCTGGGGTTATTTTTTAATTCGGCATCTGACTTTCAGTGTCTGGCTTTTTGCGACACCGATTGGGGCTCTTGTCCTCAATCCTAAAAATCTATCAACGGATTATTTATTAGCTTGGGAGGGTCTCTTATTTTCTAGAAATCAAAGAAATAGTCTTTAGTATCCCTTTCTTCTGCTAAGGCAGAATATCGCTCAATGAGAAGAGTAACGACAGAAATTACATGGTTGGTACGTTTATTAAGTGATTTATCAATCTTTCCTTACTTGCACGCCAATCTCTTATCTGATAGCCAATCAGCTATTCACATCGCCAAAAATTCAGGCTTTTACGAGCGTACCAAGCACGTGGAACTGGATTATCATTTTGTCCGGTAGCAATTTTTGGCCTGCATCTTCTCGCTCTCATATGTCTATTCCACATCTCAGTTGGCCGACATCTTTACAAAGCCCTTGGCCGTCCCTGCTCATAGCTCTATCATCGGCAAGTTGGGAGTGGTTAATACCCTCTCTAACTTGAGGGGGGGGAGGTATTAGAGGAGCTAATTATTTAACATCTGCCATTGCAAGTTTAGATAAAGAAGAAAGTGAGTCAAGGATTTCAGATGAGAAAAGTATTTTAGGTTTTAGTTCGAAGGAGAATGACTTCGGTCGGAACAACCAAAGCTTCTTATTCCATCATAGTTCTTTTGATCTCAGTCGTTCATCTTAGTGCCAGATATTCAATCACAATCACACATCTCATATGGAATCAAGACCGTTGATTCATTACAGCTGTAGACTTAAGATTCTATTCTGTGCATATGAGCATGTGATTGTACAGTAGAATTTATATCCTTATATTCTCTGCATAGTAGTATAGAGTTAGGACTAGGCAAATAGAAATAGTACGCCCGTACAACAATTGAATGAATTACAGAGAAAATTTCTACACTATATGCTTCATACAATTCTTTCAAATTGCTATATATGTAGAAGAGAAAATAATATTAGATGAGAAAAATATTTAATAGGGGATTCGAAGCTGTAGCTATAGTTACTGTGCAACCCTTATCTCTATGACTTATATACTGTCATCGGCAGACGTGGAAGGGTTCTGGCAACTAGAACTAATGATCTTCAACTTCAACATAGAGTATAAGCTACATATTTTTCATATTATATATATGAAAAATAAGTAAATAGAGTTACAGAACCTCATTATCTAAATTTAGAATCCATGTCGATTGGATTATGAATCCGTGAGAGTATATATAAAGTTGACTAGATTAAAGTTTTTCTATTTAATTTGTTCAAAGTGCTCAACAGATAGTAGGAGTATAATGTATGATGAAGAGAAAGAACAATGACACACAATCTTGGTCATGATCTAAAAGTATATGTGACACCTTGCTCAAAGTTGGCTACCTTAAATATATAAAAGCAAGAAATAATTAGAAAAAAGAACGTAACAGAGGTTGGACAAGACTTGATATAATATGGACTATGGTAGAAAAAGGAAAACCAAAGGAGAAAAACAAGGAAGGAGGATTCTCTTCTTTTTATTGTAAAAAAACACTAGGTCCCACGACCCACATGTGCTGATTGAAAATACCATCAACCTTCAAGGACAATGCCCCACGCTATCAAAATAATTTGCATGTCTATTAGATTATTGCAGCGCCTAAATATTCGATACCGATAAATTTTTATCGATGAAAATAATTCTTTATCGATGAAACGAGTTGCTAATTTTTCACAAGGTTTCCCAACAATACTGTTCATTTACATATTGCTAGCTTTATTTATTTATGTGAAACAAATCATGTCTAGTCTTTTGAGTTCTCTAATCTTGGGAAACTGGAATTTTAAAGGTATCAAAAATGAATATAAGAATGAGATGGACAAGAGTGTGGTAGAAACATGAATATAGGAAGAAAGAATAAGTAGACAAACAGAATCATTTCTCTCACAAATAAATATAGTTGGATCGCACCTGTTCACACATAGTGACGTTTCAATATAAGTACTATACTAATAATATCAACGATTCGAGTATTGAAGATTAGAGGTTCGTCCTGTAATTTTCTTCATCCATTTTAAGAATGAGAAATATCTCTATGAGGTACGTTCGTATAAATATCACCCCTGGTGAAACAACAAATTTGATTTCTCTATGAGGTACGTTCTGGTCAAACAACAAATATGGTCAAATCATTCAAGATTCCTCTGATTATAAGTATGACCATCCCCCTCTCCAGTTACTGAATTCTTTCTATGATCTTTGAGCATAATATTCAAAAATATGTAATGTATATTACAAAAATATATTTATTTTAATAATTATTTTTTATAATGCGTGCATGGAATATATATTTTAAAATTTTTATTTTTTTTCATTCTCAGTCGAGTAAATAAATTTTTAAGTTTTTGCTGTTAATATCAAAAGTATTATTACAGAAAAATTTTCTAACTAAATTTTTACTATACTCAATATTTTATTATTCCAACATTATATATACTTAAATACTATTTGTAGTTTTTTAATTTATAAATAAAATTTATTTAATCTAATGGTAAGTCCATAATATAAATAAAAAAAAATAAAAAAATATCATATTAAAAAGTTAAGAAATTAAAAAAATAGATAAAAATTTATAATTTAGAGGGTAAAATAAGTATTTGACGATCAAAAGTTTAGAAATCTAATTGAGTGACCTTGTGAGTGCTATAGACATAGTTAAGTGACTTGCTGGTACAACCGAATGAAAGGTGATTTTAGTAGATAATTTTTTATAGTTGAGTATTCGAATTCTTAGGCCTAAACATGTGTAAATAGGTAGAAAAATTAGAGAAATGAGTATAGTTAGGATTTTCAAAGAATTTGTGATCTAGACCTTGTTTTGGGGTCGAACTTAAGAACAAATTACATATTTGAACTCGTGAAAGGATGGGTGAATTTATTTTGGTTCGAGTCTAGTGTTTCGATCATGTGGGCCCGGGGTCGATTTTTACTATTCCAGGCTGAATGTTGTAAAAATTATATTTGGCCATATGAATTAGTTTGTTAAGTAGTATTGGTGATATTAAATTAATTGTGTATATATATACGATTGAATTGGAGCCAAATTCGAAAAGAAAAGACATTGCTACAGATTGAATTGATCGTAAACTTTCGAGGTAAGTGCTTGATCTATCCTAGTTTAAGGGAATATGAGTTGAGTTTATGTGCTAATTGTTTTGTGTGGAGTCCGACGTATAGGCATGATGACGAGTATCTATACGTTGGGGGTCAAGCATGACCGCGAGTCTTAAATGGATTAAATTCCTATTAATCTTATGTGATTATATGAAATGAATTATTATTTATTTCATATCGGTGATATATATAAACTGTTGATTAAAGATTATTGGTGCCACACCAGTAACATACATATATTGTTGATTAATTATTATTTATTGATTTTATACCGGTAATATAAATATTGTCGAATTACAACATTTTGGTTTTACACCGGTAATATAAATATTGTTGAAATTGAAGACTATTGGTTTAATACCGGTAATATATTTATATATATATTGTTGATCAAAGATTATTGGTTCAATGCAGGTAATATATTGTATTGATTATTGTTATTGGCCATAGCGCCAGTGACTTATCGGAAGGGTCAGAGTGCACGCCGCACTACTAATAGATATTCATTGTTGGCATTGGCCATAGTTGCCGGTAACCTATTATGTATTGTTATTGGCCATAAATACCGGTGACTTATCGGAAGGGTCGGGGTGCACGCCGCACTACTAACAGATAATAATTGTTGATATTGGCCACGATTTCCGGTAATATATTATGTATTGTTTTGTTAAATAAAGGAAGGATTGATAGTAAAATGGGAGCGAGTGGTTGTACGGAGTAAGTGGATGAGTTGAGTTTGGAAGTAGATTTGTATTCCATTGTCCATAATATTTTGCTGCGGTACCAGGGTATGTTGTTTTTCTATAAATATTCAATATTGTATCTTGCTGTTTGTCTATATCTATATGTACTTTAACTGCACAGGTTTATGTGGGTGTCTGGTCCTAACCTTGTCACTACTTCGCGGGGATAGGTCAGGCACTTACCAGCACATGGGGTCGGTTGTGCTGATACTATACTCTGCGCTCTTTTTGCGCAGATACAGGTTACGAACAACAGCATCGGCAATATCACGATTATTGATATTTCGACCACCGAGACTCTGAGGTAGCCTTGCAGGCGTCCACAGGACCCGTTGTCTCCTCTATATTTACTTTTCAGTCTGTTATCTAATGTATTCAAGATAAACAATTTATATTTCTTTGAGACGGTTATGTGTATCATTCTTAGAAGTTCGTAAGATTGTGACATCAGTTCTTGGGTAGAATATCATGTTTGGTTTCTGTATCGTATCTAGTAAAATTTGCTAAGTCTTTTGCTAAATTTATATATTCCGTTGTAATTACAGAATTTTATTTATGGTTTTTAAAAGAGCTGTAACTAATGGCAATGTAAGTAAGAGCTGGCTTGCCTAGCTTCCACTAGTAGGCGCCATCATGACTCCCGTTGGTGGAAAACCCGGGTCGTGACACAGCACCCCAAGGCGATACACTAGGCCGAATAAACCCTTTATCAAGGAGTTCCTAAAGCTGCTCCTTTAACTTTTTCAGCTCCGCTGTTGCCATATGATACAATGGAATTGAAATAGGCTGAGTACCCGACACTAAATCAATACTAAAGTCAATATCCCTTTCTGGGTCGCATGCCCGGCAGGTCTAGAAGAAACAAATCAAAAAATCCCTCACTACCGGGACTAAATCAATGGTAGAAATCTCTATACTAACATCCCTCATGAAGGCTAAGTAAGAAAGAAAACCCTTCCCAACCATCCGATGGGACATCAAAAATGAAATTACCCTACTGGGAACAAATTCAATCGAACCTCGCCACCCAATCTGTGGCACACCCGGCATAACCAACATCACTATCTTAGCATAACAGTCTAAAATAGCACGACATGGACATAACCTATCCATGCCCAATATCACATCAAAGTCCATCATACAAAGCAATAAAAGGTCCAGTTGGGTCTCCAAACCCTCAATAGTTACCACACATGATCGATATACACAATCCACAATAATAGTATCGCCCACCAAAGTAGATACACGAAAAGATGAAACAAGAGTCTCACGGGGCATATCTAAATAACAAGCAAAATATGATGACATATATGAAAAAGTGCAACCATGATCAAATAACATAGAGGCATCTCTGCGATAGACTGAGACAATACCTATAATCACCGCATCTGAAGCAATATCATTAGGTCTGGCTGGGAGTGCATAGAAACGGGCCTGGCCATCACTTGATCAACCCCCCCCCTTTGAGGTTACCTCTAGCTGACAGTCCCCTACCCCTAGCTGGGTGGGTGTGTGGTAAAGTAACTGGTGCTAAAGTCGATAACTAACTCTTCTACTGAGACGGACCTCTAAGACGACGAGGACACTATATCCACATATTCCCTAACTCTTCACGCTCGTATCAATCCCCTAATGATGTAGACGGGGACTAAACGAAACCCCTAGCACCAGGATGGCTAGCAGAAGAACCTGGCATGGAAGAGCCTTGAATTAATGGAGCACAGGACGTACTCTGGGCTGGAAGGGCACTAAGTGAGGAATGACCCTGATGAGAACTGTGAGAACTATGGCCCGATGATGCCCCACGATAATCTACGCGAGCTGACTGAGCATGCTTGAATGGATGGCCTCTACCATGCTGATATTAAACCGTATGAAGAGTATCACTAAATCCACCCTAACCAGGAGGCCCCTTCTCCTTTCTCTCAACCCTCTCCTGACCACGAACCATCTCAATCTGTAGAGTTATGTCAACAACTGTATCAAAGGTATCACCAGATACTCTCTCTCTGGTTATGAGCAACCAAAGCTAAAAACAAAGTCTATGTATAAACCTCCTGATCCTCTCTCTATCTGTTGGAACCAACTAGACCGCGTGATGAGCCAACTCGAAGAACTACATCTCATTCTGTGTAACAGACCTATCATACTGGCAAAGCTACTCGAGCTGCCTGCGTGGTTCCTCTCGGCGAGACTCAGGTACAAACTTCTCCAGGAAGAGAATGGAGAAATACTACCAAGAAAGTGGCATTGTGTCAACTGACCTACGCCTCTCGTAAGCCTTCTACCAACTAAGCGCAACCCCAAAGAAATGCAAAGTAGTAAATGAGACCCCACCGGTCTCTAGAATTCATGCGGTCCGAGGCATCCTCTGACACCTATCCAAGATACCTTATGCATCCTCACCCTCAGCACCACTAAATGACGAAGGCTGAAATCTACCAAACCTCTCCTATCTAGACCTATAGAATCACAGAAGCTACATAGTTCTGAGCAGCTACAACCGGCTGGGCTGGAGGTGCCTTTGGTGTCTGAGTCCTTGCACGACTTGCTCAGGTGTACGAGCGGCGGGAGTCTGAATGCCTCCCCCGGCGTGACAAATAGTTGTGGCCATAGTAATTGAGATCGCCTGAACCAAGACAGTGCACACTAATAGAATCTGGCCAGGGCCTCCTGAAGGCCTAGGATAATAATAGGCACAGCCGGTGCTTGAGCTTGTACTGCTAGAGTGTCCGCAACTAGGACCTGATAATGAACTAGGGCGGCTGGTGGACCTGTAAGTGCTGCCCTAGCTGTTGCGCGAGCAATACCCAATCTCTAGTATCCCCAACTGGTGGTAGTGGTGGTCATCCATCCTGAATGGTAGCACGTGTCCTCACCAAATGTGAAAAAATAGAATAATATAAATTTAGTTACCAGAATCAACAGATTCGCACGATAGGAATTCAAGAATGTGAGGTTCTTTCTAAAGGTTTTACAACCTCCCAAGGATAAGTACAAATGTCTCCATACCGATCCGTGAGACTCTACTAAACCTGCTCATGACTCGTGAGACCTATGTAACCTATGCTGTGATACTAACATGTCACGACCTTAAAACTGAACTGGCCGTGATAACGCCTATCGTGAAACTCGGTCAGCCACCACAAACCCCAAATCCAACCAGTATTTCATAAAAGTCATCTTTAAGCTATTCATTAAAAAAAATCTCATAACATAAGTCTAAATAAACTGTGACGACCCAAAGGGTCATCACTTATTTAATTAATCATTTTCTTCTGAGGCCTTGAAAACCTCATTCTATGTTGCCTCGATTTACGTGCACAATCCGAGCATGTAGCCGGAAAGATTTTGTGATAGAAAATATGGATTCTATGAGAAATTTGGATAAAAATGATATTAATATTGATATGGTTGACTACGGTCAACATTTTTGGTAAACGGATCCGGACCCGAGATTGGATGGTCCCGAGAGGTCCGTAGGAAAATATGGGACTTGGACATGCGTCCGGAGTCGAATTCCGAGGCCTAGAGCCCAAGTTATGAATTTTTCTATGAAATTGTTTTTGATGTAATTGTTAAAGGAAATGAACTAATTGACCTTGGTATCGGGCTCGTATTTTGATTCCGACGCCCGGTACAAGTCTTAAATATTATATATGTGATTTCTGTAAAGTTTGGTGACATTTGGATGTCGTTTGAGATGTTTTGGACCTTGAGTCCCAAGTTTGAAAGTTTTGAAAACCAAAGGTAGGAAAATCATGAATTTGAGGCTTGATTTGATTAAAACGAAGTGATATTGGCGATGTGATCGCACGAACAAGTTCATAATGTGTTTTTGAGGTTATGTACATGTTTGGTTTGGAGCCGGGGGGGCTCGGGTAAAGATTTGATAGGCCGTTGGATGAAATTCTGAATTTTTGAACTGCTGGTTTTTCACCCAGCTGTTGGCTTCGCAATTGCGAAGAATTTCTCGCAATTGCGAAGGGGACGGTGTAAGGCAAGGCTCGCAAATGCGAACCTTTATCGCAAATGCGAAGCCCCCTTTGACCCGGCCTTGTTCGCAAATGCGAACAATTGTTCGCATTTGCGAAGGTCCCCAGTGCCTACCTATGTTCGCAAATGCGAACAAAAGTTCGCAAATGCGAACATTCCCTATACTGCCTTGGTTCGCAAATGCGAACCATTGTTCGCAAATGCGAACACTGTTCGCAAATGCGAACATTAGTTCGCAAATGCGAACATCCCTTTGTCTGCCAGTGTTCGCAAATGCGAACAAATGTTCGCAAATGCGAACAAATGTTCGCAAATGCGAACTTCCCAACCTTAGCTTATTTTTCAAACTCCGGAAATTGGTCGGGGTTCGCAATTGCGAACCCATGTTCGCAAATGCGAACACAGGAGACCTGTAAAACACGATTTTAAGTTCATTTCTTCACTTTTTACAAAACAAAAACACCCATTTGCGATTCTTCACGGATTTCTTCTTCATCAAAACGATTGTAAGTCACTTTTTTCTTAATTCTTTCAATTCCTAACATCATTAAACATGTTTTTCATAAGAAATCAAAGATTTTCATGGTAGAATTCTTGTTTTTATTAGAAAATAGGATTTTTCATAAATTGGGGAATTTGACCTCGAATTGAGGTCCGATTTTGAAACAAATCATATACATGAACTCGTGGGGGGATGGGTAACCGGATTTTGGTCCTAACCCCGAATTCCGACCATGTGGGCCCGGGGTTAAAATTTACTATTTCGGGCAGAATGTTGTAAAAGATGTATTTGGTCTTAAGAATTAGTTTGTTGAGTAGTATTGATGATATTAAATCAATTGTGTATAGATACGATTGGATTGGAGCCAAAGTTGAAAGAAAAAGACATTTTCACGGATTGAATTGTTCATAAGCATTTGAGGTAAGTGTTTGTTCTATCCTAGCTTGAGGGAATAGGGTTATGTGTTATGTGTTATGTGATCGAGTGCGGTGTATGGGCTGTGGTGACGAGCATCCATACACTGGCGTCTAGTATGACCGTGAGTCGTTGAAAAATGATTATTTTGAGATATATTACGGATGAAATGTTATTGTTTTCCCTTGTTGGGACTTGTTGTGAAGATAATTATTGGTTGCCCTTGATGGGACGGTTTATGAATTACTGTTTCTTTCTTTGCCCTTAACCGTGATTGTTATTTGGGTGAGGAAGAGTGATAATGCACGAAGGGTGATGCCGTGCCATGTTTATTTATTTATGCACGAAGGTTAATGCCGTGCCATGTTTATTTATTGATTATGCACGAAGGATCATGCCGTGCCCTCGTTATTGAACCATGTACGAAGGATCATGCCGTACTATGGATGTGAGGATGAGAGTAAAAGCACGAAGGGTGATGCCGTGTACTTTATTTGTTTATTTGGTGAGGATGAGAGTAAAAGCACGAAGGGTGATGCCGTGCAATTGCTTGCTATTTCTTGAATTGATATTACTTGTGTTTACCTTATACTTCGTTTTTCCTTGTGAATTTATTAACTGTGGTTAATTTTTGAATTCTTCGAGATATTCTTTATTGTGTTAATACTTGGTTATTTCTTGTTATTTTGTGTTATGCACATATATATATTGAATTGCACAGGTTTATGTGGGTGTCTGGTCCTAGGCTTATCACTACTTCGCGGGGATAGGCCAGGCACTTACCAACACATGGGGTCGGTTGTGCTGATATTACACTTCTGTGCGCATTTGCACAGGTCCAGGTTACGATCAGGAGCAGCAGCGGCAGTAAATCGATTTCGTGGGAGTTGATCATATTGAGACCGAGGTAGCTTGCAGACGTCCGCAGGCCCGTCGTCTCTTTCTTTATTTATGTTATTAGCTGTAGTCTCTTTGTTCCGAGACAAACAGAATTATGTTATATTTCCTTGAGACTTTTATGTGTAGTATTCCATAGTAGTTTGTGAGTTGGTGACTCCACGTCTTGGGTAGAGGATTTCAGTATGATTTTCACTTTGTATTTAGTTATTTCTATTTCGATAAAGTATTCCGCATTTATTTAATTAAGATTGTGTTAAAAACGGGATAGTATGAATACGGTGGCTTGCCTAGCTACCACGAGTAGGCGCCATCACGATCCCGATGTTGGGGGAAAATCCGGGTCGTGACAAATTGGTATCAAAGCTCTAGGTTACATAGGTCTCACCACTCACGAACAAGCTTAGTAGAGTTTGAGAGGTAGGTACGGAGACGTCTGTACTTGTCCTCCAGAGTCTATTGAGTTAGGAAAGAGTCTCTCATTTGTTCTTTCTTGTCGTGCGACTTGTTCCTCAATTGCTGATTGAATTTCTATTATGTCTTTTCGCAGATGGTGAGGACACGCGCTTCTTCGTCCGCTGACCAGCAGCCCGAGCCCCAGGCAGCTCCCGTGAGGGGCAGGGGCCAAGGCCGTATCAAAGGCCGTGGTAGGGGTAGAGCTCAGCCCCAAGCGGCTACCCAGAGGTGGAGCCTCATATTGAGATTGACGAGGAGGTTCCAGTCCTAGCACCTCCATTGGGCCCAGCTCAGGTCCCAGGAGAGGCTTTTTTTTTACCCCGGATCTTCGGGATGCTTTGGTCAGAATAGCGGGATTTATGGACAGCATTTCCAGAGCGGGTTTATTATCAGTTACACCAGCCACTTCTCAGGCTGGAGGAGGGGCCCGGACTCCTATTGCTCGTACTCCGGAGCCAGTAGCTCCTCAGCCTCAGGCACCAGTGGTTCAGCCAGCTGTGGCCACTCAGTCAGGTACCACAGCTCATGCCGGTGATAGGAGCGGCCATGACTTCTGATTCGTTATGGAGGCTTGATCGGTTCTCCAAGCTATTTACCACTACATTCAGTGGAGCCGCATCAGAGGATCCTCAGGACTTTTTATTCAGTTGTCATGAGATTCTAAAGACTATGGGGATCGTGGAGACAAACGGAGTTGATTTCTGTACCTTCAGACTTGCAGGATCCGCCAAGACTTGGTGGAGAGATTATTGCTTGACTCGACCAGCAGGGTCCCCAGCTTTATCATGGGATCAGTTTGCGGAACTATTTATGGAGAAGTTTCTCCCTGCTACTCGGCGGGATGTACTTCGGAGGCAGTTTGAGCGCCTCCATCAGGGCACTATGACAGTTACACAGTATGAGACGAGATTTATCGACTTGGCTCGTCATGCGGTGGTGATACTTCCCACGGAGCGGGAGAGGGTCCGCAGGATTTATAGATGGGCTTAATCAGCCGATTAGACTCCGGATGGCTATGGGCGTGGGGAGTGACATATCATTTCAGGAGGCAGCCAATGCGGCACGCAGAGTTGAGATGGCTCTTGCTAGGGGAGGCGGTTATTCTTCGGATAAGAGGCCTCGTCATTCGGGTAGGTTTGGTGCTTCTTCCTCTGGCGGCAGAGAATCCTTTGATAGAGGCCGGTCCTCTAGGCCTTTTCATTCCGCCGTTCAGCTTCGCAGGGTGGACCGGGTGATCGCGGCTTTCGTGGGCATTATTCGGACCAACCTCCTATTAATGCTCGGCCTCTTCGCGAGTGTTCGTGGAGGCCATTCGGGCCGTCGGGGCCAGCAGCCCTATCGGTCCAAGGGTTGCTACGGTGTGGTGACCCGGGTCATTTTATCAAGTATTGCCCTCGAGCAGCGGGCAACTCTCGGCGGCGAGGTCCTCGTCCTATGATTTGGGCCCCAGCTGACCCTCAGCCTGCCCAGCCAGCCGCAGGCGGGGGTAGAGATTATAGAGGTGGAGGTCGAGACCGTAGAGGTAGAGACGGTCCAGCCAGAGGTAGAGGTCAGCCAGTTGATGGTCGTCCTAGAGACGCGGCTCAGAGGGGAGGTGCAGATCCCCGATTCTATGCCTTACCAGCCAGGCCAGAGGCAGAGGCATCAGATGCCGTGATTACATGTACTATTCTTGTGTGTGGCAGAGGTGCTTCAGTATTATTTGACCCTGGATCTACATATTCCTATGTGTCTTCCTACTTCGCACCGTATTTGGCTGTGCCCAGCTATGCTCTGGATATTCCAGTTTATGTGGCTACACCAGTGGGCGACTCCATTGTAGTAGATCGGATGCATCGTTCGTGCGTAGTTATATTTGGGGGTCTTGAGACCCGTGTTGATCTGTTGCTTTTGGATATGGTAGATTTTGATGTCATATTGGGGATGGACTGGTTGTCCCCATACCATGCTATTCTTGATTGCCATGCTAAGACGGTGACCTTAGCCTTGCCGGAATCACCCCGACTAGAGTGGAAAGGTACCTCAAGCCACTCCGTTCGCACTGTCATTTCCTATGTTAAGGCTCGACGTATGGTCGAGAAGGGGTGTCTAGCTTATCTGGCTTATGTTCGTGATTCCAGTGCAGAAGTTCCTTCCATTGAGTCGGTCCCTATTGCACGGGAGTTTCCCGAGGTTTTTCCTTCAGACCTGCCGGGCATGCCACCCGACAGGGATATTGATTTCCGTATTGATCTGGCACCGGGCACTCAGCCCATCTCTATTCCCCCCTGTCGTATGGCCCCGCCGGAGCTAAAAGAGTTGAAAGATCGGTTGCAGGACCTTCTTGAGAAGGGCTTTATCAGGCCCAGTGTTTCCCCCTGGGGAGCACCTGTATTATTTGTAAAGAAGAAAGATGGCTCGATGCGGATGTGTATTGATTACCGGCAATTAAACAAGGTGACTATCAAAAATAAATATCCACTGCCGAGGATTGATGATTTGTTTGACCAGCTCCAGGGAGCGAGGGTATTCTCTAAGATAGACTTGAGGTCAGGCTACCATCAGCTGAAGATCAGGGCGGCTGACATTCCTAAGACATCCTTTCGCTCTAGATATGGGCATTATAAGTTCTTGGTCATGTCCTTCGGGTTGACCAATGCCCCGACAGCATTCATGGAGTTGATGAATCGGGTATTCAGGCCTTACTTAGATCTGTTCGTGATAGTCTTTATAGATGACATCCTGGTATACTCCCGCAGCCGGGAAGAGCACGAGCAACACCTTAGAGTGGTTCTTCAGACTCTGAAGGATAATCAGCTATATGCCAAATTTTCGAAATGTGAGTTCTGGTTGAGTTCGGTAGCATTTCTGGGTCACATTGTATCAGTGGAAGGTATTTAGGTAGACCCAAAGAAGATTGAGGCAGTCCAGAATTGGCCTCGACCAGCTTCGGTGACTAAGATCCGGAGTTTCTTGGGATTAGCAGGTTACTACCGTCGTTTTGTAAAGGGGTTTTCTTCTATTGCAGCCCCGATGACCAGGTTGACCCAAAAGGGTGTCCAGTTTTAGTGGTCGGAGGAGTGTGAGGCGAGCTTTCAGAAGCTCAAGACAGCCTTGACCACCGCACCAGTGTTGATACTACCTACAGGTACAGGGCCTTATACAGTTTATTGTGACGCATCTCGTACAGGGCTTGGAGCGGTATTGATGCAGGATGGTAAGGTTATCGCTTATGCTTCGAGGTAATTAAAGATACATGAGAAGAATTATCCAGTTCATGATCTTGAGTTAGCAGCAGTGGTTCATGCCTTAAAGATCTGGAGGCATTATCTATATGGTGTGACATGTGAGGTGTACACCGATCACAAAAGCCTACGGTACTTGTTCAAACAGAAGGAGTTGAATCTACGACAGCGGAGATGGTTAGAGTTGCTAAAAGACTATGATGTTACTATATTATATCATCCAGGTAAGGCCAATGTGGTGGCCGATGCTTTGAGTAGAAAGTATGCCGGCATGGGTAGTCTTGCATACATTCCGGTCAGTCAGAGACCATTAGCTCTAGATGTCCAGGCCTTAGCCAACCGGTTCGTGAGATTAGACATTTCTGAGCCTAGCAGGGTGTTAGCCTGCACGGTCGCTCGTTCTTCGTTATTAGAGCGTATCCGTGAGAGGCAATTTGATGATCCTCATTTGTGTGAGTTGAGAGATACAATACAGCGGGGAGGTGCCACACAGGTAAACCTAGATGATGATGGCGTATTGAAATTGCAGGGTCGAGTTTGTGTGCCCAATGTGGAGGGGATTCGAGAGTTGATCCTAGCGGAGGCCCACAGTTCGCGGTATTCTATTCACCCGAGTGCCGCGAAGATGTATCAGGATTTACGGCAGCAATATTAGTGGCACAGGTTGAAGAAGGACATCGTTGCGTATGTTGCTCGGTATCTAAATTGTCAGCAGGTGAAATATGAGCACCGGAGACCTGGTGGTGTATTCCGGAGGATTGAAATTCCCGAGTGGAAATGGGAGCGGATCATAATGGACTTCATTACTGGACTTCCTTTGACTCGGAGGAAATTTGATACTATTTGGGTCATTGTTGATAGGCTGACCAAGTCGGCACACTTTATTCCAGTATCTGTCTCCTACTCATCGGAGAGGTTAGCGGAGGTTTACATTAGGGAGATTGTTCGTCTCCATGGAGTGCCAGTATCTATTATCTCTGATCGGGGAACGCAGTTTACCTCGCGGTTCTGGAGAGCGGTCCAGCAGGAGTTAGGCACCCAGGTTCAGTTGAGTACAACATTTCATCCTCAGACGGATGGCCAGTCCGAGAGGACTATTCAGATTCTAGAGGACATGCTTCGAGCTCGTGTTATTGATTTCGGAGGCTCGTGGGACCAGTTTCTGCCATTAGCAGAGTTCGCGTACAATAACAGTTACCAGTCTAGCATCCAGATGGCTCCGTATGAGGCGTTATATGGTAGGCGATGTCGATCACCGGTTGGATGGTTTGAACCGGGAGAGGCTCGGTTGTTGGGTACAGATTTAGTTCAGGAGGCCTTGGATAAGGTCAAGACTATTCAGGAGAGATTGCGTTCAGCTCAGTCCAGGCAGAAGAATTATGCGGATCGTAAGGTTCGAGATGTAGATTTCATGGTTGGCGAACGAGTATTGCTCCGAGTGTCGCCTATGAAGGGTGTGATGAGGTTCGGGAAGAAGGGCAAGCTCAGCCCTAGGTATATTGGTCCATTTGAGATTCTAGACAGAGTGGGAGGGGTGGCATACAGATTAGCCTTGCCGCCTAGCTTATCAGCCGTGCATCCAGTTTTTCATGTATCTATGCTTCGGAGATACCACGGCGATCCCACACATGTGTTAGACTTCAGTACTGTCCAATTGGACAATGATCTATCTTACGAGGAGGAGCCGGTGGCTATTCTAGACCGGCGGGTTCGACGGTTGAGGTCGAAGAGTTATCCTTCCGTACGTGTTCTGTGGAGAGGTCGGCCTCCCGAGGCATCGACACGGGAGTCCGAGTCCGATATGCGGAGCCGCTACCCACACTTGTTTCCCGACTCGGGTACTTCTTTCTTTTGTCCGTTCGAGGACGAACGGTTGTTTTAGAGGTGGAGATTGTGACGACCTAAAGGGTCATCACTTATTTAATTAATCATTTCGAGCTTCTAAGGCCTTGAAAACCTCATTCTATGTTGCCTCGATTTACGTGCACAATCCGAGCATGTAGCCGGAAAGATTTTGTGATAGAAAATATGAATTCTATGAGAAATTTGGATAAAAATGATATTAATATTGATATGGTTGACTACGGTCAACATTTTTGGTAAACGGATCCGGACCCGAGATTGGATGGTCCCGAGAGGTCGGTAGGAAAATATGGGACTTGGACATGCGTCCGGAGTCGAATTCTGAGGCCTAGAGCCCAAGTTATGAATTTTTCTATGAAATTGTTTTTGATGTAATTGTTAAAGGAAATGAACTAATTGACCTTGGTATCGGGCTCGTATTTTGGTTCCGACGCCCGGTACAAGTCTTAAATATTATATATGTGATTTCGTAAAGTTTGGTGACATTTGGATGTCGTTTGAGATGTTTTGGACCTTGAGTCCCAAGTTTGAAAGTTTTGAAAACCAAAGGTAGGAAAATCATGAATTTGAGGCTTGATTTGATTAAAACGAAGTGATATTGGCGATGTGATCGCACAAACAAGTTCATAATGTGTTTTTGAGGTTATGTACATGTTTGGTTTGGAGCCCGGAGGGCTCGGGTAAAGATTTGATAGGCCGTTGGATGAAATTCTGAATTTTTGAACTGCTGGTTTTTCACCCAGCTGTTGGCTTCGCAATTGCGAAGAATTTCTCGCAATTGCGAAGGGGACGGTGTAAGGCAAGGCTCGCAAATGCGAACCTTTATCGCAAATGCGAAGCCCCATTGACCCAGCCTTGTTCGCAAATGCGAACAATTGTTCGCATTTGCGAAAGTCCCCAGGGCCTGCCTATGTTCGCAAATGCGAACAAAAGTTCGCAAATGCGAACATTCCCTATACTGCCTTGGTTCGCAAATGCGAACACTGCCCTATAACAGCCTATGTTCGCAAATGCGAACTTAGTTCGCAATTGCGAACGGTCCCTTTATCTACCGGTGTTCGCAAATGCGAACAAATGTTCGCAAATGCGGACTTCCCAGCCTTAGCTTATTTTTCAAACTCCAGAAATTGGTCGGGGTTCGCAATTGCGAACCCATGTTCGCAAATGCGAACACGGAGACCTGTAAAACACGATTTTAAGTTCATTTCTTCACTTTTTACAAAACAAAAACACCCATTTGCGATTCTTCACGGATTTCTTCTTCATCAAAACGATTGTAAGTCACTTTTTACTTAATTCTTTCAATTCCTAACATCATTAAACATGTTTTTCATAAGAAATCAAAGATTTTCATGGTAGAATTCTTGTTTTTATTAGAAAATAGGATTTTTCATAAATTGGGGAATTTGACCTCGAATTGAGGTCCGATTTTGAAACAAATCATATACATGAACTCGTGGGGGGATGGGTAACCGGATTTTGGTCCTAACCCCGAATTCCGACCATGTGGGCCCGGGGTTGAAATTCACTATTTCGGGCAGAATGTTGTAAAAGATGTATTTGGTCTTAAAAATTAGTTTGTTGAGTAGTATTGATGATATTAAGTCAATTGTGTATAGATACCATTGGATTGGAGCCAAAGTTGAAAGAAAAAGACATTTCCACGGATTGAATTGTTCATAAGCATTCGAGGTAAGTGTTTGTTCTATCCTAGCTTGAGGGAATATGGTTATGTGTTATGTGTTATGTGATCGAGTGCGGTGTATGGGCTGTGGTGACGAGCATCCATACACTGGCGTCTAGTATGACCGTGAGTCGTTGAAAAATGATTATTTTGAGATATATATTACAGGATGAAATGTTATTGTTTTCCCTTGTTGGGACTTGTTGTGAAGATAATTATTGGTTGCCCTTGATGGGACGGTTTATGAATTACTGTTTCTTTCTTTGCCCTTAACCGTGATTGTTATTTGGGTGAGGAAGAGTGATAATGCACGAAGGGTGATGCCGTGCCATGTTTATTTATTTATGCACGAAGGTTAATGCCGTGCCATGTTTATTTATTGATTATGCACGAAGGATCATGCCGTGCCCTGTTATTGAACCATGTACGAAGGATCATGCCGTACTATGGATGTGAGGATGAGAGTAAAAGCACGAAGGGTGATGCCGTGTACTTTATTTGTTTATTTGGTGAGGATGAGAGTAAAAGCACGAAGGGTGATGCCGTGCAATTGCTTGCTATTTCTTGAATTGATATTACTTGTGTTTACCTTATACTTCGTTTTTCCTTGTGAATTTATTAACAGTGGTTAATTGTTGAATTCTTCGAGATATTCTTTATTGTGTTAATACTTGGTTATTTATTGTTATTTTGTGTTATGCACATATATATATTGAATTGCACATGTTTATGTGGGTGTCTGGTCCTAGGCTTGTCACTACTTCATCGGGATAGGCCATGCACTTACCAGCACATGGGGTCGGTTGTGCTGATACTACACTTCTGTGCGCTTTTGCACAGGTCCGGGTTACGATCAGGAGCAGCAGCAGTAATTCGATTGTGTGGGAGTTGATCACATTTGAGACCGAGGTAGCTTGCAGACGTCCGCAGGCCCGACGTCTCTCTCTTGATTTATGTTACTAGCTGTAGTCTCTTTATTTCCGAGACAAACAGAATTATGTTATATTTCCTTCAGACTTTTATGTGTAGTATTCCATAGTAGTTTGTGAGTTGGTGACTCCACGTCTTGGGTAGAGGATTTCAGTATGATTTTCACCTTGTGATTTGTTATTTCTATTTCGATAAAGTATTCCGCATTTATTTAATTAAAATTGTGTTAAAAACAGGATAGTATGAATACAGGTGGCTTGCCTAGCTACCACGAGTAGGCGCCATCACGATCCCGATGTTGGGGGAAAATCCGGGTCGTGACATAAACAGTGCGTAAGAAAATAACACAAGCCCGACATCGGGGTATCACAAGTCACAAGCAACTACAATATCTGTCTAAGTACAAGAAAGGCTATCAAAGTTCGAAAATAAAATACTAAGAACAGTCTGGGTAAGATAAAAAGGAGAAGTGAAGGGTTGCGAACGATAAACAACTCCCTTGCTGACTCCGAAGACCGGTTAGAAGAACGATCAACGCTCACAATCGAGACTCGCAACTCCTGGATCTGCACATAAGGTGAAGGAAGTAATATGAGTATGCCAACTCAGCAAGTAATAAAAGTAAATGAAATCTGATAAGTAAGTTAATAGATAATTTCATGTCATATCCCTACGGCAAAAACATCACATTTCCCAAACAGTACTGAAATCAATTACTATCTCGTAAAAATAAACTCAGTTTTAGTAAAAACCTTTTCTTTTAAAAGCAACTTTCAATAGTTTCAAACAAGAGATGAAATAGTGAGTAAAAAGGATAGGAACGTAAATAGCCCCTTGGGTAGACATGTACCATAAATCGCCCCTCAGGAAAAATATCAACAGAACAAGCCCATGGGACCACCTCATAATCTCTTATAATCAGCCTATCGGGAAACAACATAAATCAAGATCAGCCCCTCCGGCAATATCACATCACTCACACTAGGTACCCACGCTCACTGGGGGTATTCGGACTCCGGAGGGGCTCCTACAGCCCAAGTACTATAACAAGATATCTCGTGGCATAATAAATCAGTCCCTCAGCCTCTCATGTATCACAAATTAGTACAACATACTGTGACGCGCAGCCCGATCCCATGGTATCCTCACAATATAGGCCCTCGGTCTCACTTAGTCAGAAACCTTTCAAGACACTCCGGCTACCGTAAAAAGGGTGCTCAGCCTAAAAATATTATTTTTAATATCAAAACGGAGTAATAAGACTGAGCTATGAAAAATAGTAAACCACAACATGACTGAGTACAAATATTAAATCAAAATAGTGAGAAATAGTATTAAAATATCCCTAAGGGTCCAAACAGCTTGGCACGAGGTCTAAAAATATGGCATTCAGCCCAAAACATAGTAATATTCTCCAAAACACAATAGTATCGAATAGTTTTCAATCAAATACGCTACCTAAAAGTCATCGGGCCGGACCAAGCCATAATACCCAACGGTGTGCGCCCCCAGACTCATTATCTAGCGGGTGTACCTCAAAACAGTGAAACAATGTAAAATCTGGGGTTTCATACCCTCAGGACAACATTTACATTTATTACTTACCTCAAACCAGATCTAACTGTAGCCCGCGATACCCTTGCCTCTCGAATAGGCCTCTAAATGCTCCGAATCTAACAAAAAATATATTATCATCAATATACACTAAAGGAACAAAGTCCAAGTGAAAATATTTAAATTAATTCAAAAATCCAGAAATTGGCTAAACCTAACCTCCGAGCCCACGTTTCGGAATCCGATGAAAATCACATCACTAGAACCCTTATCCTCCCAAGAGTGTACCCAAATCAAATTTCACCAAAATCCAACATCAGATGGCCATCCAAATCCCCAAAATTAACTCTCCAAATTTTCTTCCAAATTTCACCCCAAATTCCTAAATTAAATGATAAAAATCAAGATATAATCATGGAATTTAACCAAATTTGAGTGAAGAACACTTACCCCAAATAATCCTCTGAAATCCCCTCTAAAATCGCCTACTCCCAAGCTCTCTAATGAATTTTGAAAATTTGACTGAAGAACACTTACCCCAAACAATCCTCTGAAAATCCCCTCTAAAATCGCCTTCTCCCGAGCTCTCTAACGAATATTGAAATTACGGACCAAAATCCTCGATTTTGAACTTGACATTCTTCTAGGTGTTTTCATCTTCGCGAACGCGGTAGCTCTCTTATGTTTGTGAAGTACAAGCTTCCTTTGATATGAATTCCCTTCTTCGCAAATGCGAGGTCCACTCTCGAACGCGAAGACCACTCAGCTCGACCTTAGGCGAACGCGGAATACCCCTCGCGAATGCGTGACCTTAAACTCATACACCTTCGAACACGGGACCTAAATCACGAACGCAAAGAAAAACTCGGCTGCCCCTTTCAATAACCCTACGCGAACGTGAAGAAGGATTTCTCTGCAACTAAATACCAGAAAGTCTGTCAACTTCCAAAACTAAGAATTGGTCTGTTAACCACCCGAAACTCACCCGAGGCCCTCGGGATCTCAACCAAACATACCAACACATTCGATAACCTCGTTCAAACTTGTTCCATTTTCGGAACACTCAAAACAACATCAAAATATCAAATCACCATCGGATTCAAGCCTAAGAATTTTCAAACTTCCAAATTCCGCAAATGATGCAAAACCCATCATACCTCATCCGAATTATCTGAAATTTTACATACACGTCACAAATGACAAAATGAACCTATTCCATTTTTCGGAATTTCAATCCGACCCCAATATCAAGATTTCCACTGCCGACCGAAAAATACCAAAATTCCATTTCCGACAATTCTAGCCTAAATCTACCACGGACCTCCAAATTACATTCCGAACATGTTCCTAAGTCCAAAATCACCTAACTGAGCTATCTGAACCAACAAGATTTACATCCGAGACCTTCTACACATAAGTCAATATCCTATTGACTTTTGCCAACTTATGCTTACTCAAAAAAGATTGTGTCTTATTCCTCTACAAAATCACTCCGAGCCCAAACCAACCAATATGATACGTTGAAACGTAATTGAACAAGACATAAAGAAGCAAAAATAGAGGTAACGGGGCTGTAATTCATCAAACAAACAGCCGTGTCGTTACAAGTTTTACCAACAATGAATTTAATTTAGTTAATGTCTGTAGATATTTCTAAAATGCTAAAAACTTTATACGTCAGGGTGCTGTTGTCTCTTACCAACTTTAAATTAGATGAATAGACCAATTAGCAAAATATATATGAGGAAGCAGGTAGGATATAGCCCATAGGAATTAGCATCTATTATTAATCATAAAACAAACTAGTGGAAACACAAAGTCAGGAGACAGTATCTCATGACTGGATTTTCTTGACACCAATAACAATCCCTTTTTCGTCTAACATTATTTAATAAAGAAGCTACCTACTTCCACGGAAGGGTGGGTATCAGCTAGGAGTATTTATTTTGGAGGAAGTTTTTCAGCTAAGGTGAGATGGTTTGTGTTTCAGCAAGAGAATTGTTTTGGTGCCAGAAGAAACCTTTTGTTCTAATTTTTTGGTCTCCCAAATTTGGTATTAAGTTCTAACCCTCTAACTCATTAATTCATCAGCCTGAATGTGAGTTTTCTATTCGTTAGTGTAAAAAAAATAAAAGATCAGCCGGATGTACAAAGTATTAGGTATTTATGTAGAATTAAAAAGAAAACATACTCCAAGAGATGTGACGTAGAAGTCTACTCTAATACTTAGTTTGACAATTCGAATCCTACATAAACAACTTTAATATACCATTACTCTAATGCCCCTTCCTGAAATTCGTTAGTGTATTTTAGAAAATATATTCCCAATTCTAAATTTCCTTGGGGCCGGGAGGAAGGAATAACCTCGGTGGAAGCCCGGAAGGCTGTACGATATTTATAGTAGCTAGCCTTCCAAATGATTTTTTTAATTGGTTAATCATGAGGTATCGATCCAAATTGCATAGAGTTCATTTAAGAGCAGCATTTTATCAAGAATTTAATTCTGTAGAGGGTCGAATTTGACCAACCACGTCCTAACGCCAACATGACCGATTGCCGAATGCTTGGGAGCTGACACCGAGAGATGAGAAGAGCGATGACCTCGACCTGATTATCGGCTTCGTTATAACGTACATTGACGTTGTCATTCTAAGTAGTCAACTCGAATCCCTCTATAATATAAAGGGAATCAGTCTTATAATAGAGAGATAACTTGTAACAGAAAAACAGATTCTCTTTCTAATCTTTATCTCTCTCTGTTTCATATATTGTAGTTTTTATTCCGACTATTGCAACAACCCAGGGAATTATTATCTCCGACTACGATTTACTCCTTCATCTCTTTGATTGATTTGTTTAAAAAGATTAATATCTTTTGAGTCAAACAAATTCATTCTTAGAGTTCAAAATCAAAATCTTTAATTAAGGATGGATGAATTTATCTATTACGCCATATCGCTTTTTGGTTTGGTTTGTTTTCAAATGATTAAATGCTGTTGAAAAAGTAAGCAAAGGCAACGGATTTTTTTAAAAATTGGCATAAGAAATACCATTAGCTACGTTCTTGAAAAGTTCCCCCTTTAAGGATGATAATGAAACTCTGCTATCCATAAAGATGCTGCCCGGTACAGAGAAGCACTATAATGTTGAACCAGAAAACACTACGTACGTACCTCATGGTTGGACCCAGAGATATTTTCTCGACAAATTTGAGAAATTGCTTCAAACCAACTGACGTTATTACTTGAAAAGAAAAAGAGAAGGAATTTTAGGTTCAGAGGAAAGTTCCTAAAATTGGCTAATATGAAACAGTATCGACTTCTTAGGTGTTCGTATTTGTTTGTTTCGACAACTGACATAAAAATAAACTGACTAATATTTTTCTTAAACCCTACAGAAGATATACACCCAAGCACGCAAACTATAGCGAATGCAATTTTGTTATTATTCCATCGAAATCTCTCTACAACAATAACCAGCATCAGTGGTATACTAGTGGGAATTGATTATATAATTTCATCATTTCATTTTCACTATTTGAATCCAGTATTAAAATACTCAAAAAAATGTGTCACAAGTAGAAATAAGGGACTGTGAAAATGCTAGAGATTTTCCCGACATTTTTTTGTTACTATATATCATACAAGTTTGTAAAAAGCAAAAAGAGCTCCACCCAAACTCCAAACTTTAAATAAATGTACCAACAGCTAAGGTTTTAATATCAACTAATTTGTATTGTTTTTCTGTATATGGATCTTTCTTGTCGTGCGTAATACTACTATGTTTTTAGTTAAATATGGGCAGATTTTGACAGATAGTATTTCATGGCGATTTATTTGCACGTGATTTTGGTTCTAAATTGCTCTTCTTAAAACTATAGTTTTACGCCTAAGAATATGTATATTTAGAGGTCTACATAGAGTATGACTAAATCACATCTTAAACGATCTTAATTATCTCATTTTATACTCTATGTACGTGCATTTCATGTACTTTTTGTCGTGCATGATCATCTTCTAGCATGTTTAATCTTGTATCTATACTGACATAACATCTATATCTTGGTCTTAGCGATTCAACTCTATTAAGAGACCATCTATACAACCCGTTGCTCCCAAACGCACACGCAAATATATGTGGTTGATGTTTCTTGTGTATATTCCCTCTACAAAGTGGTGTCTCCCCGTTAGAATTAAGTTTAGTCTTGCTTTTATACGTGTTGGGTAGGTCCAGGGCCGAAATAACCTTGTCCCGAGCCAAATTGGAGAAAATTCACATCACTGGCGCCTTGGCTAGCGCCAGGCGCCCTCCACGACGCTGTTATGTTTTTGGTTCTATTTCTGGCCCTTTCCCTGTTTTCATCCATTTTGACTCTAATTTTGCACATTCCGCCCCAGATTGCTCCCGGATTATTTTTACATATAAAAACACATTAAATTAACATAGATTAACACATTTCACATTCCAAATCCACGTACAAATATATATGCTTTGAGCACGTACAACATCACCTAAAGTAATTAATTGCTCCTCTATCCTATTCTATGTAATAGTGTTTGATTGAATATAGAGTTTAAGAAAAAATAAAAAATTTTAAAAACTTGTAAACTAAAAGTGTCACTATAAATTATTTTACTAAAGATTAAGTAAAGAAATTAAAGTTAAAACTATTTGTAAGTAAAATACTATCATTTTTAATTTGGATAAATTGAAAAGAAAATACCAAACATAATTGGGACAGAGGGAGTAGTAGTTTATGCACACTCAGAATATAAATGTGGCCCTTCCATTCTCCACATAACCCTACGTTTCTTACCGTATTATAATCATGGCTCTAGTTTGTTTTTACTGAAATTTAATTAATTAGCTCAGTATAGCTTACATTAAAAGCAGCCACAAGGGTACGATGACAAAACGCGTTTACTCAGAATAGATTAAACCTAATCAACAATCAAATGATCTCTGGGACCCTCCATTTCAGTCATAAATTAATTGCTAGTAGAAAAATAATACTCCATCCATTTTAACTGATCAGATAATTTACTTGACTTGACATAAAATTTAAGGGAAATTTTTTTTTTGAAATATGTGATCCTAAAAGTTTAAGGGGCAAAAGATTTGTGGGGCTATAAAAAAATTTTACCAAGGATAAAGTGGCTAAAATTAAAAGTTTAAAATTAAGTGGTTTCCGAATACAGAAATGTGTGTTAATATTATTTTTTGAACGAACTAATAAAGAAAGCGTCTAATAAGGTTTCATGTATAAGCTTCTACAATTTCTCGGATCACTTATCCTAATTATTGTATTTTAAGAGATATCAACCGTGACAATGAATATTTTTGTGAAAGACTTTTTTCAAGACTAACTTCTGTTAAAACACAAGTGAGAATAGCATCAAATTCATCATTTTATAGTGACCAATTTTTCGTGTATTTGGAAACTACCACCGCTCCTAATAATGTACCTATATCATTTCATTATACTTTTGGTGCAAAGGGCATATGCATGAATGCATGTCATGTCTGCAAATATAATTATGCGTGTTTGTCATGGCATACATAGTGTCAACACAAAAAGACTTGCCTCTTTGGGCTTAAATTCCCAAAAACAAGTCAGAAAAAAGTATTTTGTGATCTATCGTAGTTTTTAACTTATTTAGGTCATGTAATGAGCAATATTGACATTAATGAACAACCAAATTACTAGCTAGAGTCAATGAGTCATCATTGGACATATTAACTCTAGTTTTACAAATAGCGATCATGGGTGTTAAAATTTACAAGTATTCTGAAAACTAATTTTTTTATTCGGGAGATTTAATAAGTGACTAAATCTTCTAACTTAGTCCAATACATTTAATTAAAGTAGCCTGAAATCCAAATTCACAACTATTTTTGTCCCTATTTACACGTGAAAAGAAGAAGAAAATTTTGAAAGAAAAGGGGGCTATAAAGACTTGTGACAACCTCACTTTCGACAAACTAATAATATCTAAAACACTTCCAAAGCCCTATAGGCTCTTTCATAATTTTTGAATTTCAATTTTTTAAATTGAACTTTGACAGAAGTTTCGATTTTCAATTAATAACTAAAATGTGATAGTCCCAACTTCAACATAGTATTAGAGAATACTATCAAAAGAAATTTTCACATGCTAGACTCATTAAAAAATAATTAGACTTGCATCTAAGAAGAGCGTATTGATAATATAATTGAGTAAATAAAAATGTATTCGCTATGATAACTTAGCTATTAAATGAGATAGTTACACAATTTCAATAAGTATATCAAGATCTCATCGGAAAAAATTAGTATAATTTTTATTCAACATAAATGAAAAATTTCCTATGGACGAAATTTGTTTTTTCAGTACAAGGCAAATTGGACCGACTAATTAGTCACGGGTACCAAAACTTGTGGTATGGTATTAATTAAAAAACTAGAACAATTTGAAAGGATGATGTTACCCTTAATATGTTATGTTTAGTGAAGATAATATTGTCATTAAAAAAGGAAGACCGAAAATGAAAGAAAGTGAGAGATCAATAAAAATAAAAAAAATAAAAAATAAAAGAAAGAACAAAAGCACCTCTAATAAGGGCCCCATGCAATGTCTCCTTAGTGGACTGAAGGATGTGATTTTCATCTTTTTTCTACACTGCACCCTTCCATTTTTTTCTTTCCCTTCTCCATCCTTCTAAATTTCTTAATGAATCCTTCAACTATAGTCATGGCAAAGGAGCTGCCCGAAGGATCATCGCGATCCGTCGGTGAACAGTTACAGCAGAATCCAGCACCGTTGAGCCGATATGAGTCACAAAAGAGGAGAGACTGGAACACTTTTGGACAGTACTTAAAGAACCAGAGACCACCAGTTGCATTATCACACTGTAACTGCAACCATGTTCTTGAATTCCTTCGATATCTCGACCAGTTCGGAAAGACTAAGGTTCATTTACATGGTTGTGTCTTTTTCGGACAACCTGATCCGCCTGCTCCTTGTACTTGTCCTCTAAGGCAAGCTTGGGGCAGTCTTGATGCTTTGATAGGTAGACTTAGAGCTGCTTATGAAGAAAATGGAGGCTCACCTGAGAATAATCCGTTTGGGAATGGCGCAATTCGCCTTTATTTGAGAGAAGTTAAGGAATGTCAAGCTAAAGCAAGAGGGATTCCTTATAAGAAGAAGAAGAAAAGGAAGCTTAATCATCCTATTAAAGCTACCATTGGTGCACCTTCTGCTACTGATCAACATAAGAATTTGATGCAAGCAAGCTAAAATTAAAGCATCTTCGCTATCTCTTCTGATAAATAGGGGTAAGTATTTTTCTTTTAACCATCTCGTCTTTTCTCTAGAGTCCGTTAAATTAGACGTCCTTTGGTTAAACCATAAGGACTTACTTCAATTTGACTCTATCTCTTGATAGAACTCGTATAAAAACTATACTCATAACCAATTGAAGAATTTAAGCAAATCCTTGCATTTACTTGAGTTTCTAGCTATATCAATATATGTTCTTGAAAAAGTTCAAGAAAGAAATACAGTGAAGAAAAGAATAGTCAAATTTTATGGGAATTTTAGAAGATTTATAAGTAGATTGCCATGGCTAGGGTAACTATCTTCCGTTAGACGACGGTGTCAAGTTGATTTTGTAACACGAAAATCCCTAAACCATTCCAAAAACCCTGATCTTTGTGAAGCAATTGAATTTGATGACTAGTAGGTGTAAGAAAATGTCATCTATTTTATAATATTTGGAGTACTATATAGGGTAAGAATAGTGCATATTGTAGTAAGCTTATAAGCACTGTCTCTCTTATATATTTTCCAAAAAAAAAAATAAACATCTCTCTCCTATGTATTTCTCTCTCTCATATCACGCAAAAACAGTTTATTAATTTCACTGTTGATTTTGTTTCTCTTAAAATATGTTTATTTTCAATAGTTCTTGGCCCTTAAAAGATTTGGAAAGATTTTGTGTGCTCATGAACAAACCATGTGATATTACTATAGTTGGAGTAATTTTGAAGTGGAAACAAAACTAGGAATGCCTATATTGTTTTCAACCATGAACTTAAATTATATACTTAATAGAATCTTCTGTACATCTCCAAAAAACATACATATAATGATTACTACAAAAAGTTCCAGACGAATATACAGATAATTTAAACACAAACAAGGACATTATGCTTGCCTTTTGTACGTAGGTTTTAGCAGTCAAGACCTTTTTTCGTATTATTTGTCTGTAAATAGTCACATATGTTGGTGAAGAATATATTTTTGCAAGTACGTAGTCCTTTTGTAGCTTGTTATGTTCCTCCTTAGGAATTTGTCTCTAGTCTTCTTGTTTGGCGTTCTAATGATCCTCAGTATATGATCTTTTGTACTTCGATTCTTTTTGTATCTGATTTCTAAGTAAATGTACTAATCACTCCACTTAGCTTGCACTTTCTATTGATTGTTAATCAACGGACAAGTGATTAAGACATAGTAATTTATAGTCTATATTCCTCTCAATAAAGTATTTTAAAATTTCGACTGTTATACTATGCAAAATTAAACCTTAATACGTACTTTGAATCTTCAGCCTGCTTAAGCAATAAGAATTATTACAAGTAAGGTTAAACCAAATTAAGGAAAATTGTTCACATGAATAGTTCGTTTGAAATGCGCATATCTGCACGTGGCATGATTTATTCCATGACAAAACTCGAGTTGGCTTAAAATTTTAGAAATAATCGATATTGCTGTTCAATTAACTTAACATGAAGTAATAATCTTTTTTTTTCTTTTTAAATTAAGCCATCACCAAGGCTAGTGCCGCTGGTGTTGGGGTTAGGCTCGACCCCTACCATGTCTATTCACAATTTCATATGCAAAAATTACAAAAAGGAGGGGACATGAACCTTAACCTCCAAAGGAAACATAACTGATGTAGTCTTCAAAAAAAGTTGGAGGAGAGAGCCTCATACAACTCTTCCATAGCTAACTATCAATTCAACTTACAAAGAAATTACTTTTGTGGTATCATCTTCTAATACTTGGAAGTTGCCATTTGTCAAGTTGAAAATGTCCCTTCACTCCTCTTTTAGAAGTTAATGAAAAGAGTAGTAGAAGGTACCATTTTCACTAGACGAGGCTAACTTAGATAAAGAATCCGCGAGTTGATTTGCTTTTCTAAAGCAATGGGTGAAGTGTACCTCTCCCCTACTGACTGTCGAGGTGATGTCTTTGATTATTTTTATAAGCATGAGATTGTTGGTGTCTTCATTTTTCGGCATATTCGTCACAATCAGAGAGTCTAATTCCAAATCGAAAGCATGTATTCCATTTTGAAAGCACCAGTCCACCCCATATTTGGCTGCTTGTGCCTCTGCTTGATTGTCTCGTTGGTCTTTATACTTGCCGCTAATTGCATCAATATAACTTAAATCTTAATCCCCTCACTCATTTGTCAATGTTGACAAGTACTGTATTACACTCACCTTCACTATACTTCTGATCATCTAACCATATTTTTTAAAGGAAATTGAGCATGTTCAATTCTTTCAGATTATAATCAATAGGTAAATGTATTGTTTCACTTTTGAATTCTAATGTACAGATACGGATCTCTGCCTAAACCCCGCACAAAAGCGGCTTGTTTTTATAACAAAAAAAAAAGGTCCTCTTGAGATGTAGGTGTTCATTGACAAGAATAAAAAGTTGATATATATATATATATATATATATATATATATATATATATATATATATATATGTATATATATATATATATATATATATATATATATATATATATATATATATATATATTGGTGGAATGAAAAAATTTATTCTACGAAGAGAACAACAAAGGGAATACAATGAAAGAAAAAACAATGAAGTAACTCCTTCTAACTTCTACCTATATAAGGATCTGTACATGTATGTTCCTACCCCTATCTGTCTATTTACATATATCCTCTAGCTATCTTCTGTCCTTGCCTTTTTCTGTTTGTTGAGTATTTTCACCACTCGAACTTTACATTCTTCTTTCATTTGGTCACATACTCTTGGTTTAGGGATTGAATTCTTCCATAAGGTTTCATTCCTCTTTTTCCACACATGATAGGTAGTCGCTACCAAGGCTGCAAACGCAAATTCTCCTACTTAGCTTACCTCCCATTTTCCTTGCTACTCTTCTCCATATGAGCTGTCTTTCAATGTTTGTAATACTGACTTTTACCCACTGCAGAATTGTAGTTATGCATCTTCTTGAGAATTGGCATTATTATAGCTCGTTTGGCCAATCTGCAAAAATTAGCTTATTTTGAGTAGTATTTTTTTGTCAAAAGTGTTTTTCTCTAAAGTACTTTTGGTGAGAAGCAGTTTGTGTTTGGTTAATTAGTTTAAAAAGCACTTCTGAGCAGAAATTAGTATTTGGCCAAGCATTTAAAAAAATGTTTATAATTGTATTTTTCTCGAAAGCGCTTCTCAAAAAAGTACTTTTAGAGAGAAGCTACTTTTTTTTTGTTTCTTCAAAATTGCATCTGCTTTTCCTCAAAAACACTTTATTTCTTTCCAAAAACTTGGCCGAACACCTTAATTTTGACCCAAAAGCACTTTTGGCCAAAAAGTAGCTTGAACAAACAAGCTATTAGAATACATGTTCGGCGGTCTCTAATGCATCTCCACATAAAACACACATGCCATCTATATTGATAGCTCTGCGCGCCAATCTGTCCTTTGTAGGACAGATATATTGATATCTTGCCTTATGTGTGAGGTGAAAGCTGTGAGTTAATTGAGCAACATTCTATGAGGTGAAAATATATTCTCTTTTATTTTCTTTTGGTTGTTTCTTGTATTACTACTGGCTTTTCTTGATGGGAACCCAATGCTATTGATATCAAGGAATTGACTTAAGTGCTCTGTGGCTAAACTCTCTCTCAGAGTCATGAAGTACGACTTTCAAAGTCATGTCGATTCTAAGCCATGTGGTTTTTGTCTTTTCTATTGAGCTATCTTTAAGTGTCTATCGAGCAAGGTATTCTGTTGTTAGAGGGTTTGATTGAGAATGATGGTTATTTTAATTAAGTTATATAGGGTGTGGCTATATTATAATACATTGTCATCAAATTTTAATGTGCTAGCAGGATAATTATCATTTTATCACGTTATCACAAAAATTTACTTGTAATTATTAGTGATATGATTGTGCAGATATTTTTTATGTCATCAATACATATAAGTTAAATCAAGTCAAAATTGAGTGAAAATTGGAAGAATGATAATCGCCTGCCCATAATATATACAGCCTTAGTTTCTCAAGTCTCATCATTCATTTTGTCCACATGTTATCTATTTGGCAACGTATCAAGCTAATGTCCGGTTTTCTTCATGGAATTTCTGCACCTTTATCATTTTAATTTAGGAATTAAAGGGTTGGAACTTCTTATATTCTGTTTCCCTATCATTTTGATGTAGCACACAAATACAGGATTTTGGCAAAAAATACTGCATTCTGTCGTATCCGTAGCTAGACTCGAGCTTCCATCCTAATTATAACTTGTTAAATTCTATTGATAGTGTAAAAATATATTTATTGATTGATGTGATCCATTAAAAAAACTTCGGTCAAGGAACATGCAGATTATTGCAAAGACCTAGAGAAACATATAGCAAACATATCCCATTATTGTAGCATGCAAGCATGTAAGTTAGCACTGATAAAACTGTCATGTAGTATGTCATTTCAATTCTATGATATTTTTCATATATAGACATATAGATCATATATTCTTTGCGACCTACGTACCTAGCTAGATTCCATTATACTAATTCATATATATAGGCAACCCTAGAGAGCTAGGCTAGAATGACTATCAAACATTGGTGCATGTACCATTACTTTTTCATGGATATTTCTACAATCATTCAATTAATGTCGAATTGTTTAAGTTATTTCTTGTCTTTTCTATTTCCAAGATAATTCTACTTTTATGTTTACCAAATTCATTGCAGGTATAGGGTGGTCACAATCGGATGTATCTTAGATAAGAAGATGTTGCTGCCTGACAACAAATGTCTACCTGAATACTAGCTAGCTAGCTAGCTAGCTAGCTAGGTTTTCTTATTAGTAGATTATTAAGTTATATACTTATAAAGTCTTAGTCTTAAATAATTTAGTTAGATATTCAGTTTCTGTCAATGAAAAAAGCAAGAATAACTGTCTTTTGGAAAATTTTGAAGGGAGTTTTCCACTGCTTAATTACTGTTGTAAATTAAATTACTTCCCTGCTGCTACATGACTTGGCATCAAGTACTGCAGAAGTCATTAATAGTTGGAGTATTTCAGTTTTCTTTCAGATCTTTGGTTTGTTTTCAATAAGACACTATTTACTCCGTGTTATACATCTATATTTTTTAAGGGTTATTTCTTCCTTCCTTTTTCTTCTTTTTATCTTTAAATCCTTCTGTGTATGTGGTATGTATGAGCAGAGTGATTTATCATAAATGGTCAACAAAAACTTTGCAGTTCAAGTTTCTGGTGGAGTGATTTTCTTAAACTTGGTTTGGATACATGGTATAGACACCTATGACTGTATTATATGACAATGGATTTTCAAACGAAAAAAAATCCAAAATACAGCTGATCTCGTATACCTCTCGAGAAAACCACATCAAAAGTAACTTAAAAAAGCTTGCTTAATATAAATTCAATAAGTTATAATGATTCTGTTCCAATTTATGTGAATCTATTTTCTCTTTGGTCCGTTAAAAAAAAATGACTGTTTCTAAATTTGGTAACAATTTAACTTAAACTTACAATTCAATCTTTGATGAGAAACTTTTATAACCACACAAATACTTGGGTCCCTTGTTGACTTGTTTAGGACCACAAAATTTCAAAAATTTTATTTTTTTTAAACTTCGTGCCTAGTCAAACATGTTTTCATAAATTGAAACAGAAGGTGTAGTAGCTTTATTTACTTTGAGATCCCAACATGTGAGGAGTTATTCTCCTTTATTAAAGCTCCTAGCTCAGGTACGACCAAGCACTGTGAGGATTCCTCTCCCACACATTTGCAATCTTTGCATTCAGTTAGTTTCATAGGTCCAATCCAATGCATTATAATCAGTAGGCGAAATAATGTTCAACTCCTTCAACCTCTTTCTAATAGTCGACATTTGATCCTTCCCTGCATGGAATTGGTGGTGCATAAGCCAACCAATCCCTGAGGATATGGACACGTCACACACTAGCTATCCCCGTAGACTACACCCAACGATCCACACCTCAAATTAATCTTGCATTCCATTGTTATCCCTGTAGAAAAGTTGATACGTGATCTCCCATGCCCACTAATAAACATATTATTTGGTTTTATTAGTTTAAGTTCTAAGGGTTACCATCCATACCAACGTACTCTTAAGTGTACGTACTGTTGCATTGGCCGTATAAATATGGAAGTGCCAAATCTAGGAGAGTTGCTAATGTTGAACCCAAATCCTAGCTCAAAGGTAGGGGTGTACATAAGCTGAATTAATTCGGATTTTTTAATTATCAAATCGAACCAATTCTCTCGTATTTTTAAATTTATAAATCAAACCAAACCAGCGAAATTCGGGTTGTTCAATCATGGTTTTTCTCGGGTTTTTCAGTTTTCTCGGATTTTTTTATGACAAAAATTTTTATAGCATAAAATTTATAATTTGTGCTCTAATATTTCTTAGGTCTTAGTAGGATAATATATAAGATGTTTCTCAATAAAATATTGGGGAAATCTCACTTTATACATATTAAGCCCAAACTGTTTACCATTTTATATCCAAGCCTATAGGGGTATCAAATTAATAAGTCACACCATGAAGGTCTGGGAGCGGGTGATCGAGGCGTGGGTGAGGGAGATGACATCTATATCGGTGAACCAGTTTGGTTTCATGCCGGGTCGCTCCACTATAGAAGCTATCCACCTTGTCAGGAGATTGGTGGAACAATTCAGGGATAAGAAAAAGGACCTGCACACGGTGTTTATCGACTTGGAGAAGGCGTATGACAAGGTCCCAATGGAGGTGCTATGGAGGTGCCTGGAGGCGAAGAGCATGCCGGAAGCCTACATCATAGTAATCAATGACATGTACGATGGAGCTAAGACTAGGGTTAGGACGGTGGGTGGTGACTCAGACCATTTCCCGGTGTTTATGGGTCTCCATCAAGGATCGGCGCTTAGCCCTCTCTTGTTTGCCTTGGTGATGGATGCTATAACCCGACATATTCAGGGGGATGTGCCCTGGTGCATGCTATTTGCTGATGACATAGTTTTGATAGACGAGACGAGGGTCGGTGTGAATGAGAGGCTAGAAGTATGGAGACAAACTCTCGAGTCTAAGGGTTTCAAAATAAGCAGATCTAAGACTGAATACCTGGAATGCAAGTTTAGCGCCGAGCCGAGCGAAGTAGGCAGGGACGTAATGATTGGAGCTCAGGTCATCGCTAAGAGGGACAGTTTCAGATATCTTGGGTCGGTGATTCAGGGGGACGGAGAGATTGACGGGGATGTCACTCATCGTATAAGAGCGGGATGGTCGAAGTGGAGGCTTGCATCAGGAGTCCTGTGTGACAAGAAAGTGCCACTGAAACTCAAGGGAAAATTTTATAGAGTTGTGGTTAGACCTGCCATGTTGTATGGGGCGGAGTGCTGGCCGGTGAAGAACTCTCATGTTTAGAGAATGAAGGTTGCGGAGATGAGGATGCTCAGGTGGATGTGTGGACTCACCGGGTTAGATAAGATTAAGAATGAAGTTATTCGAGAGAAGGTGGGGGTGGCCCCGGTGGATGGGAAGATGCGTGAAGCGAGGCTCAGGTGGTTCGGGCATGTGCGGAGGAGAAGTCCTGATGCCCCGGTGAGAAGTTGTGAGCGACTGGCCGTGGTCGGCGTGAGGAGAGGCAGAGGGAGGCCTAAGAGGTATTGGGGAGAGGTGATTAGGCATGACATGGCTGGGATGCATATTTCCGAGGACATGGCCCTTGATAGAAAAGTCTGGAGGTCTAGTATCAGGGTTGTAGGATAGGGGCTCCTAGAATTTTTTGTACTCCTTTCCCGGGGTTGGGTGAGGCTTGTCAGGGTGACTCATAGATGATTCGTGCATTGGATTGTGTCCCCCTTATGGTAGTTATTTATGGTAGCTACTGTTTGATATTATTGCATGTCATTTTATGTATAATTCTTATGTTTAGATAACAATATATGCGATTTCTGCCGGAATTACTAATGCTCTTTTGTTTTTGTTTTTGTTTTTGTTGTTGCTTTCCCTTTCCTTCTCTAAGCCGAGGGTCGATTGGAAACAGCCTCTCTACCCTTTTGGGTAGGGGTAAGGCTTGTCTACATATTACCCTCCCCAGACCCCACCTTGTGGGACTATACTGGGTAGTTGTTGTTGTTGTTAATATCCAAGCCTAAACTATTTACCTTTTTTACCTATGCAGCACAAACTATTTATCTAGTGAACCCATTAGCTATTTGCCTTCTCATTTGAAGTACAGAATGTCAAAAACGTTCGACTTCATTTTTACAAGCTTACCTGGCAGTGAACTTCAATGGATATACTTCTTCTCTTGCGCCAAATCGATCTTTATTAAGAGTGTCAACCCAAACTATTGTTTAGTCAGTGGCGGAGCCAGAACCCTCATGAAGGGTGTTCAAAAAAAAATTGTAGCTAGTTGGAATTGAACTTATGACCTTATGTAAATTTTGAACACCCTTGACCACTAAACTACACTTTTGGATAATGTTAAGGGTGTTCAAAACTTAATATATAGAGGTAAAAATAGATTTTACCTTATATATACAATGTAATTTTTCGGCGAAGGGTGTTCGGGTGAACACCCTTGCGCCCCTTAAATCCGCCCCTGCTTATAGTACCTTTGAGTAAGCTTCCTAAAAGTAAATTTTTATGTGTGTTTGAATATCCACCATTGTTGGCTTGAAGCTCAATTTTTATTTATGAACATTTTTTGTTTGATTCAAAGTGGGTGTTATAAATATTGCTCATATTAACTTCTGAAAGTTCATACAGGTATTTGATCACAATTCTGAAGTTGATTTGAGGTGATCTTCAACTGAAAATCGAAGAAGAACATAATTACCTAATAGTTTGTGGCTACAACATACAATATATTGTAGGAGTATATAGCTATATTGGATTAATATACTATTATAGTATACAATATATTGCAACGCTATACTGTAATAATCAAAGAAAAATACAGTTACCTAACGGTATACTATTATGTTATATAATATACTGTGAAAGTATATAGCTATTATGCAACTATATACAATTATAATATATAATAGTATATTGCAATGGTATAATGTAATAATGTGCAATATATTGCAATAATATATTGTAATAGTATATAATATACCATAGCAGTTTACTATTTGAATGTAATAGTATAATGTTGAATCAAGAACATAAAATATTATTTTATATGTTATATGCTATTTAGGTACATAATATATAATTCAATAGGATATAATTTACTACAATAATATATTGTTATAATATATAATATGATGTTATCACTGGTGTGACGATCCGATCCGTCGTCACGTGAGTTACCGTCCCGTTTCCCCCTTATTGTGTTGCTTCATGTTTCAATATCGGTATTTGAGTTGATCGGGTGTAATTGCGTTGGTTTTAGTTGGAAATAAGGCACTTAGCCTTTTAGAAGAGAGCTTGTTTTAGAAAAGTCAACCGAAAGTTGACTATGTGGTTAGAAGGCTCGTATATGAGTTCCGGTGGTTTGGATGGCTTCGGGGGATGATTTGTGACTTATGAGTTCGATCGGAATCGAATTTGGAGGTCCGGTGTAGAAATAGGCTTGAATTGGCGAAGTTGGAAATTTGGCGGATTCCGGCTGATAGGTGAGATTTTGAACTGCAGGTCAGAATGGAATTCTGAGAGATGCAGTAGCGTTGTTAGGTGATTTTGGATATGTCTGCAAATTTTCAGGTCATTCGGACATCGTTTGATTGGGTTTTTGATCGAATGTGAGTTTCGGAAGTTTTGATGAAAACTAGGCTTGAATCTAATATGTTTTAATGGTTTTAGCGTTTTTGATGTGTTTGATGATTAGAAAAAGTTCGTATGATGTTTTGGAATAGGTTGGTATTTTTGATTGAGGCCCCGAAGGCCTCGGGGTGATTTCAGATGATTTTCCGGAAAGTTTGAACTTATGAAATTCTGCCGAAAAATTGCAGCAGCAATGAAGGAAAAATTAAGCCTTCGCGTTTGTGTGGGCTTGGCCGCATTCGTGTAGGCATGGAGTGATTAGTCATCGCATTCGTGGAAGTAAGTTCGCATTGGCAAAGAAGGATCTGGGGAGGCAGGTGGATTACTCTACGCGTTCGCGATGTATGGTTCCACGTTCGCGGAGGTTAGTTGGGTGTGCATTGCGTTCGCGAGGTATGGGACGCGAACGCGTACAAGGAATTGAGGAAGCTTTGCGTTCGCGGGGTGTTAGACGCGATCGCGTAGGGTTAATATTGGGAAATTAAAGGTTGCTTCGCGTTCGCCAGGCTGTAGACGTGAACGCGATGAAGGATTTTCAGGGGCTGGACAAAAAATTTATAAATATTTCATCCCCTAACCAAATCCATTTTTCAACATTTCTAAGCAACTTGAGAGATTTTGGGCGGGAATTTAAGGGGTTTCGACGGGAATCGATTGGAGGTAAGTTTTATGATTTAAATACATGATTTTATTAAAGAATCATCCTTGAAACTCATGAGATTATAGCCAAATTGTAAGAAATTAGGGCTTGAAGTAAAAATTCTAAATGTGGGATTTGAGGGGCCATTTGTGGTCTGATTTGGGAGTTCTTGGTTTGTAGGGACTCGTAACGAGATGAGGATTCCGGAAATGTGAATTTCGAAATTTTTCGAGATGTGGGGCCGAGACTCGAGTTTTGCTAGTTTTGGGATTTTTGCATATTTTGATTATTTTCGATTGGGTGTTGTCCCATTAGCATATTATAATGTGTTCCTTATAATTTTTTTTTAGATATGACCCGCGTGGAGGCCGGTTTGAGGAGCAAAGGCATCGCGAGCTAGAGTTTTCGTCGGTTCGAGGTGGGTAATACTTGTAAATGATGTCCTGAGGGTTTGAAACCCCGGACTTGCACATCATAGTGTTGTATTGTGGTGACTTGCATTTCAAGTATGAGCGTGAGGTAAAGCTCCTTTGGGGATTGTGACTTGGTCCATCCCAGTTGTTAATTTTACTGTGTGATTGACTGAAAACTACTTGATGCTATCATTATTTGGGATGATTGCCATGTTTTGAGCTTCGTGCCAAATATTTAAATCCTTCGGGGATAAACATCATTGTTTTTGCATTATTGTGCACAATGTTATCTCAGTCCAAGGTTTAAAATATTATTTTGCAAACTCAGCCATCTTTCTATGATTTGAAAACTTAAATAATGTTTTAATGATATTTTTAGCTGAGAGCTGCTATGTTACTATTGCCCAAGGGGCTTATGAGCATTCATGACTATACATGAATCGGGCTGCACACCGCAGCGGGAGTGATATTGATATTGCGCTTGGGCTGTAGGAGCCCCTTCGGAGTCTGATCCCCCATAGTAAGTGTCGGGCGCCCAAATGGATCGGGCTGCACGCCGCAGCATCATGTGCATTGCATTGCATTCATGCATTGGTTTCTGTTTGTACTACGTGGCATGATATTTAACACTCTTATATTATTGGCATACATGTATTACTTGCCTTGTTGACCAGATACCCTGGTGTAAATTTCTAAAGGAGTGATGTGCCCGAGGGGCTGATTTGTGTGCGGGCTTGCACTATTTGATATCGTATTCATGTGCTTAACTGTTAGTAAGGAAAGAAAGAGATGTTTTCAAAGAGGTTTAAACTGAGTCGGATATTTTATAAAGGATTTTCATGGATTTACTATTTTCTCAAAAGAGTTGTACTGTCCTTTATAGCATGATGAAATGCTCTTACGTGATTTCTTTCCTCTCAGCATTATTTACTCTTATTACCACCAAGTTGGGAGTACTCACTTTACTCCCTGTACCATGTGTGCAGATTCAGGTATTTTGGGAGCTTAGCTAAGCTAGTTGCTGTTTCAGAGTTTTATTTGAGTTTTCGAGGTAGCTGCCCGGCGTTCGCAGAACCCGTCTCTTCCCCTATCCCTTTGTCATTTTCCGCAGTGTTAAACATTTGTAGTATTGGAGTCTTATTACTTTGTATTTGTTAGAGACTCTAGACTCATGACCCCCAGGTCCTTGGGAAGTTATTCATTATAATTGTTAAATGATATTCAAATAATTGGTTTTGAGCTTCATGCTCGGGTTGAGAGTGTAAATGGTCGGTCTTGCCTAGCATTTGTGTTGGGCGCCATCACAACCAGGATTGGGGTAGTAAAAATTGGGTTATCTTTTAATCTTTTAAATGTTTTAAGTGGATCCTTTTTAATATTTTAATAAAGTTCTCATTCTTTTTACAATTTTTTTCTTAAAAGAGGTGTTAAATGAAATTACATAGAGATGTTATTTACTGTATTATAAGTAGATGATGAAAATAATAATTATTTCTCTCTTCTTGATACTTAACTTTTATGGGCAGCCTACGATTTTACCTCTCGTTAGCTTTCTCAGGTTCTCGCTTCCTTTTTCCTTATCTAATGTGTCAAGAATAAATTATGGCACAATTTAATCTCATGGTTTAAAATTAGCGTCTTATGACTTTCCATTTAACTTTATGAAAGCATAGCCACAATCATGATTCCCCTATCTCCTTTCACTAATAATATTACCCACAAAAGCTGCAATGGGTAGGAAGGGTAATTAGTTTGGTGGGTAAAAAAACTAATGGGTAGGTAAGGTTAATTAGTTCAGTTTTTAGGGATAAAGCTATAAAACTCCCATAAAATAATACCAAAATAATACAAGAAGAGTCATGATTATACTAAAATACTCAACAAATCACATAAGAAAAATATTGTGTCATGCCCGGAACCTAGGCCTAGACGTAACGCGACACCCAGTGCCTGACTACATGAGGCCGAGCGAACCAACTAGCTAGCTGAATCAACATTGATATCATAACATACTGAATGCGGAAGATAAACTAGCACATGCTGATATACTGGAATTCCAAATCATATAAATCAAAAGGCGAAAACACTAATATAATTCTTAAACATATCTGTAGCAAATATTGCTTAACTTGAAAAGCCTGCGACTCTATCTAACTATTACTCTAGTCTATGAAGCCTCTAATGAAGTACTGAAAATACCAATTGTTTAAAAATATTGAAGACTGTAAGGTAATGATTATGCCCCGAAAGAATTAGGATCACCAAATAGCTGGTACGAGAATCCTAGCCCTCTGAATTGCAAACCTGTAAATTAATCATTACCAGCATCGTGAGATGCTGGCCTCGGGCAAAAGGGGTGTGCGTACATTTGAATAGCTATGGTATATAAAGCAACTGAAAGAAAGAACTATAAATCCTGAAATAGATACTGAGCCGATAAATGAGAATTGATAATTGATAACTAAAATAATAACTGTTGAAACTAAAAATGAAATAATAACTGATAGCATATAATTGATAACTGAAATGCTAACTAATAACTAATAACTGAATTGAACAAAGGAAGTAAGGATATGAATACTCTCTCTTCTGAACGACGATCAACCTATTTAACTACGACCTCGAGCCCACTATATATTTTCATAAGCTACGGTCTTAGGCCCAAGTATATGTATACATAACTACGACCTCGGTCCCAAAAATGCATAAAGTATCAACTATAGCTTCAGGCCCAAACATGCATAAAACATAAACTATGGTCTCAGACTCAAATTAAATATGCATAAGCATATAAGCTATGGCCTCAGGCCCAAATAAAGGTGTTCAACATTCATGTATTTAAATTCAGAAACAGAGAATCATACTGCAATATGTGATGCTGAAATACTGAATCATATTGAGGTACATGATACTAGAATACTGAATAGGACTACACTAAGACATGTATTCTTGAACTGATTATGAAAACTAAAACTTCAATTATTTATGAAATGTTGAGAAATCCAGATTGAGACTCATGGGCATCAAACCAAATCTATATTGATTACGCACTGAGTCCACAACGTTCCGAATGAAATTCATGAATGAGTTATAAATCTAGATAATAGAAATTTTGCAACTATTAAAGGAACTAGGCTTAACTATATTTCTGAGGCGATTAGTAACGTCGTAAAAGAAACATAGTGTAAGGAGAATCATTATCATTCCCAACATTGAGAGTTAGCCTTACATACCTTAACTTCCTAGTCTTGAGCATAATACAATATTCGCCAACCCTTTAAACTTTAATCTATATCAATACATGTCAAAGGAATTCCATATTAGCAATAATACTCATATTTTGGTCACTTAGGCATTTTATCAAATATTGTATGGGCGTAAAGCCTCATGACCCTCATTAATGGTGTTTCTATACCTAGCAACCCGTTCTCTTGCTCCTAAATAAATTCTAAAATCTTAAATTATTAAAATCAATATCATTATTCATCACCCATAAGATAAATAAAATCCTTAATAAATAATCAAAAGCCATCAACCCAAATATATAATCGTTCATGTTTTTCTATCAAACCCGTCAACTCATATATCATAAACTTAGATTCTATAATTATTTATCTAATGCTATAATGAATTAGAGGGTGAAGATATTACCTTTTGCCGTTCAATCATCTTAAATTCGAGTTCTAAGGTTTCTTTTCTCAACCATGATGTTCCAATCGAATATCTAATAATTTGAAGGGTTTACCTATGTTTATAAGGTATAAAAAATTAGAATTAACTTAGAATCACCATTAGAACTTGTCTTTGATGGTGGAGGGACCTCTGAGGAGTTTGTTTCATGGGAGCTTCCTTTTCTAGAAAAACGTTTGGTATTTTGGGGTGTGGGGGGGGGGGAAGTAAGGCTTTAAAAATGACCCCTTCCCCCCGAAAGGTTCTAAAGTTGTAATTCAATCCAAACTTTTTTTACCCTAAATCCTGCTCAAAGTATTTCTAATCAATGGTTAAAGAAGTTCAAAATAGGAGGGTATTGGTTGTTTGGATCTGATACGATAAAGTGAGAGAAATAAAATAAGAGAGTTTTATTGGTAAAAACCCACACGGGCACCGTAAGATGATGGCGAGCAGAGAAATTAAAAATGAGAGATCTTGTTAGTGAAAATTCACAAAGAGCACTATAAGGCGACGATGAGAAGAGAAATGAGAGAGGTCAGTTGGTGAAAATCTGCAAAGGGCGCCATGTCACGACCCTAAAATCCTGTTGTGATGGCGCCCAGCACATTGCTAGGCCAGCCCGACCAACCATTCATAACACAGAGCTATCAGCTCTCACTTTACCCTTTTTAGGCATAAACAACAATAATATAATGAAATGATATCTAGCACATCGGGGATAGATATCCCAAAACCAGTATAAACCTCCCACCGAATCAGTAGTCATAAGTCATGAGCCTCTACCAGAATTTATAAGCTGTGATAGTGTATACAACTGTGCACCAGTGTGGGATAGACAGAACAAAAATAAAGATAAACTGGAGAGTCAGGTCCTGCGGACGTTGGCAACTACCTCGACTGTCCAAATGCACTCCCGAGCAGCCATAGAATCAGTTCTACTGTGATGTACTCTGGATCTGCACACAAGGTGCAGGGAGTCGGGTGTGAGTACTTCCAACTCAGCGGTAATAAAAGTAAATAATGCCGAGGAAAAAAAAACCACACAAAGCACTATCTCATGCTACACAATACAGAACTATCTTTAAACTTCAATACACTATCATTTTATTCCCTTTCAGCATATGTGAGTAGATTATTTAGAAATCTCATTTTTAGCTTTCTTTCTTTCATGATAACATACCAATACCTGGATACAACATCAAGCAGTGCAAGTCTGCACTCAAATCAGCCCCTTGGGCTCAGCACTCCTTAACAATTTCCACCAGGGGATCTATTCAATAAGGCAAATAATGCGTGTGTGCCAATAATGTGTGAGTGATATATGTTATGCCACGTAATACAACTAAACCAATGTATGTATGCCATGCAATGCATATGACGATGTGGCGTACAGCCCGATCCATGCAAAGGCGCCCGCGCTCGCTGTGGGGGTTCAGACTCCCCAAGCGCAATATCAATATCACACCTGTTGCGGCGCGCAGCCCGATCCATATACCACTGCGGCGCGCAGTCCGATCCATGCATGTATATGCATATGCTCACATAAATCGTCATGCTCTCACATATGGACTTCGTCCCCAATCAGTCTAACGAATAATGAAGAAAGCCCCTCGGACCACAGTATCATATTAGCTCACAGCCAAAAACGTTATCAAGACCTTGTTCAAGTTTTTCATAACCTTATAAAAATGCTGAGTAGCAAAATGCCATTTAAAACCTTAAATTGTGATAAAAATATGCACAGTGTTATCAAGACAGTGATACTAATCCCTGAAGGATTCAGATAATCGGCACGAAGCCCAAAGCATGATAATCAGTCCAATTCATGATAATTAATATCTTTATTAGGGCGTCAATTCAATTTCAAGCAATTAGGTGTTATTATTTATTAAGCGGGATGGACCAAGTCACAATCCCCAATGGTGCTCTACCCCACACCTGTTATCCGGCGTGCAAGTCACCTTAATACAACACTAGGATGTGCAAGTCCGGGGTTTACTAACCCTCAAGACATCATTTACAAGTATTACCACCTCGAACCAGCGAAAACTCATGCCCACGATGCCTTTGCTCCTCAAACTGGCCTCCACGCATGTCCAATCTATCAAAATTCATAAGTAATACATCATAATATGCTAATGGGTCATAACCCAATCGAAAGAACTCGAAAAATACTCAAAATCACGAAATTTGCAAAACCCGAGCCCGGGCCCACGCCACGAAAAATTCTGAAATTCACATTTTCGGAATCCTCGTCTCGCCACGAGTCCGCACATACCAAGAACTCCCAATTTGGACCACAAATGGTCCTTCAAATCCTAAATTTAATGTTTTTGCTCCAAGCCCTATTTTCTTGATTTTTATGCATAAATTCATGAATTTCATGGATGATTCTTATATTAAAACATGTAATTAACTCATAAAACTTACCTCCAATGATTCCCAGTCGAAACCCCTTCAATCCCGTTCAAAAGCTCTCAAAAATGGTTGAAAATGGTGAAGAAATGACCAAACTCGAGGATGAAATGCCAATTAAAAACTTTCTGTCCAGATTTTTTAACAAAATACTGTTCACCCGTGTTACTGTTCATCCATTTGTATTGTTCACGGGGTACTATTCATGATCACTATTCACGAGTACTATTCACGGTACTGTTCACAGTACTGTTTATTTCAGCAGCTTTTTCTCTAAATTGCAGCACAACCATTGTTTTTACTAAAATAACTCTAACTCCATCATACGAACTCGAAATTAGACGATTCTTTTTCTTATAACTCCATAATTTTGATACGGATCTAGTGGTACAAACAAAACTGAAGTTGGAGCTCATTTGCTCATTTCAATACTAATTTCGCTTGTTAAACAATTAACTCACATATCGCGTCAAAAACCCAATCGCGACTTGACGAAATTAAACCAAAATTTTCAGATCAGTCCTATAATTTATGATTTAAATTCTCGAAGTCTCGAAATGAAATTTGGATCTCTAAAACTAAAAATAGACCTTTGGATCATTACATTTATGCTCAAAACGGCAAAATCTTCCAAAAATGACCCGTTGGACATCCGAAACACACCCGAGACCCCCGAGACCTCAACCAAATATACAGACATGATCTATTACCTCATTCCAACTTGCTCGAATCATAAAATCACTATCGTTAACATCAAAATCGTCCGTTTTCAGCAAATTCAAGCTTAAGTTTAACTATAACTTTCAAAATTCTTATTCAATCAAAAACCCGACCAAACGACGTCCGAATGACCTGAAATTTTGCAGGCACATCCAAAATCACCTAACGGAGCTACTGCAACTATCGGAATTCCATTCCGACTCTCGGATCAAAATCTCACCTACCGTTCGGATTTCGCCAAAATTCAACCTTAGCCAATTCAAGCCTATTTCTACACCGGGTCTCCAAATTAAATTTCGATCGTTCCCCTAAGTCACAATTCACCTCCCGAAGCTGACCGAATCATCAGAATTTGATTCTGAGCTCTTTAACTCACAAGTCAACATCCAGTTGACTTTTCCCAACTATTCCTTCTTCTAAGAGACTATTTGTCTCATTTCCAACCAATCTCAATCCGAATTGACTCAAACTCACCAAACATACATATTGAAACATGAACAAGCATATAACAGGGAAAACGGGATGATAACTTATATCACACGCCACTGATTGAAAAATGAATTCCTTACAACCATCTGTAACAACCCAACTGATCATTTTGCGTACTAGAACCCCGTTTCCTTAAATAAAACTTCCCGCACCTATTTTAACTACCCGGTCTAAGTGTTGAGACACAGATGGTGTTTGCATTCTAACAGATCCATTTCCTTTACTTTCAGATATGCCTGTATCTTCATGCAAAAAAAAAACTAAATAGTACTGACAATTGTTTTATAAAATAATACCAACACACTTCACACCTATCTATGAGACAACAGGTGTGAATAAATATATTTCTCTTTTTCGATATTGCTGCAAAATCTCACCAAATTCTTTTTGAGCTGCATCGAGTCTTTCTGAAAAATCATTCAAAAACATAGCAAAGAAAATAAAATATGTAGAAATTTAAACTGTAAAATATATACTTCGATCAAATGCAATAAATTCACGATCTATTAAATATCTTGACGTTTTTCTTCCGCTGTGGTTTCCCTAGGCTGCATGCCTTTCTCGATATCAACATTTCCAACTTCATTTAATTGTGCACCAACGTCGAGGAGCATTGGACTATGCTATAGAAGGTTTTTCTCAACTCTACCTTCATTTAGTTCAATAGACTTTTTGAGTTGTGTCAATTGAACCATGACTAGTTTGAACTTCCACTGCATATTTATAAAGAGGGGGAATAGATCAACTAGTTTTCCTATATATATATATATATATATATATATATATATATATATATATATATATATATACATATATAGCATATAGTAAAAATTATACCTATAGTGAAAATTTCACTACAGAACATTATCAAAAAGATCAGTTAAAACTTCAATCTCTAAGAAGACTGAAGTTCGACAGTTACAAAAATAAAAACTTCAGCTCTAGAGCTGAAGTTCGATAGTTACAAAAATAAAAACTTCAGCTCTAGAGCTGAAGTTCGACAGTAACACAAATAAAACTTCAGCTCTAGAGGTGAAGTTCGATAGTTATAAAATAAAATCTTCAGCTGAAGTTTTGTTTCATGTTTTGTGTTTTTTTGTTATATATTTTTATGAACTATTATAAAGTTCACACTTTATACATGTAGTAACAAATTTCTGCGTATTACCACCTAAAATTTCCTTGCAAATAGCTATTGCTCTATCAAACAAATTGCCCTGTCCCATATTGCTTTCCAAAGAACAACTCGGTGCATATTTTTCAATACCAACAACTTGATCAGCTGCACCTTGTTGTTGAACTTGTTCATTGTATTCACCAGCCACTTCCTTACGTGTATCATTATCAACTTGATTATCGACACATTGCTTGCTTCCAACTTTCTCAGTTGCTTGATTTCCCAATTCAACTTGTTCGTGAACATGTTGATCGCCTTCAAAAGCTGCTTCTCACGTATAGCATTTACATTTGCGACTTTATCTTATGCATTATAAACATCATTAATATCCGATGGATATTCATAATAGTCGTTCACCCTATCATATTCTCGATTATTACTGAATTCAAAATTGCCATCGTCCATTTCATTTGATTTGGTGACAATCTTAAAAAACTGTTCAAACTTCTCATCGAAATATTCCTAGAAAAAAAATTACTAACAATGATTAATCTGAATAACATCAGCAGAAATAAAAAGACTTCTCTATAAATTAGATTACCTTCACTTTTACAAAAAACGCATAAATAATAGCATATCACTCATCCTTTTTAAACCCATCGAAAACTCGTTCACGATCGTGCTTCTTTCTTTTTCTGCATGCCTTTGAACCTCCGTTGTTAACCTCTAGAATAGATACACAACAAAAATTCAGATACAGAAGAAAACTTCAGCTCAAAAACATATTGTACTTTTACAAAACAAAACCAAAAAACTTCAGATCAAAACTTATAGAACATATTGTCTCAAGTAATTTATTGTCATTGTCATCAAAGTCAGATGTAAAACGGGTAGAACGACTCTACGTATGATATGATTCTCTAATTAAAGGAGTTCAATTCGGTTCTTTTGATCGACTCCGACTTTGATTCGCTTCTTTAGATCGACTCAGAGTACGTGGTAATTTACCAGTTGAAGGAACTGCATTAACTACCTTTGAACGAATTAAAGGCATTGAATTCAATTCATCTTCTGTAGGAATTATATCTAATACCCTAAAGTTGCGATATCTCTGTTTAATACAAAAAAAAATACATTATGAGGAGAAAAAAACTAATACATCAACATATTAACACAAAGACAAAAAAGTAACTTACTTCATAAGTACTGAACATATGATAAAGTTCAGGAAATTTAGGATCTCCCACATATACATAACGTAACATCCTGGGAACCTGAGGGGTATCATGGTACTCATCCTCTCTTATATACTTCTGCCAAACATCTGAGAGGCGCTCATAGAACAAAGCACATAATGGATATGGAAATCCACCAAGTTTATACTCAGTTGTATGTAATTTGTTCTGCTTGTCCAATGTATATTTCAGTAAATAAATGAGCTTTTCATAAGCCACATTAACCCAAGGATATTCACACAAACCTTATCATCTTCAACGATAGATGCATACTCCTCCGCCACACATAACGTAATATTTTTCCCAAACAAAATAGACTCTACAACAAGAATTTCCATAATCTTAACTGCATCATCATCACTCTCGCATACGTGTACATGATTCACAACATTCTTTGGAATTTTATTGTGAGTCATAAAACTTCGAATATCCTTCAAAGTCACACCCTTGGACTTACCAAAATACCGCTCAGAAGATTATTCTCTCGATTAATTGGTCTTTTGACATTGTATGATGTGATCCGCAAATCACACATAATGTGAAAGTCTTCAAGGGTGAAGAAAATATCATGCCAAAAAATCTTGAAACTAATGGAGTCTCGATCATTGGTGAATATTTGAGAAAGACACGGATAATGAACCATTTCATGCTGCATTGAAAATTCTCCATAGACATAATGTATCGAAATGTACCATTATTAAGCTTATCTCGTTGTGTAGGAGTCAAGAAAAATGCAATTGATTTCTTCAAATCACGGTTCCTCTTTCAGTAACCCTTAGAGTTAAAGCAATCTCCCAACTCAAAATATCTTTGCCCTACTCATGTAGGTGGAGGACTAGGGACATAAGGACATTGGGGTATTATAGGTTATCTAGGTGCTTTAGGTGTTTTGCCAACTTTGGCTGCATTAGGATCTTTAAGTGCTTTAGGAGCCATCTGTTAAAAAAAAAGTAAAAGATACAAAAAATAACATCAAGACATTATCAAAAAGATCAGATAAAACTTCAATACCTCAAAAGGCTGAAGTTCGATAGTTACAAAGACAAAAACTCCAGCCCTAGAGCTGAAGTTCGACTGTAATAAAATGAGAACTTCAGCTCTGGAGCTAAAGTTTGACAGTTACAGAATAAAAACTTCAGATCTAGAGCTAAAGTTCACTAGTAACAAACACAAAAACGTCAGCTCCTAAAGTTGGACTTCACTAGTTGCAAACACAAAAACTTCAGCTCCTAAAGTTTAACTTCACCAGTTACAAACATAAAACATTCAGCAAAAAAACATGGTTGTATTTTTACAAAAAACAAAACACAAATTCAAATGCAAAAATAATGCCAAAACATGAAAAAAAAAGCTCATATTTAAGGTATCATTGAACTATTATAAACTTCACACTTTAATATTATCATCTATTTAACTCTTAAAATTTTTAAAAATTTGGACGTCTAATCACAGAAGAATTTATAGAATTTTCATCAACAACATAAACACTCGTTCGAAAAACCTAAAAACACACTCATAAAAGTAAAACTAATGCACTTATCAAACTAAACCCTAAGAAAATATATTATCATTAATACATGACTATCAAAACCAAAACTAGAAATTAAATCGTAAATCATAATGTGGGAACACCGACCGCTAGCAGTTGAAAAATCAAAACAACGACGAAAACATTTTGATTTCAGAGAAGAACAAATCAAAAACGCGAATAACGGGAGAGAGAAATAGAGGTAGTAGACGACTAGCGTATACTTGGAGAGAAAATAGTCTTTTAATAAAGAAAGGCAAAATAGTCTTTTCAAATAGCTTTTAACAAAAAAACGAGTACGGGTGCAAACAAAAAGACAAAGCGGCTACAAGTTAAAAATGGACGTCCAAATAGGGCGCCCGTACAATTTTTACAAAACTTTACCAAACAAATCTGCCATTACCAAACAAGCTAACGTCAACGATTAGCCCACCAAACCCATCGTATGACGGATTCAGATGTGCGATGACCCATTCGGAGCCCAAGGATGACGGCATTTGGGGTAGATAAATTAACAAAGCGCGAAGGGAAAGGTGCCAATGTTTAAGACACGATAATCTGCATTGTATTCAACAAAGTATTCACTGAGTGAGCCTTCATTGATGTACTTGAAGGAACTTGGAGGAGGAACATTAGCTAAATTCTGCTATGAGAATAGGAAGACATAGTTTTGTTTTTGTGAACGAGAGCTGTTTTAGTTGCTAAGCTAAAAGGTGATGACTTACTCTATCTATAAGTAGTAACGAACATATACGTCCAATTAGAGAAATCTATTCTTTCAAGGGCGGCTGAAGGGCAAGCAAATAAAGCATTGGATTTTGATTGTTAAATGTATTAAAAATAAAAAATAGAAATTTAAAAATAAAAATAAAAAGTAAATTTTTTTTAGGGGTTTGGCACCGGGGGGTAAGGTGTGTGTCGGGGGTATTGGTAGGGTGGGGTGGGATGCGGTGGGGTAGCAGAAAAATTGGAAAATAAAAAATAGAAATTTATAAATAAAAATAAAAACTAAAATTTATTTTAGGGGGTTTGTGCAACTAAATAATTTTTTAGATAAGTTAGGTTGAGATACTTTGTTTGGGGTGAGTTTCATGGGTAGTATTTGAGTTGTTAAATGGGTCAGAATGGGCTATAAAAAATAATGGGTTAACTTGGGCTCAACCCAAATTGAATAAAATATAGTTTTAAGTTCCCTTTTTTATTATAGAATATAAAAAATTATAATAATTATCCCCTCTCTAAAAATATGAGTTGAGAATATCTGAAGTAAAATGAAGACATTTCTATTATATAGAAAAGAGAAGAGGAGGTTGACCAAGGGTATAATGGTCATTTTAAATATATTAGTGCATTGTTGACCAAGGGTATAATGGTCATTTTAAATATATTAGTGCATTGTTTGTTTGTATGCTAGGCCCAAAAATTTTGTTGTGTGTTCTCAATAACCGAAAAAACCAAAACTAACGTGCCCATAAGTTATTAAATTCTTTAGGTAGACCCCACTTTCCATTCAACCTTTATTATCTTTATTAAATGCATTATTTGAACTGGAAAAAGGTTGGGTAAAATTTAAACAAAAAACAGAATCAAAATTAATTGTAACACCCAACTGAGAAACCAAAAGAACTGAAAAAGGAGTCTTTGAAAATTTTAATAAAAATAACAATCATGCAAATTAAAATAAGTACCAAAGAACATTAAATAGAGAATTAGGCAAAACCATAGCAACAACAGCCATGGATTTCTGCTATTAACTAGAATAATTATTTTTTTGATAATTTATAACTCAAATGTTTGACCGATTAAAAATACTAAGGTCACACACATATATATATGACAATTTTATTATTTTCTTAAGAAATATCATTTTATTTATTAACTATTTCAGTAAAGAAGATTTCAATTAAAAAATTAATGGTACTATATGTAGATTTACATTCAAATGTTATTATATCATTATCAATTGATATCATTTTACACAAATTTCAATTGGAATACTTCACAAAATTCGGTTTTTTTTATTTAAGAATAAAATATAGTTTTAAGTTCCCTTTTTTGATTATAGAATATAAAAAATTGTAATAATTATCCCCTCTCTAAAAATATGAGTTGAGAATATCTGAAGTAAAAATGAAGACAACTAATTTGTGTAATTATTATCTTTTAAAAATTGTTATATATAAAGAAGTATGAGAAGTATATATCGTCATACAATATTATACTTCTCCCTCTATGATCGAAGTTAGTTGAGTACATACTCTATTCAATTAGAATTCACTATTATAAAATTTTTTAAATAGATAAATATACAATTAATATTTTTAAAATAGTCTCAACAAATACTACTATTGTGATGATGACTACATTATACCCTAAATAGTATCTCAATCATATCGAATGAAACTAGAAAAAAATATTATGTAATTCCAATAGAACAAATCACAAAGTTTCTTGTTAAAATTCTTAATAATTAAAATCACGATTATTATTTAAAAGAACCAAAAAATACCATTTCATCAACTATTTGGGATTAATATTAATATTTAACTTATGATTAGTAAAAAAGAAAAAGATAAAGCATTAACACACTGAAAATACTAAAAGAATAAAACTATATATCATTCAATTTTAAAAAGAGAAAAATATATGACGAATTATTTCTCAACTGACTTTTTAATTACTATTTAATAATAATTAACTTAAGGCTTAGTAATATAAAAAATTATATTAAAATAAAAGAGGCCCTATGTAGAAATAGTTTAAATTCTACTTGAATTATTATCTAATCATTATATAATAAAGCATTAAACTTGACAAGTGTTTCAAAGTGATTGGTATAGTAATACGTTTTCCGAAAAATTAAAACACACATAATGCAAAAGATAAATAAGAATACATGTAATCGTAGTTCTATATGCTATTACAGAAAAGCCTATTCTATTTCTTCTTTCCCTAAAGGCGTATAAAGTGTGTAATTAATAATAGACCAAGAAATATTAAAAAGATGAAAAAAAGGAAAACAAAAAGAAACACCCATTCGGAGCCCAAGGATGACGGCATTTGGGGTAGATAAATTAACAAAGCGCGAAGGGAAAGGTGCCAATGTTTAAGACACGATAATCTGCATTGTATTCAACAAAGTATTCACTGAGTGAGCCTTCATTGATGTACTTGAAGGAACTTGGAGGAGGAACATTAGCTAAATTCTGCTATGAGAATAGGAAGACATAGTTTTGTTTTTGTGAACGAGAGCTGTTTTAGTTGCTAAGCTAAAAGGTGATGACTTACTCTATCTATAAGTAGTAACGAACATATACGTCCAATTAGAGAAATCTATTCTTTCAAGGGCGGCTGAAGGGCAAGCAAATAAAGCATTGGATTTTGATTGTTAAATGTATTATACTTTGATCGTATTTAATATAAGTCCTTTAAATATTTTAAATAATTACTTTTTGTGACTTATAGTATTTTTATATACTTTTCAAGTATGTAAGTTTTATTTTAATAAATTTAAAGATTCTATATCTAAATGCGCAACCAAATTAAAAAGTTTGATGTCAAAAATAAAAAGTATTACATAAAATGAGACACGAACAATATTAAGTTATAACTTTTAGAATAAGATTCTATTGTTATAAAATTTTATTATATTTCAACATGATATCTTCTATAGTATATTAGCCAGAATTTATAGAGTATCAGCTAAAAAATATGAATTGACCGAAACTCAAAAAAGCAATGAGATCAACCGAAACTTTGATATAATCTCATAAAATTGCTCCTGCTGATTTTTTAACAAATAATAAAAAACTAAATTTATAAATATGAGAGTATTTTTTAGAAAAAAAAAAAGGATTATTAGATAGAAGTTGAATATAAAACTTGAATTAATAACTTTGAACCCCAAAAAATAAGAAAAATAAAAGTTTAAGGCCTCATAAATAATTTTGACTTTAGGCCACTATTATAATTGAGCGCCTCTGCCATTCTTATGTCTTATACCCTCTTAATCCAGTGAATCAATATCCTGCATTTGACAAACATTTGCCTGACTTTGACAAATCCATCATTGGTCACAACTTATGTGGTAAAATGGTTCAAAGAAAACAGTAAACACCTATATTATTCACTAAAAGCTAGGTTGAATAATAAACTTTTTAAAAACGAAAAATGGATAAAAATCATATTATCCATTTCGAAAATGAATAACCGATGGGTCTAATTTTTACATTTCTAAAGCATCAAATTGGGGGGTCCTCAAGTTAGGAAGACTAAAAATTCCCCCAAAAGTGATCATATACAAGAAGTGATGGATAATATGTGTAACCCATATTTTCCCATGATTAACCCGTTTTTTATCTGTATTAAATATGATCGAGTCGGACAAATAATCCGTCTTTTCATTACCCGTTTTCGACCGAGATATATCCGCCCCGACCCGCTTGTTTACCGCTCCTAGTCAAACTTAATACTATAACAAAACTTTTGGATTCATTTTCTTTTCGCAAATGGTTTTGGTCCTTTATATAATCATGAACATCAACAGTTCGTCAAGTCTGCAAAATTCTACACTGTTGGTAGAAAACAAACAGAATAATCATTGATAATGGAAGAAATCAATGCCAGCTCCTTTTCTTACTTGCACTCTGGTAGAGCCAATCTTCTTCACCCTCACCCTTTTCCAATACCTTCAGACTCTGTTTTGAGAATGGTAAGGTTGTGCACGAAATATACAGACATTTAAGTTCCTTTACAATTACTGTAGGAAGCTGAGGAAATCTATCATATCCTCTGTATTAACAACTTCTGATATGCACCAAAAAGCCTAAAAAGATAATACACTATGCTTCAAAATGTGAATATTCTCAGAACATCTTTTGTTTCTCAGGAATAGTCTCCTAAATCTTCCCCTTCCCCTTCCAAAATCCGAATACTTTCTAATATCCAATAGAGAATTGTCTATAACCAATAACGTTCCTGAAGAACTAAACAACAGGCAGAAAGTACCATGATAATTCTAAAAAGCAACATTCAATACCAACCAATCTCATTAAGATCTTGACATTAGCTAAGTGAAGTTCCCTAGAGAAAATAAGGAGGGGAAGGTATTTTTTGGTGAGATAGCGACTATCTCATCAACCACACATGTCACCAAAATAAGAATTGTCATCTGCAGTTTGCACTGGAATTCACATGGGATTGTTCTATCTACCAAACTTTTGTATTGTAATTTAGAGCAATGCAAAATCGGCAGTTCACAGAGAATGCATGTGCGCATAACCTTGTTGATATACCATCGTCTAATTCATGGGGTAGCCAATAAAATGTTGAAAAGGTACCTTGATTTCAATAAAGAAAATTTTCTACACAGGGACTAACATTATACTTTAAAGTTTAAATCCGCTAAATAAAAGGAAAATTAACTACAGGTACCAACTGTTCCTGCTCAAAAAGTGATAGTAATCAGTTATATTAGGTCATCATTAGACATGAATTTGGAGATAACTAAAGGGGGTACTGCCTGGATTGCCTCATCATAGTTTCACAATCCCGCTTCTTTTTAAGTGCTCTTTTGCCACAGCGCTAGCTATAGATATCTGCACCATTAAAAAAGTAGTAGCATTTTAGACAGTACAATATAGTCATAGAACAGGCAATCATACATTTGTCAATCACTACTAAATGACGAAGCAAATGCATTCGTACTCATTGCATATTCATCTTTAGAAAATGTCTAAAACAACATTCAGAGGCACATCAGAATTTTAAATAAAAGTTCAACTAGTTTGGTATGTAATATAGCATGTTATCATTGAATATCATCTTACTATCCCACGAATAAGTCTTTTATAGCTAAAGAGCCATTAGAAAGTGAAATCCCTGCTTAAGGAACTGCTTTAGAAATATTTTTTAAGCTTCTAGCAACTATTAGCATCAGAAAGTATACCTCTACGTTACCAGTAGAAGTTCAAGATCCTTATCCACACACAAATCAACAAAATCTCATGCAAAATTCACAGTTCAACAATAAGCAACAAATAAACAAGAAGTTATTCACATGAGCATTCAGAATTAAGACTATCAAAACACCAATATGACAGTTCAAAGCTAACCTTCAGCACCCACAAAGTATAATGGATGATAATCAATTTAAAAACAGGGGTAAATCATCTTTATTCTCTAACTTTGCCTTGAAAAATCAAACATCTACTCCAACACAGAACAATTAACATTTTCCTCCTCACATCTCAACTTCCAGCCAGTGACTGCTATCTTTAGATTAGTTGACCGATTACAAAAGGGGTAAAATGTAATTTTGCTTATAAATAAACTTGCACCCTTTAGAAACTAACTAAGAAAACAAAAAGTGCATGGCTTTTAATCCTATAAATAAACACTCAATATAAGATAAAGAATGACAAACCTCCACACCAACTAATACAACTCAAGCCACAATGCTGATCAACACAAAACTTCAAGAGTCCTTGCTGCTAGATGTTTCACATAATAATAGTCAATTAGTAAATATCAACTACGTTTCAATTCAGAGCTGATACTAATCCTTTATACTTTCTGCACTAGCGGGTCCGAGTACATTCCAATACTCGTAAGCATTGTCTGTAAAGAAACATAGGAGTTCTCTAAAGCTACAGGTTTTTGTTAAAAGCTATTTGAAAAGACTATTTTGCCTTTCTTTATTAAAAGACTATTTTCTCTCCAAGTATACGCTAGTCGTCTACTACCTCTATTTCTCTCTCCCGTTATTCGCGTTTTTGATTTGTTCTTCTCTGAAATCAAAATGTTTTCGTCGTTGTTTTGATTTTTCAACTGCTAGCGGTCGGTGTTCCCACATTATGATTTACGATTTAATTTCTAGTTTTGGTTTTGATAGTCATGTATTAATGATAATATATTTTCTTAGGGTTTAGTTTGATAAGTGCATTAGTTTTACTTTTATGAGTGTGTTTTTAGGTTTTTCGAACGAGTGTTTATGTTGTTGATGAAAATTCTATAAATTCTTCTGTGATTAGACGTCCAAATTTTTAAAAATTTTAAGAGTTAAATAGATGATAATATTAAAGTGTGAAGTTTATAATAGTTCAATGATACCTTAGATAGGAGCTGAAGTTTTTTTTTTTTTTCATATTTTGGTATTATTTTTAGATTTGAATTTATGTTTTGTTTTTGTAAAAATTACAACATGTTTTTTTGCTGAATGTTTTGTATTTGTAACTGGTGAAGTTCAGCTTTAGGAGCTGAAATTTTTGTGTTTGCTACTAGTGAACTTCAGCTCTAGAGCTGAAGTTTTTATGTTGTAACTGTCGAACTTCAGCTCTAGGGCTGAAGTTTTTCTTTGTGACTGTTGAACTTCAACCTTCTTATAGAAGTTTTAACTGATCTTTTTTATAATGTCCTGATGTTATTTTTTGTATCTTTTACTTTTTTTAACAGATGGCTCCTAAAGCACCTAAAGATCCTAATGCAGCTAAAGTAGGCAAAACACCTAAAGCACCTAGACAACCTATAATACCCCCAGGTCTTTATGTCCCTGCTCCTCCACCTACAAGACCAGGGAGATTAGTTGACCGATTACAAAAGGGGTAAAATGTAATTTTGCTTATAAATAAACTTGCACCCTTTAGAAACTAACTAAGAAAACAAAAAGTGCATGGCTTTTAATCCTATAAATAAACACTCAATATAAGATAAAGAATGACAAACCTCCACACCAACTAATACAACTCAAGCCACAATGCTGATCAACACAAAACTTCAAGAGTCCTTGCTGCTAGATGTTTCACATAATAATAGTCAATTAGTAAATATCAACTACGTTTCAATTCAGAGCTGATACTAATCCTTTATACTTTCTGCACTAGCGGGTCCGAGTACATTCCAATACTCGTAAGCATTGTCTGTAAAGAAACATAGGAGTTCTCTAAAGCTACAGGTTCTCTAAAGCTACATACTCTAAGTTTCACACTTAACCCCAACCGACGTTAATGTAAGTGTAAGAACAAATAAATCTCAATCCCAAATAGTTAGTGTCGCTGCTGATCGTAGACCTTCTGATAAAATAACTCCACTCCATATTATGCTAGGTCTAGTGAGATTGCGAAGTTGTGAGAAAAGTGAAATCTGATTTGGATCGGATTTTGCAGGTTCGGACAGATCTTTCTAGCTAACGTTGTTACTGTTTGTTAGTACTATTTTATTTTAGGGAAATTACCAATTATGTCTATTTATAAGTAGCTCGTTATAAAAATTAGCTAATTAATAAAATATTATTAATATTAGCTCAATTAGTCAATTAAATAGTCGTAGCAAAAAAATATCAAATTTTTAATTTGCTTTGAGCGGTTGTTATTAGAATAGATTGGACACAATTTAAGGAGCTTGAATCTCAGTTTTGAGATGATTTGGTAAAGCTTTGATGTGGTTTGAATTGAAAATTCGAAGTAAAAGTTGAACATCAAAAAACGATATGTGTATCATTTGTATATCACATATGTATCATATTTGTATCAATTGTGTATCACACATGTATATCCATGTATACATGTGTGTGAGATACATGTGTGATACATGTTAGATATACGTGTCGCAAAAGACTTTTTTGACTCGATTTAATTATGAATTTTGATACAAAACCAATCCAAATCACCTCCAATCTTCCTCAAATTTTGTATATTGACTTATCTATATATTTTTAATGGACTTCAACTATACCCATTGAAAAAGTTCCTTTTTGTTTAGATTTTTGGAATATTGTATAGTTTTTGTATTTCATCACCTTATTTGCTACCCCGTCCATGAAATTTTTTTTCCGTCTTGTATCTAATGTTGCTCATCATGCTTAAAAATATGAAAGGTGATTTATGCATGTGATTCTATGATAGCAAGATACCTATTATTTGGTTTTTTCAATTTTTATTGGATAGTTTTGATAAGTTTATGACTAATGGCTAGAGGTTGGTAAGTTGAGATTTATTTAGAATATTTGTGTAAGTTTCCCTTTATTTTACTATTATTTTTCCCCTATGTTTTTGAAAACATGCATTTTTTCAAAAATTTAAGAATATGAAAAGTAAGAAAATAAATTTACTTTTGCATTTATTTGACTTTCATTATTTTCGTTCAAAATAAGAAAAATGTGCTGGTAACGATTGAAGGTCCTTGATACTGCTCAGGCAAATGGTCTAATTTTGATGGCTTCATTTGATAAGCATTTCTGTGGCAGATTAAAACATTTGTATCCACATGCTACTTAAAACTTCTATAGACCCTTGTGGCCCGGTCTTTTTCCGGATCTCGCGCATAGCGGGAGCTTAGTGCACCGGGCTACCCTTAATGTCTGTTGGATTCTTCTTCAAATAAGTAGCTATATAGGGTAAAATATGCAAAATATGCAGCTACGTGGCCACTCAAAAGGAATCTAAGACGGGGATAACCAAAATCGAAGGTAATTGTTCCATCTGTCACCGGAGAAAGTAACGCTCATAAGAACGTAAGAAATATTATTTTTTCGATAGTATTCAATGAAGAATATTTCACTGCATTACGTTACGTGTTACAAGGAATTTGGCATTTACGTTCACCGTTAATCTCCATCCATAACCTTCATAATTGACATAAAAAAATAAGCACGATCCTAGGACCTCCTTCCCTAGACGTAGCTATAAATATGAAGCTCAGTTATCATTGTAGGGAAAACAAATTTTCTAGAAAACTGACACTAAACTCTATCCAAAGCTTAATATAATTTTATCTTCTTTTTTTTTTTGTGTGTGATGAAAGAGTTATTAATCACCAAACCAATATCAAATGTACATTTTTTTCTCCTTATGTTTAGTGGGTAAGACCGGCCCGTGACGGGCCTAAGCCCACATGGTCCCGGGCCTGGCGGGCTTCGTGGGCTTTTAATAAAAAAAAATTTATTTAATAAGTATATATATGTTAACTATATATATGTTAAGTGTATGTATATGTATATATATATATCCGTGCCAAAAAGAACGACCACTTTCCTTATTTGGAAACAATTTACCTTTATGCAATGATTTATAGCCACACAAAATATATGTGCCTTATTTTACACCACAAGATCAAAAGTCTTCTCTCTTTTCTTAAACTCCGTGCCCAGTCAAATGGGTTCACATAAATTGAAACGGAGGGAGTAGTCAAGATTTCAACATGTAATGCACAACTTATGGACACGATTTCTATATGCAAGAATCAAACAGCTTATAGGCAGGATTTATTTAATAAGTATATATATGTTAACTATATATATGTATGTATGTTAAGTATATATATGTTTAGTATTTATATATGTTAAATTTATATATGTTAAGTATATATATATATATTAAGTTTATATAAGTTAAGTATATAAGTTAAGTTTATCTATGTTAACTATATATATATATTAAGTTTATATAAGTTAAGTATATAAGTTAAATTATTTGAGTATTAATTTTAATTGATGCTTTTGCATCTGCAAGAGTAGCACGTTCTTCTACTGTAAGATCTAAAGCGTTATATTAAGTATATATATAAGTTAAGTTATATATATAAGTTAAGTTATATATATATATATATATATATATGGTAAGTATTATATAAACTTAATATATATATATACTTAACATATATAAACTTAACTTATATATATGTATTAAGTTTATATGTTATGTATATATATAATATATATTATGTATATATATTATATGTATATGTATGAAATAGATATATATATTGTATTAAGAGATAAATCAAAAACTTGTGTAATAATTTTTATTACTAAAAATGACATATCTTTATTAATCTTCTCTCCCCCAATGGAATGAGCACAACAAGGTACTAATACCACCATTAAAAGAAAAAAAAACTAAATAAGATGTGCCAAAGTACAATTTACAACACAATCTACATATCTCTAACAAATCTCATAAATCCTTCAAGATTTGGAGGAGGTTCCGTTGGCGGTGGTGGAAAAGAAGCTTGTTCATCACCACTTCCCGGCGAAGCAGCATCCTCAGCAAGCTCTGCAATCATTTCTTCGTAAGCTTCATCCACATCCGGTTGTGATTCTGCAAGTCCAAAGTTTTTTCTTTCCGAGCGGATCCAATCTCTAAATAGCACCGACTTCTCCAAGCTCTCCCTCATAGCTGCTCTATGATCTCCTATTTGAAGTCTTGCTTGACTGAAGGCGCTCTCTGATGCAACTGTTGAAGCTTGAATAGATAATATATCGCGAGCCATCCTTGCAAGAACAGGAAAATGTTTTTCCCGTAACTTCCACCATTCCAAAAGCTCAAAACTCCCGTCTGGATTCTCCTTCTCTAGTCCCTGCGACAAATAAACTTGAAGCTCATTTAGATGGGAAGATTCGTCAAAATTATCTCCTTGAGAACCCCTAAACTCCGTCCAAGATTTAAGTGCCTTCAAGCCCGCGGCTCTTTTGGACGACTGTGAAGTAGACGAAGTAGGGGTTGGAACAGTTGGCCTAGAATTTTGTAAGGCTTGTTGGTATGCATTATAAATTATTTGAGTATTAATTTTAATTGATGCTTTTGCATCTGCAAGAGTAGCACGTTCTTCTACTGTAAGATCTAAAGCGTTATAAATATTTGTATACCAAAAATGAGGACCTCCTAATTTCATTGTAGGGTTTAAAATTGCTGATACACCATAAATAGGAGGGATAGGGAAAAAATATTTTTAAAATTTTTCTTTCATTGCATTTATAGCAAGTTCATAAATAGGCCCACCCTCGTTATAATCCACAAATAATCCACATAATGCTGCAATATAAACTAGACAATTAGAAATAGTTGGATAATATTGTCCGGAAAATACATTTGTAGCAGTGTGAAAATGTTCTAAAAAATCTATAAGAGTTTTAACATTAGTCCAATCTTGGGTTGTAAGCATTTCATCATCATCCACACCCCCAACCCGAGCATTGAACGTTGCATTAATAGGGTTCCTATATTCGTAAGCAACTACTAAACTTTCGTACATATAATTCCACCTAGTGGGGCAAGGTTTAGGAACCTTTCTTTCTCTAAGGCCATATTCATCGCATTTTTTATAATACTCCCTAAGTCTACTTCTGCGGTTAGAATAAAAAAGCCAATTAAGAGCCATTCTAACCTTTTCAATTTCTACATTTAAAATTCGCATACCATCACCGACAATTAAATGATAAATATGACAAATACATCTAACATGAAATATATTACTAAATGCAGGATTTAATGTGTTTGTAAGAGTGCCTATTGCACTAGTGTTACTAGAAGCATTATCCATAGAAATTGACATTATTTTATCATTAATGCAGAAATATCTACAAATATCACCAACGGTGTTAGCGATAAACTTACCTGTGTGACGTGAGTTAATTATTCTATACGCAAGAATGCGTTTTTGCATTATCCACTCGTCAATCCAGTGACTAGTAACAATTAGGTAGTCACAATCATTATTACTTCTACCAATATCGGTGGTAATAGAAATTCTATTAGTTATATGACTAAATAAATACCGCAAATATTGTTCGTATTCATGTTTAAATTTATATATATCGGCCTTAACTGTTGCACGAGGCCAACCTTTATAAGTAGGATTAAAAACTTTTCTAATATAATGCACAAAATTAGGATTAGAAGGAAAAGTATACGGTAAACACATAACGGTAACCATCTTTGCTAATTCTTCCCTATCTTTGTTTGGATCGTAATATAATATACCTCCGGTGACAGTATTTATTCCAGGTTGAACTAGATTAGAACTTGTACTAGCGTTACCCGCTTTTTCTACACTTGTCCCCTCTAGCTGTGCTTTTAATCTGTTATATTTAGCTTTTTCAGTAGGGTGTGTTTTTATGTGTCTAGTCAAAGTACCCGTGCCACTACGCGTATATTCATGAACCAACAATTTATTACAATTTTTACATTGAGCCTTATTTTGATCTCTTAGTTGAGTAAAAAATTGCCAAACTAATGAGGTTTCTTGGCGTTTAGAAGGTTGTCTATTAAAAGTCGGTGTTTGTACAGGTGGGTGTTGTGGTTCAGTTGGGTTATTAGCCGGACTAGTAGGTGTGTCATCTAAATCCTCTTGGGTTTCATCTACATCATGTTGAGTTTCATCAAAATCCTCTTGGGTTTCATCAAAATCCAATTGCCTACGATGTTGTAAATTAGGATAAAGAGCAGTCATAATTTCATTATCTAGTTGATCTTCTCGTGAAATATTATGACAAAATTCAGTATCGCTAAATTGAAAACAGGGATTATCACTATCAAGAATAATTGGACCACTAGGACGGGTAGGTCGGGGAACCGGGGGGGGGGAAGGTTAGTTGGTTGACGACTACTTTCACCCATTTTAGCTTTTCCCTTAGCACTAAACATTTTTTTCAATGAAAATGCCATTTTATTTATATTTATGCAAACAAAATAACACAAAATATATTCTTAAAAATTAAGAGTTGGAACGACTTTATCGAATTGACGAACAACTTCTTCAAAATTGAAAATTGCAAATTGTTGAAGACTTGAAGACTTGAATACTTCAATTCACCAACTTCACAAAATTTCACAAAATTGGAATAATAATATAAGCAATTGAGAGAGATTGAGAGAGATTAAGATAGATTGATGAATTGGTGAGTTAAAATGAAATAATGGGGGGGGGGGTATTTATAGTTGAGAATTGGGAAAAAGTGTAATTATATAAAGTTTGGGGTTATATTAAAGTTTGGGGACCATTTGGCTAAATTTTGATAGCCAAAAACGGCTATTTTTGACCTCCAACGGCTAGTTTTTAAATCTGGCCGTTGGGCCATTTTTTAAAAAAAAAAAAAAAATTTTTTTTTTTATTTTACCGTTGGGACCGGTTGGGGCCCGCCAGGCCCGCGAAGACCGGCCCAGGACCGCTACCCGGTCCCGGTCTTCGCGGTCCCGGTCTCGCGGTCCTACGCGTAAGGACCGGCCCGTCACGGGCTTTAGGACCGGTTGAAGACCGGCTCGGCAGGACCGGCCCACCAGGACCGTTTGTAGGGAAAACAAATTTTCTAGAAAACTGACACTAAACTCTATCCAAAGCTTAATATAATTTTATCTTCTTTTTTTTTTTGTGTGTGATGAAAGAGTTATTAATCACCAAACCAATATCAAATGTACATTTTTTTCTCCTTATGTTTACAGCTCCTCATTTTCTAATCTATTCTATTACATCATTGTTGTCCACTATTTCTATTCTATTTACATTAGATTTTGTATCCATATTTTTTGTCTCTGTGTTGTTGACTTCTTTTCCAAAATTTTCTGCATTATCATCCTGTATTCCTCTTGCACTGTCCTTACTAGCTTCTTAGGTCTTTGGACTTTGAAATTCCATGGTGCGTCATTCCTTACTTTCCATATATGGTATATTGTGGCTGCAATGATAGAACTGATGATTGTGCTGCATGCTTTTCCTTTTGAATTTCTTGTCATCCTTCTCCATAGTTCTTCTAGCTTGTATTGCTAGACTCCAATTTGTAGCCATTTCAGTATCTAACCCAGGTAAGTCTTTGAATAGTCACATTCAAAGAAGATGTGTTCAATTATTTTTTCTCCTCCCCCACATGGAACACATTGTATTTCTTTGCATATCCACAGCTTGGCCAACCTTTCTCTTGTCTGGAGTCTTCTGTGCATAGCTAACCAGTATATGAAGCTATATTTTGGGATGTTGTTGCTGCTCCACACCCATCTGTTACTCTCCCATCTTTCTCTTTCCCATTGCTTCCATGTGTAGCCGCTTTTCACTGTGTATTTCCTTTTGTTTGCCAACCAATCTTGCTAAACAAATCATGCAGCAAATTGATCTTTGATAGAACAGATCTTCCTTTAGTACCAGCTATAGTTCTGTGGAGGTTTGTATTGCCACCAATCCTTTTTTTCAAGTATATATGATCAATCAACCCATTGAACCCACAAGTTATCAGCTTTTTTTTGCTATATTTCATACATACTTGGCTATAGTAGCTTAGTTCCAGGTTTCACAGTCAATAATCCCTAATCCACCCTCTATTTTTGATCTACATATAAGCTCCCAAGCATCCAGAGGCACTCTGTTTGTGTTTGTTTTTTCATCCCATAAGAAGTTCATGCATATAGCTGTGATGTTCTTTATCACCTTCTTTGGAAGAATAAAGATAGAGGACCGGTAGGTATAGATATGTAGCAATACTAAGTTTATTAGCATCACCCTTCCAGCATATGATAAGTTCCTTCAGCTCCAACTCTTGATTCTAACACACATTTTATCTACCAATATTTCACAATCCATGCTTGAAATCTTCTTTGCTAAAATTGTAACTCCCAGATATCTCAAAGGCATAGTACCTCTCTTATATCCAGTTATTTCACATAAGTCAGCCAGATCATGTTCATTCATGTTTGCACTATATATGTTAGATTTAGTTTCATTGGTTTTTAGCCCTGAAGCTTCTGAAAATGTAGCTAAGCCCCTCATCATCAGTAGTATTGATGGTAGTTCTCCATTGAAGAATAGCAGAACATCATCAGCAAAATATAAACGGTTTAGCTATAGCCCTTTACACTTAGTGTGAAATTCAAACCCCTGCATTGTAGATATTTGTTGCAGTATTCTTGAGAAATACTCCATATAGATTACAAAAATTAAAGGTGATATTGGGTCACCTTGTCTCAGCCCCCTTTTTCCTTCAATATTTCCATACACTCCTCCATTAAGAGCTATCGAGTACCTGGTTGTTGTGATGCATTGCATTATCCATTGGCATATATTGCTATAGTGTGATGCCATTCAGGTTTAAGAACGCCCGAGCCAATTATCAATGGCTCATGAACAAGATGTTTGAATAATAAATAGGAAAAACTATGGAAGTTTATATATATGATATGCTCGTAAAGTCTTTGAATACAGGTGATCACTTTAAGTATCTGCAAGAAACTTTTGATATGCTAAGGAAGCATAACATGAAGCTTAGCCTCGAAAAATGTGCGTTCAGGGTTAGCTCCAGCAAGTTCCTGGGATTTTTGGTATTGCAAAGGCGGATTGAGGTAAACCCTGAAAAAAGATCAAAGCCATCAAAGATTTTAATGGGAGCAGAAAGCCTTGAGTAGGTTTATTTCCTACTCATAAGAAAAATGTCACTGTTTATTTGCATTGCTCAAAAAGAAAAATAACTTCGAATGGAACTCGGAGTACCAACAGGCTATTAGAGATTTAAAATGGTACTTATCTAGCACCCCGCTACTTTCTAAACCAAAGGAAGGTGAAATACTGTTAGTCTACCTCGTAGTATCGGATGTTGCAGTAAGTGCACTTTTATTTCGTGAGGACGAAGGTATGTAGTCTCCCATTTATTATGTTAGTAAAATTTTAATGGGAGCAGAAATTCGCTACCCACATTTGGAGAAATTGGACTTAGGACTCATAGTCGCCACTCGGAAGCTAAGACCCTACTTTTAATGTCAACTGATAGCCGTGGTGACCATTTTCCCTTTGCAAAAATCCTTCACAATCCTGAGCTGCCGAGTAGATTGGCCAAATGGGTTGTTCAACATAGAATATAAACCAAGAACTATAATTAAGTCACAAGCCTTGGCTGATGTTATGGCCGATTTCAGTCTAAGATTGTTGTCTCTAGCAACCAAATAGGCAGTAATGGTGTAGGAATCGACATAAGGGGTTTGGAAGTTATTTACGGAAGGAGCTTCCAACTGAAAATGGTCCAGGCTTGGTATATTATTAATCACACATTTGGGGGAAACCCTAAGGCAAGCCATCAGAACGGTCTCTTTAACAAATAATGAAACAGAGTATGAAGCTTAGATTGAAAGGCTTGAACTAGCCCGGGGACTTAACTCCAAGGTCATCAAAATCAAATTCAACTTCCAGTCGGTGGTAAATCAAATCTATGGGATCTTTGAAACCAAAGATGAGCACATGCAACAATACATGGTAATGGTCCAGGCTTTGTTGGCACGATTTCAGGAGTGGTCAATTGCTCATATCCCGAGGGAATGTAATGCAGAAGAAGATGCATTGGCTAACCTCAAATCATAAATGAAAATAAAGGTATCAGAGTCTGGGACAGTTTTCATGATCCAAAATCCAACAAAGATCGTGATGGTTCCGGATACTACTGTTAGGCAAGTCAACAATTAGATACTTAATTTAGGTCTCGTTTTAATTAATATTTTTGAAACCATAATTTTTCTTCATTAAATATTAGAAGATGGAAATTTCAAAGTAAATAATAATGCTTTTAACAATTTCTATACTAAATAACCCATAATCATCTCTAAACTCGGAATCACAAGTGCATGAGCTTCAACTAGGAAAAATAAAAAAAAATATAGCATCTGTCCAGAATACAAATTTAGATAGAAAAGAAAAATACAAATACTCTAAAGGAGACTCTACTGGTTGTGGATCGTAACATAAGAAGCAGCTCACTTAAGTCCCTGTATCAACCATGTCGTTGCGCCCATTATGCCACTCAGCAACATTGTTAGAGCAGAGTTGCGCCAACGTAAAAGAGTAGGGCAGAACTTCACCTTGAGAAGTAATAAATACTACACCAGCACTAGCTCCTCCCCGATGTGCAGCACCGTCAAAGTACATCTTCCATGGAGGCTGAACTTCAATGACTATAGCGTCCATATCAGGTAGTTCGTCAGTTAGCTCCAAATTGTCAGGTATAGGTTGATCTACCAAGAAATCCGCTAACACTTGTCCTTTTATAGCTTTTTGTGGGATGTACATGATTTCAAATAGTTGAAACTGGAGGTACCACCTTGCTAGTCGATCACTAAGGACAGGTTTTGACATCACGAACTTGATGTGGTTTGCTTTAGAAACAAGATGGACAACATGAGCTTGAAAATAGTGCTTTAGCTTTTGAATTGAGAAGACAACTGCCAACCACAACTTTTCAATTGGCGAATAATTCAAATCGTTAGGTGTCATAATCCTGCTCAAGTAGTAAAGAGAGTTTTCTTTGCCCTCACTATTTTCTTGGGCCAGCAGTACTCTAACAGATCTTTCCTGCACCGCAATGTATAGGATCAATGGCTTTCCAGGTATAGGAGCTGCTAAAACTGGAGGCTTCATCAAGTAGGTTTTGATACTTTTGAAGGCATTGCTACAAGCTTGGTCTTACTTGAAAGGAACGCTTTCTTCATGAGGTAACTAAATGGTTGACACCTCCCAACCATGTTTGATATGAATCTTCTAAGGTATGCTAAATTTCCTTGCAGACTTTTCAATTCATGGATATCTTGAGGCTCAGGCATTTTCAAAATGGCATCCACTTTGGCTTGATCCGATCCTTCGATGTCGGACAATGAAACCAAGGAACTTTCCAGAAGTAACTCCAAAGGAACATTTCAATGGATTCATCTTAAGTTGGTACCTCCGGAGCAATTCAAATACCATCCTCAAGTCTTTCATGTGGTCGCCCTTCTCTCTTGATTTTACCACTAAGTCGTCAATATAGCATCCGGCATTTTTGTGGAGAAGATCGACGAAAAAGTCTGCATAGCCCTTTGGTAAGTAGCACCAGTGTTCTTCAAGCCAAAAGGCATTACCTTGTAGCAATATAACCCTTTGGGATACAGAATGCAATAAGCTCTTCATCTTTTGGTGTCATACATATTTGATTATAGCCCGACAAACCGTCCATAAATGACATTGCCTCATACCTAGTAGTAGTATCGATCATCAGTTTTGGAATGGGAAGCGGGAACTCATCTTTTGGACACGCATTGTTATGATCCCTAAAGTCAATGCACACTCAAATCTGGCCATTTTTCTTCCTTACAGGGACAATACTTGAAACCCATGTTGGGTATTTAACTTTACGAGTAAAGCCAGCTACGATGAGTTTATTAACTTCTATTTCAATCAAGGGAACCAAGTCCGACCTAAAATGCCTTTGAGTTTGTTTAACAGAACGAGCACCGTTTTTGGTTTCAAGGTGATAGACTACTACTTTCGGGTCCAAGCCAGGCATCTCTTTGTAACTCCAAGGAAAGACATCCCTGAACTTTTTGAGTAACTTAATATAATTGCTCTCTTTATCAGCTTCAAGTAAAGCACTTAGGTAGGTAGGTCTTGGTTCTTCATCAGTCCCAAGGTTAACTTCTTTTAAGGCATAAACTGTCATCTTCACTCCTTCTTCAAATTACGACTGAAAAATTGTAGTCGGAATTGGTAGTCGGAAAAAAGCTTTTTTCTAGTAGTGTATCCTCCAATTCTGCAGTATCTTCCAGCGACGATGAAATGCCATTCCCGACTTGTACAGTAACATGATATAAAGAACCCACACTTTCTTCATCTTCATCGCGTTCCTTAGTATAGACCACAATATATGGCTTTACCTTCAGTACCTCTTTACATGAAACTACAGGTTTTGTTTGATGCCTCATTCTACATGAACCGAACTTTGGAAATCCTTATAGATCTCCTGGATTTTGGGTGAAACGGGTGTTCTTATGCTTTGAAAATTTCTCCGAAACTTGCTCCCCTTCTTTAGTGGACCCAATCTTTTAGACACGCATATCCTCACATATGATTTTTCAAGTCGATCAAAGATAGAAGGCTTATTAGAAACGGATGATTCATCTTCTACAGTGATATAACTGCTGCTCGCCCTTCTTATGGAGATATGCACTGGTGACAGTTGTTTGTATCCCAAACCTTCATGTGGTTGCCTCGTTTCAGCTTCTGATGGGAGCTTTCCTAACTTTTACGGCTCATTGGGATTGTATCTCGATTTCGCAAATAGCTTGTAAGTGTTAGGATCAAAACCTTTATTTGTTCGCTTTGTAGGGAGTGCCTTATTCTACAAATGATTTTGGGATACAAACCCTACAAGCGGCATTGAGGATGACTTTACTGCCTTAATTTTTTTGACCGGAAGAGTTAAATCCTTTAGCATGTTAGCTTGGCGATTAAACGATTCACCTTTATCTTTCTTCCTTTTAGGGACATATTGGAGCGTCGGACTTACTTTCTTGCCATAAGATGTAATATTCCCTCTATAAGATTTATACGTATAAGGTTGTACCTCCTTACTAACAGCTTTGGCTTCACCAGTAGTCACCTCTTCTCTTTTATTTGAGGGCTCTTTATTCTTGCTTTTCATGCCATCATCAGTTTTCAGCTCCTTCACAATGCGGTTCTTCAAGTAGAACTTTGCATTGGTGAAGTATGACTCAGCCTCGGTGAATGGCTTATCATTAGCAACTACCATCTTCTCGACTCCACCCTTGTAGTATTTTAAACATTGATGGTAGGTAGATAGAACTACTTTATTCTCATGTATCCAAGGCTTCCCAAGCAAAACATTGTATGAAGTCTTCGCGTCGATCACATGCAACCATGCACTTGATTGCATATCTTTAATAGTGATTCCTAGCCAGATTGCGTCTATGGCTCTTTTCCACCCTTGGTTGAATCCTTGGATCATCACACGACTTTTTGAGAGTTCGTTCATGGGAATACCAAGTTCTTTCATAGTGTGGATTAGCAAAATATTCACTGAGGATCCTCCATCAACCAAAATATGATTTATTCCTTCATCGCGCATATGGCCAACCAGGTACAATGGGTGGTTATGAAGAGTGTCACCTAGCAAAAGATCATCATTTATGAATGTGACCTTTTTATTACAAGCATTAACTTCCTGAGGAGTGGACTCGATAGGCTTTTCCGAAGATGGTGCCAATGGTAGGTCATCACTCTTTTCTTCCCCTTTGACAACATGGCAACACGAGGCATCAATACCCTCATGGGAAATCTTCGTGCGAAACCAACTTGGTAAAAACTCCTCCAAGGTCATTGGATTTCGTGGCTTGAGAATGGTGCTTTTCCACTTTTGCTTTCTTCAAATGCCTAACCGGATTCTTTTTTGTTGGCCTTTTCACCATCATTTTTCTTGTTGGTTGTTCTAATAATTCCTTTCGTGGGCTCCTTTTGTGGTGCCTACGATGCGTTACCAATGTTCAACCTCCATCATCATCAAGTTGATTGACTTCAGCATTGTCCCTCTTCAATAATTCTTCATCTTTACTTTCTTTAAAATCACATAATTCATCTGGACTAAATGAGCCAAAGGTGATAGAGACTTGGTTTCTGCTTGCTTTCTTATCTTCAAGCATGATCTTCTTTTCGCGACCCAAGTCCATGACTTTGTCCTTGAAGACAAAGCACTTCTCCAAAGGATGGCTCACAAGTCAATGGTATCTGCAGTAATTTGGGTCATTTGTTTTCCTAGCTTCATTTGGTCTCTTCATCTCTGGAAGCTCAATGAGATTTGACTCGAGGAGTTGTTCAAAAGTGGCTGGCACATCAGAATCCAGAAATGGGTATTCTTTCTCTTGTATTTATTTTAGAGTTAACTTTCCACTTGGCTTATCGTGAAAAGAAGTGGATTTCATACTATGCTTCTTGCTCACCTTCGTCGTGAAATTCATAGGCGACGTGTTGACATTCATAGCTTCTTTGCATTCAGACTTGGGTACGAACTTGCCCCACTTCCTGACTTCTGGCTTGTCATTCCCTTTACGAGGTTCGTAGATAGCCAACCTTTCATTTCCAGCGGAGGCCATGCTCTATTCCATGTCATGGGAACGAGTTGCAAGTTCTTCAAACGTGCCAGGATTGATACCTTGCAAGATGTAGCAGAATCCCCAATTCATGCCTTGGATGCACATCTCTATGCCTGAAGCTTCACTAAGCCTGTCTTTGCAGTTGAGGCTTGCATTCCTCCACCGATTGATAAAGTCGATAACTGGTTCCCCATTTAGTTGACGAGTATTTGTAAGTTCTATCATACTCATAGTACGTCTCATACTATAAAAGCGATTGGGGAACTCTTGCTCTAGTTGATCCCAGCTATCGACAGATCCAGCCTCAAGGTCCGTGTACCAATCAAAAGCATTTTCTTGTAACGAGCGGACAAACTGTTTGATGAGGTAATCTCCATAAGTCCCAACATTGTTGCATGTATCCACAAAGTGCGCAACATGTTGTTTTGGGTTACCTTTACCATGAAAGTATTGAAACTTCAAAGGTTGATAGCCAGCAGGCATCTTCAACATATCGACCCTTGCAGTGTACGGCTTTGCATATATAAGAGAGGATTTGGCAGCAATTTCATATTTATTATTAATGGTTCCTTCAATGAATTCCTTCAATTGATCTATTGGAATCATACCTTCAAATGAGACAGGGATAGCCTTAGTGTATGCTGCTTATCTTGGGGGAGCTCTCTAGAACCTCGGGGAGCTTGCCGGGTGCATGGGTAGATTCTTCTTCCATTAATATTCCCACATTGTCTGTTAGCTTGTCAATCCTAGCCTCTTGATTTTGCATGCATTTGCTCATGCCAGCAATTGCTTCCGTAAAGTTTGCAAACTGCTCCTCCACAGATGAACTGTTTGTCACCATGGCTTGCATGATTTTTGTGGACGACCGAGAGTAGCATGGATTTTCACACAGATTGATACTTAATTGGCTCACGCTATGTGGGTAATTGGGGAGGATCCATCACTTGAAGCATCATTATCTTCCTTCAGAGTCGAGTGCTTGGATCCGGAGAGGTCAAGCAGAGCAAGACTTTTCTTGATCTTTCAGCAACATCGCTTCCTCCTTCATATGCGTTTGTGGAAGATCTTGCTTCTTTTAAGAATGAAGATCCGAAAATAGGGGTTGATGCGGATGGAACTTGGGGTGCTTGTTGTCCTAAAGAGCTTTCTTTGCTCCTCGTAACTGGTCTGATGCTTCCGAAGGTAACATTAAGGATGATTTCCATATCAGCATAGAATCTAGAGTTAGCAGCCTTGGTGGAAGTTGAACCGGAGTTGATTTTCTTTGAAGTCATTTCAATGTTCTTGGACTTTGGTGATTGAACAGTTGAGATGAGAGGTAGAGATTGTCCCACTGGACATGCCAGAATTTGTAAAGAATAAATTTGCGTCAAGAAAATAAAATCAAGACCGAAAATATCGCAATAATCATAGTATTTTATTTTGAAAATTTGAGTGTTACAATCTCTATGATTCCTCTGATTTTACTTTTCTACTATAAGTTCAAGGGCCATGGAGCTTGATCTTGAATTTGAATTCAATTCATCCGTCGTGAACACTTTGATTGTTGCCACAAATTTTATTACGAACAAGTAGCCTTGATCTTGAACGCGTTGTATTTGATTTGACTTCGTTCTTGATCTTGAACTTGACTTGTTCTTCATTGTTGAGTTTGAACTTGATTTGTTCTTTGTTCTTGAGCTTGAATTTGATTTCTTGAAATTGAACTTGATTTCTTGAAATTGAGCTTGAAGCTTGAAACTTGTGGAGTTATTTGTAGTGTTTGATCCACCAGCTCTTTCTTGCTTCTTGTTATAACTTCTGGTATCTTTTCTCAGTTATGAAGACCCTTATTTATAGCTGTGGAAGGGAAGAGTTATGATAAGAACAAACTCTTTCCGACCAATCAAATTGAAGGATGACATGGCCGTATTTGATTGGCCTGTCACTTGCACATGTGGCACTATTTCATTGGCCTTTCAGTGTGACTGGGCATGCCTTGTCATTTTGACACGTGATATGATCATATTAGCTATTCCGCTTGACTTGGCGCGCCACGTCATTTCACACGTGGCACCAAACTGGACCTCTAGGAAGATATCATCTTGGGCTTAATAAAGTGGGCTGACCACTTTAGCCCAATTAAGTGGGCTAGCCCAATGAATTAAGACTTATTTAATTCATATATATTAGATTTATATAATTAGTTCAATTATATTATCCCATGGTATTTATTTGGACCAATATTTTCTTGAATTTAAAATATAATCCAAATTTTATGAATTTAATTTAATAAAATTTATATGCCTACACACAATAATATTTATTATCTTTATTTCACTCAAACCTCCCTTAGAGGTGAGTTGTGTGGTATTAATCCAATCATGCATTGTATGTCTTTATTCATTACTTTTATCACATATTGCCGCATTCAGCGTCTTGAATTGATATTCATTCTCAATGTTTACCACAAGTCACATCTCTTCCAAGAATGGAGTATAATCATAGCGATGTGTTTTATTATTTTTCCATACCAATTTTGATGGTAAACATTGCCCTCACCTTCCGGGGGATATATTTTGAGAACCATTATTGTTCTCCCTTTTATAATCATATTATGATGACTATTACTATTATTTTATTTGTCACAACGATGTTCATTCGTCAATCACTTGTCTCTATTTTGATTATTATGCCAACTACCATATTCACTTCAAGAATAGAGCAAATCAAGTGGAAAAATATTTATGACTTTTCATGAAAAATATATTATTTTTCTTCGATCATCATTATATCATCAATGTGGTATAGTGGACTCAAACCAATGTCTTACATATATAAAGGCATGTTAGGCCATAATAAATTTAGACTAAGCCCAACTTTTATCATCACGGAGCATCAAGACTTTAATATGATGGCTTTTCGTTAATCAATGCCATAATCTACCAAAGTAAACTGGCACCAAAATATATAATTCACAATTATATGTATAATGGAATTAAGTTTCAACAAGACATAGAATATAACAACTCTTATTGTTGGAACATTTGTTGTAAATCCTATTGTAGTTCAGATGGACCATAAATCAATGTCATAATATTTCTTCAATCAATTTTAGGATATTGCTACTGTAGGGGCTAATTTAAGACAAATAACATAAAAAATATTTTCAAATGTATGTATCAAGGTGATGTTCTATCCATACAATTTCAATTGAAAATAGATACTGGGTAACTTGTGCTTATAATTTTAAAATCATGTAAACATAGTGTTGTAATACACCTTTAATTATAGCAATAATTTTCATAGTCACAGTACCCCTCCAATTTGGTTATTATTTAAATACAATGACCATCTTCGTAAATGTAAGTCTAAATGCACATCAAACAAATAAAATCAAATCTCATCCATAAATAATTAAATATGTAGGAAGGGAAAGATCAAAGATACTACTATAGTTGGGTGCTTAAGTCATCTTTTTTTTAATCATTAGATTTATGTACTATTAATAAACATTATGATCTCTAAGATGCCATATATTTCTGCATAACATGCACAAACTCATAAAAACACCACTATAATGAAAGAAAGAAAAGAAATCTTACGTATGTTTCTACTTTGATTTAACAAAGTCATTTCTATGCAAAACTATAATTATTTTATCGTGTAATATAAACTATATTAGCATTTAATTAAAAAATAATTTATATTAGAATGCATAGTGAAACTCACTTCCTGGACAATAGAGAACTTACATTTCAGCTTCTTAAATTTTCACTTTGGGTTTGGTTTAAGCAACAATTATGTTCCTTACTGATACATAGGATTAAAACTCTACGAAAATAAAATTCATATTAGATATAATTTCTTAGGATTAAAGAACATCAAAATAGATATTTGTGTAGTGGTATGAATGCATAAGCTCTTACCATTATGAAGAAAAACTAGAATAAAGTTACCTAGCCGCCAATATTGGTATTGGCCAACGCCATGGAAGTTAAAGAAAATATTAAAAGCAGCAAGACAAATTGAAGATAGTTAACACACAAATATGCATAAGATAACTTATATAACATATTTTTGGTTACCATGATATGCATCATATCAACAATTAACTGTTACTATGCTTTTCACATATAGAACTTCGAAAATTTCATTTCATTCACGTGATATAAAAGATGTAAAATTAATATGTGCTTATGCAATACAGGTGTAGTACGAAGTTGTGTGCATATGAGATATTAAAGGAATGACAAGTATAAGATAATAATACCTTCTTACATTTTATTACTTATAATATATAGTTTCTCTTTACATCTAACCATGAGATGATATGTATGGCTTCTAATTGCAATTTTTCTCGATGTAGATTTTTTTGTAGATATATATATATACAATTGGTTAGAGACTCGTATTGATTACGTGTTATGAAATAAAAGCAATTTGATAAAATATGAACAAGAAATAAAAGCAATTTAGTAAAACATGAACAAGAAATATAGATAGAGAGAATGAAGAGATTTTCTTCTTCTATTGTGTGTATTTTTTCATTGCAATTATCTCACGAATCATTCTCTCAAACCCTCCATGGACGAGTTCCAGGCTTCTTTTCCACCATAACTCTTCGGGTAAATTTTTTTAACATTGTTTTCTCGTTATTTCATCAATATAAATCAAGTTCTTAAGCCTAAAAATAAAAAAAAAATAGGTAGAAAATTAGAGAATTGGGTAGAGTTAGGGTTTTCCAAGAAATAGTGATTTGGACTTCGTTTTGAGGTTGGATATAAGAACAAATTATATATTTGCACTCGTGGGAGTATAGGTGAATTTATTTTGGTTCGAACTTTGGGTTTTGACCAAGCGGGCCCGGGATCGATTTTGCAAATTTTGAACAGAATGTTAGAAATATTATACTTAGGCATTTGGGTTGGATTGTTAGGTATTATTGATGATATTAAATTGATTATGCCTAGATATCACTGAAGTGGAGGCTGAATCAGGAGGTAAAGCAATAGTTGAAGATTAAGTGGACTTCAAGGCTTTGAGGTAAGTGTTTGATCTATCCTAGCTTGAGGGAATAAGATTAGAGTATAATAAATTGCTATTTGCTAAATGATCGAGTGCGGTGTATAGGCGTGGTGACGAGTGTCTATACACCGGAGTCTAGCATGACCGTTGGTCTTTATTTGTACATGTTTGTGAGATAATTTGGAACTCTCCTAAGCTAAATTATAATTTGCTACAAATGTGAAGAGTCTGAGAATAAACTATGAAATATTAATAATTTGGAGTGTTGGATCGATTGATAACTACTATTGATTAAGAGATAAAAGTATTTAAAGGAGCTGTGAATGATCCCTTGCCAGGATAGTTGAATATATTAAATACTTCCCTTGCCGGAATGTGAAAGTTATCAATATTGTTCCCTTGCCGGCATATTTCTTATTATTGTTTATTTCTCTCGCCCGTTTGATTGTGATTGCTGTTTGGGCGAGGAAGAGTGATAATGCACGAAGGGTCATTCCGTGTCATTTTTAATTATATTTGCACGAAGGGTCATTCCGTGCCATTTCTAATTATATCTGCACGAAGGGTCATTCCGTGCCATTTTTAATTATATTTGCACAAAGGTTCATTCCGTGCCATGTTTTAACTATTTATGCATGAAGGAACATTCCGTGCCATTGTTGATTATATTTGCACGAAAGGTCATTCTGTGCCATGATATGAGAGTTACTGTTGAATTTCTTATTCTTTTGGTAGTTATTATTGTGCCATGTTTCTTAATTACACTGATAGCTTTTATATTCGGCTTGTGCTCCCCATTATATGTTTTCCTCCCTTCTTACTGTTTAGTTTGGTACTTTATTTTCTTTTGTTGTACATACATATATTTTGAACTGCATAGATTTATATGAGTGTCTGCTCCTAGCCTTGTCACTACTTCGCCGGGATTGACCATACACTTACCAGCACATGGGATCGGTTGTGCTGATGCTATATTCTGTTCTCTTTTTGCGCAGATACAGGTTTCGGACAGCAATAGTAGCAGTGGTGCGAGAGTTGGTACTTCGACTATCGAGACACCGAGGTAGCCTTGCAGGCGTTCGCAGGACCCGTTATCTCCTCTATCATTACTTTCAATCTGTTATCTCATGTATTCGAGACAAACAGTTTTATATTTCTTTCAGACAGTTATGTGTAGTACTTTTAGCAGTTCGTGAGCTAGTGACACCAGGTTTTGGGTAGTGATATGTTTCAAACTTCCGCATTGTTATATTATTTGGTTAAACTTAAAAGTCTTCCGCATTTATTTATTTGTTGATAGTATTTTATTGGTGATGTTGATAGAGGATATGTAATGTTTGGCTGGCCTAGCTCCGTTAGTAGGCGCCATCACGACGCCCGATGGTGGGATAAATTCGGGTCGTGACAAATTACATAACCTTTTATATGCATAAAAAGTATAGATAATGAATATAAAATAAAAAGTTTAATTTTTAAGCTATTCACAGCATAGACATCCAAGAATATAGCATTCAATGTACAAACTATTCGTATCAATTTCATATATGAGACACTACTTAATAATCTGTTCCTCTAAGTAAGAAGTAGGTTCATTACGTTTTAGCCACTTTGCCATATAAAATATTGTTCTGATACAAGTTGGCAACTTGGGCCTTCTGTTATTACTTTTCTTCTTTATTTTTATGTTTGATGATAATAAGCATATGTCCTTCTCTAACCCCCCTCATGAGTTCATATAATGCTTAGTGTTCTTTTAGCAAAGACCGAATATATACATATTTCCTAAAAATTATAATTGTTTATGTTTGTTGTGTTTTATTTGTAGTTGATTTTATTTCAAACACATTTAATGGATTTGATTATCGAATAATTAACGCAAATTGAAAACCTATCAGCATGAATTTCTGGTTTTAAAAGTTTTCTGCAAACTGGATAACATTATGACTCTATCCATTTAATTTCTTATCAAATTAAAATAATTAATAGTTGATTGGTCTAATTCTTTTTCTTTATTTTATTCTTTACATGTATATTTTGGAGCACATGGAGTCTTAATTCGAGGCCCTTACAAAGGAGTCTCAAAATGAGACTTGACGCCACCATCTGAGCACAGAATCATCACATACATATTCCTTAAATGTACCACATAGCAAAAAAATAAGGAAACTCTTGGGGGCGCTTATGGTGTTCTTCATCTTTTAATTTTTTTTTCAATTAATTTTATCTAACTTTTGTGATTGCTAACTTGTTTGTGTAATTGAGTTTTATCTCAAGTTATTTAATATTTTAGGTTCTTTCCTCGAGTACTTATGTCATATAGGATATGGTAATTAGAATAAGGAGCCTAAAATCGGTAATTTAATAACTTTTTCACTTATTTGCCATTCGAGTATTCATTTTTTAGTATGCTTAGTACCATATTTCAAACACTTTTTTAGAAGTCATTCTGTTAAAATTGGCGCTTTCGAAAAGCTAATTGTTAGGATCGTTTTTAATATGATAAGTTGGAGTTTTCTTTTTCATTGATGTAAACCATATAAATCTCTCTAAGAATTAATTTGTAGTGGTTTTAATGACTTGAGTAATTTCATATTTGATATTTCTTTATAATCATTTTATTTCTTTCAAATTGAAACAATTGTCTCAAGTCAATTGACAAACGTTTTTTAATACACACACATATTGCTGCTTAATTTTTAAATTAATAATACTAAGTTTGACTTGTTAATAGTAATAAACAGATTATATAGGGTGCCTAAACAACCTTCCTTATAGGATTAATTAGAATTCTTAGTTATAATCTCAAGGTTAAATAAACCATAAAAATAAAGTAATTTTAAGCATTACCTAGCTAAAATTGGTGTCCTTATTTGCCATTAAACTAATTAGGTGGCGACTCTCTAAAATTAATTAAACAACAGTGTTTACATGTTATACTTTAATTAACACGTGTTAAAATGGGGGTATACACTACAAGGAAAGCTTCAACAACAGCAATAAGACCTTTAATATTAAGATACACGGGCAAATATCCAATCTGATATGCTTAGATAATCTTTGACTCTATAGCAAAATTCCAACCGGGAAATTAAGTTTGCTATAGGACAATGTTTATCCGACCATTCATAAGTAAAAACAATTAAAAGATCATTAGATAGTTTTTTGCTCTATAGCATAAATTCCTATGGGGAAGGGAAGTTTGATACCGAGCATAAGATTGTCTAGCAATTCATTAATGGAGTCCTCGAAGGTGCAAAAATTCCAGTATTCCAATTCGCATCCTTCACATTCTAAGGGGGAGGGGTGATACGAGGATAGCGCAATAATGACTGCCACATCATCCGAAGAATGAAAATCGAAAACATAATTGTATTATCAGGACCATGGACTGTGCGGCTAATCCCGTAGGAACAAGTTGTACAAATTAACCACAAGTAATGGCAATTTCTTTTTAGCATAACAAATACCAATGTACTTTTTGAAATTGAAAGGAATAAATCGAAGACCTTTTGTTTCTATCTTGTTTCATATCTGCACGATGGATTAACTTTATCATTTGAAAGATAAACAATTACTTAAAATGCTAGTCCCATAATGAACAATAAACTTCCTCTTCAAGATCACCGTAAATATAAAATGGCCCTCTCTTATAGAAGCCCTAATGTAAAAGGGTTGATTTCAGAAAAACTTATGTCCGGAATCAAAATGCTTCCGGAAAAATACACCCAATGATTCACATAATAATACGCAAATAGTAAAACTTGCACAAAATTCTTAAGCAAAAAAGAGAATGCAAAGATTAAAACTTGCATGAATGGCGACTGGGGAAGAGAAACATCTCCTTCATGATCAAGTGCGGCCGGTGGAGATGATGTAGCAATTCTTGGTGGAAGAGCTGGGGAAGATGAAGATAAAATTGATGGCGGTGAATGAAAAATAGCTGAGATACATGCAGTGCTAGTTGTTGGATGCTCGCCAATCAAAGACGATAGGGACTCGGTACTCAGCCAGCAGTATCAGGCACAATAATTGGGGCCTGAAACGAGAGTTGTCATTATCTACCAAATAAAACTCTCCCCAAAGTGTCGAGACATCGTCCTTGGTTTGTATAACAATTTCAACAGGTCGAGCATCTTCTGGAGACGACTCAGGGGAAATATTCTTCGCCCTTTTATTATTTTCCCCAGTTGCGGAAAAACGCTTTCATTTTGTTTTCTTGTTCTCTTGCGCGGACTCCATAGTGAAACACTTGTGCCTGAAGCAGGCCCGAAGACACACATTCGAGTTAGCTCTGCCTGAAGTAGCCTCGCCTTCTCAGCAGAATCAATCAATACATCCTACTCAGGAACATTAAATGAGCCCACGAGTAGACTTGATTCCAAGAAAAAGATAGAAGGGATCAATCAATTTTCTCGCACAAAAGCTGAAAAGAGGTTAGTCTCAATTACCATAATTTTTGGCCTTCTACCCATATTCGATGGACAGTTATTTTCATGTACGGGTCTTGGCCGTAGTGATGTTCCAGATCTTTTGGACCCACTGGACCAAGCCTTTTACCATAGGTGAAACCCATTGAGTTGCTGAAATGAGCGTAGAACGAAGGATCAATACAGATACGGAAGAAATCTTAATCAACAACCCCAAACACTTAAATGCGTATAAATACACTTGTAGGGTATACCCCGACGCTCAATTACCCAAGACGAATAAAATAACGTAAGGGAAGGAGTTTTTCCAATTAAAGGACAATCGGTTCGGGATTTTATTAGAGATTAATCAGAGTCGCCACTTGGGAATGACAATGGTGTCCCAAGTCACCGGTTAATCCCGAATCCGAGGAATTTTGACTCTTATGAATGTCTGCGAAGCAGAGGTCCGGATAAGGAACTCTGTTAACCCGGGAGAAGGTGTTAGGCACTTCCGGATTCCGTGGTTTTAGCACGGTCGCTCCACTGTCGTTCTTGACTTTTGTTTGACTCAATTATAGGTTTTAACAACATAATGTGCTTTTACGTTAAATATCATTTTTTAGGAATTTGCGGTATCGCGAAAACACGCCTCGAGTCATACCGCAACCAATACGCCTATGACTTTTGGTGTATTTCAGCCTTTACCGAGATTTGGATTTGAGTCGCACCAAGTGCACACTCGTTCATAGGAAGGTATATTAAAATCGTGCCTTAAGATAGTCTATATCGGCTTTTAACTTTGGGAGAGGCTATGGAATTCGCTATTAGCCTCTTCGATTTTACTATATCATCTTATTACTAAATGGGGGCCCCGGTGTTATTCGGGCGAGGCTCATCCCAATTTAATTTGTTAAAGTCCAATCCTATTTCATTCGACTATATTTGCTATGTATTGTTTTTGCCTTAATCGATTTTGTAACATTAAATCTTCCAGGCCCATCGGGTTTCTATTATTCAAAGGGGGCCTGGTCTTCTCTTCAGTCACTTAGCCGAGCTTTTGATCTGCCTAGGCCTTAAAGGCCCCAAGCCATCATCGAGTTCTCGTTTACCAGCCCAGTCGGTTTTATATTATAGTTCAGGCCCATGTTGTGAGTTAGGCCCAAATCGGATTAAAGCAGTAATAAAGAAAGCAAAACAATGGACTCACAGTAAATCAAACACACTGGAATTAAATTAAATCACTCTTTTATTAATCAAAAAGGGAAAATCGCTGTACAAGAATATCAATATTAATCCTAGATTACAACTAATTAATGCATAGATGAATGAACTGTTCTTATTTTTCTTTGTTTTCTGCTAATGGCCTACAATAGTATTGAAATTACTCAGTCAAAGAGACAATTCAACTATATGATATAGTATTCGAACAATCCAATTACTTATTGACCTTAACCAGATTTTCTAGGCTAGATGATTAACTACACATGCATGGTTATATTACTAGCTTTACTATGATTTGAACTCATCCAGTATCACATGCCCAGTCTCACATGAATTATTACTTATTCTAACTGTTTTTGCTCTTTTTTTTGGAACTTGCTGATTCATAAATCCGATTAGCTAGGTGAGCGTGTTTTATGAAACTACTGTGAACGAATAACTATCAATTTGAAATTGTGATTAATTAGCTTATATTTTAGGATTTTACCTATTTAACTAAGTGTTGCACTACTTATGACTATACTACTACTACACTACTACTAATATACTAGCTATTACATGATTTTTGTTTGGTTTTCTACTCTTCAGCTACTACACACTACTACAATGGATTAGTTACAGACTTAAACTAGCAAAATTAAAATACAACTCCACAGCAGCATATATTCAAATCTGGAGCTTCATTTCTATTTCAATAAATCAGCATTACAGCTTCGAATGAAAGGGTAATGTACCTGAATCAAGAAGAAAATCCGATGAGTCTAGGGGATTCAGACAAATAAGTACAGCAAGGATTGAAACAGCAATGCAACAGTAGAGGATTTGGATAGCAGTGAGCCAAATAACACAGCAACAGCAAGTATGATTTAGCAAAGCAATAGAAACCCAGATCAAACTCGAACAGAAGAACCCAACAATCAACAGAAATCAGCAAATTCTCACTCGAAGAATACCAGAAACACTATTGCTAAATTGCTATGTTTTTACTCTGAAACTGTTATCCAAAAGCCAGCTTAAAGTGAATTCAGAATTGCTAAAGTTGGAACCCCAAGTATATTTTTCAGATTACTCAAAATTGGAACCCCCTTTTCAGCCCTTTTCTAGAGGTATTTATAGTTGAAGCTAAGGGCTGATGACTTGGGGAGAAAGTATGGGATTAATCCCACTTCTCCCCCTCCTAAAATTATGGAATGTCTACTTAAGTCCCCCAAATCAGTTATCAAAACCCTTCCAGCATGTGCTGGAAGGTTCTAAAGATTCCTTTTAGTGGGTTTTTACCAATGTATCCCTAAGGGTTAGAGATTTTTACAGATTTCCTATTTTAGAGAGACCATTATACCCTTAAATCTCTGCAAAATTGCAGAAATCAGGGATACAAATGACTCCATTACCCTCTTAAGTTCTAAATTATTACTGTTTTACCTTTTTAGCTCCCAATTATGCCCTCAAGGCCATTGCTGATTTACTAAGTCTACCTAGGTCAAATTTCAGCTTCTTTGGACTTATTTAACTAATAGCCAGCCCTGGCATTAGTATTTAAGGGCTGGCCACTTCTACTTTAAAGAACTATTTCAATTTTAGCCTATTTAAACTAATTCAAGTCAATTAAGACCAATTTATTCCAATTTAAAGCTAATTGCAGGACTAGCCTGTTTTATTATTGAGATTAACTATTTAAGAACTAGCCAGTCTCAAGTTGAGACTTAGCTTTGGCTATTAAAGCCAATCACTGAACATTTGGGCCCAAAACCATTTGTAGGTTTGGCCATTTTATGCTCAGGGCTCTAAAGAGAGCCTGGGCTAGTCTGCATTTGCAAACATAGCCCTTTTGCACAACCAGCCACTTTTAAAGTGGACTGTGTGTTAGGGCTTTATAGAATAGGTCAACCCTTTGCAAGGTTGACCATTCTTAAGCCAATTATTTAATTTATAACCTATTTTATTCAATTTTAGTTAATACCTATTTAAAAACTAACCAATTTTATGAAGCCTAGCACTAACAGCTACAAACCAATTCACCTAAGGTTCAAGTGATTAATCAGACATTCATAAGAAGCACAAATCTAGCAAAACTTAAGCATTCTTAGCATGAATTGCATACAGAAACACATATGATCCAAGAAACATGCATTAACCAACTCAAATTCAGAGAGAACAGTAGATATGGTTGAATTTTAGTCAACTAACTCATTCTATTAGATTGTATGTGATGCAGTGTGAATTCATGTCAATTCATACCTAGTTATTACTAATTCAAGTCATATGAAAGTTTGATCAATTTCAGAACCTTTAGAATTCATGGCACAATTACACACATAAACACCAGTTTTCATAAACAATCAACACAGCCTAGATTAGCAGAGAAGACAATTAAGATCCTAATTTCAAACTCTAAACCTAGAATCATGATAAACCAATGAAACAGGGAAAGCATGAGAGTAAAGCCAAACATGTGAAGAATCCTAGTCATGCTTTCAATATGAATCAGGAACTAACAATCAATAGGTCAAAGAAAGATGAGATATTTGAACTTAGAGTAAAGAACCATGGGATTAACATGACAAATAACAGGATCTCAACATAACAGGCTAAAGATGAGCCAGCTAAGAAGCCTTAAGACTAATTATCAGAGCAACTTGCACAGAGATATGAAATAAACTATAGAATCATGGGAACATAATCAACCAGAGCCAAATCATGGACAAATCGTTAATCAGAAAAGGAGATGAAACAGATACAAAAATCCTATAACTAACATATTGAGAAGAACTAGTTGAGATTTAGAAGGAAAACAGATTAACATATGAGGATATACAAGACCAATTGTAGCAATAGAAGACAAGCAGAAAGAAAAGAAATATAGAATCAAACCGAACAAACCCTAAACTAACATGCTAGACACAAACTAAGAATCTACAGGATAGAAAAAAGACATACTGAGACATCCAAGGCAAGAAAAATACTGATGAAAACAAAGCAAACAAAGCAAAGCCCTAGAACTAACATGAAGAACAGAAACAAAACAGACATTCGTAGGCATGCAAATACACAGATCAAATAAGAAAGAAGATAGGGGTCGGGGGACTTAGCTTGCAGGGCCTGTCCCCTGAGCTTCCTATCCCACTTCTTCTCTCTTTTTCTTTTTCTTTTCATTCTCCAACCTTAGACCTTAGGCTCTTCGTTATTATCTCTTTTTTTTTATCACTTTTCTTTTCTGTTTTCTGTTTGTTATTCGGCTTCAAGATGAAACCTTTTGGGGTTTTTGAATCTATGGGGGTGTTTGGGTGGGTAAAAGAATGGATCTTGGGAAAGTTTGATTTTTGGGGGTCGCCGGAGTTAGGGTTCCGACGACCCTTTTTTGGATATTCGAAGCGATGGAAGGTGATTCGAAGGTAGTGGCTAGCAAGGTTGGATAGATCATGTAAAGGCGATTCGAATGGCATTGGTTTGAAGCGGTGATTCGTTGTTTGAGTGGTCACCGGTGGAGTTCCGGTGACCGGCAAGTCAAGAATATGGTCTGTCTTAGGGTTTTCTAGGGTTTGCTTGGAGAAGAAGATGGAGATGATAGAAAAGAAAAGAGGAAGGGTAAAAGGGGCCGGCGACCACCGTGGAGGGTGGTGGCCGCCATTGGCCGGCTAGGGTTTCTGTGATGAAGATGATGATGAAGAAGAGAGAGGTGAGAGCGAAAGGGCGGCTAGGGTTAGTGATTTTGTAAAGAATGGCCAACCGTTCAGACAAGGGCCTTATATAGGCCGGCCGTCTTAGGTAATCTGGGCCGTTGATCTGATGAAGATCAACGGTCTAGACCAAGCGTTACTAAAACGACGTAGTTTCGCCTGTCTGGGAGACTAAGGTCTTCGACCGTCAGATCACTTCAAATGGATGGCTCGGATTATGCCTCTCTTCTCAATTAATTAAAGAAATCAACTAATTATTCTCACCGTTAGATTACCTCGTATGAACGGCTGAGATCACTTTCTGAAAGCCTGGACCGGCCAACTCATTGGGCTAAAGCAGATTGGGCCACTTGGATTGCAATTGGCCCAAGTTTATTATACCAACCTATGTATTTTTGTATTTTCTAGTATTTAACCATTTTTAGGTATTTTCTTTTATACTTTTTTTTTCTTTTTCTTTTATGAAAAACTATAAATCCTAATTTCCTACTTACTCTAATTTTCTAGTATTTTTTGCAATTTTTCTGCTATTTTTCCTTTATTTTCCCCTACTTAAACTATTTTTGCTAGTTTTACTTAAAATCTAACTAATTTAAACTATCAAACTAACTACCTAGCCCATTTTTTTTGATTTTTCCTAATTCCTAATTATTCAATCACATAAAATGGCTAATTTCAAACAAGGCACACAATTGCACTCAAAAAAATATTTATTTTAATTTTGGAATTGTTTGCCCGTGCAAAAATTATGTGCTCACAGCTGCCCCTCTTTGCTCGGGAACACGAAGAGTTTCAGTGCAAAGACAAGTGAGAAGTAATGAGAGATTTTTGCACATCGGCACATTCCGTGAAAGCATTTTTGAAAACCTTTTGACCGCACCCTGCTTTAGAGGTTGCCTACATATCCTGGGCTAAACAGGAATCAGGTCAGTGTAGTTCGGGAAGGTCTGGCAGTTTTAAAAACTACCAGACTCACTGTTGCATTGACACTGTTGAGACCTGCTGACTTACTCCTTATTACACCGGGGGGGGGGGGAATGTAAAATGAAGAAGCTATTCTAAGCTATGATCCTACAATTACAATTGTTCTTAATCTAGCTTTTGCTCTTCTTCCCTTTCCGGTGATGCAGAATCTTCCTTTTTTGTTGATTTTCTTTGATGCTGACTCTCTTTTTTTTTTGTTGATTTTTCTTTTCTTGTTGACTCTTTTTTTGTTGATTTTCTTGTTTTTCTTGATCTCGAGCCGAACCTGCTCAAAACAAAACAACAAACTACCCTTTTTTTCTTTTTCTGCCCCAGTGTGGGCTTTTAAGAATTTAAACGTGCAATGCGATGCAGAAAAATATTCCCGTATTAGAAGGCGGGCACCTAACAGAATTTAAACGTGCAATGCAAATGCAGAAAAGTATTCCCGTATTTGAAGGCGGGCACCTAACAGAATTTAAACGTGCAATGCAAATGCAGAAAAGTATTCCCGTATTGAAGGTGGGCACCTAACAAAATTTAAACGTGCAATGCAAATGCAGAAAATATTCCCGTATTAGAAGGTGGGCACCTAACGTAATTTAAACGTGCAATGCGACGCAGAAAATATTCCCGTATTAGAAAGGTGGGCACCTAACGAATTTAAACGTGCAATGCGAATGCGTAAAAATATTCCCGTATTAGAAGCGGGGCACCTAACCGTAAATTAAACGTGCAATGCGAATGCGAAAAGTATTCCCGTATTAGAAGGCGGGCACCTAACGAATTTAAACGTGCAATGTAAATGCAGTAAAAGTATTCCCGTATTGAGGCGCGGGCACCTAACGAAATTAAACGTGCAACGCGAATGCGTAAAAGTATTCCCGTATTAGAAGCGTGGGCACCTAACGAAATTAAACGTGCAATGCGAATGCGAAAAGTATTCCCGTATTAAAGGGGGCACCTAACAGAATTTAAACGTGCAATGCGAATGCGAAAAGTATTCCCGTATTGAAGGTGGGCACCTAACGAATTTAAACGTGCAATGCGAATGCAGAAAATATTCCCCGTATTAGAAGGTGGGCACCTAACCGAAATTAAACGTGCAATGCAAATGCAGAAAAGTATTCCCGTATTAGAAGGTGGGCGCCTAACGGAATTTAAACGTGCAATGCAAATGCAGAAAATATTCCCGTATTTGAAGGTGGGCACCTAACGTAAATTAAACGTGCAATGCAATGCGTAAAATATTCCCGTATTAGAAGGTGGGCGCCTAACGTAATTTAAACGTGCAATGCGATGCGAATATATTCCCGTATTGAAGGTGGGCACCTAACCGAATTTAAACGTGTAATGCGATGCGAAAATATTCCCGTATTGAAGGTGGGCACCTACCGAATTTAAACGTGCAATGCGATGCGTAAAATATTCCCGTATTAGAAGGTGGGCACCTAACGTAATTTAAACGTGCAATGCAAACGCAGAAAAATATTCCCGTATAGAAGGCGGGCACCTAACGTAATTTAAACGTGCAATGCGAATGCGTAAAATATTCCCGTATTGAAGGTGGGCACCTACCGTAATTTAAACGTGCAATGCGAATGCGTAAAAGTATTCCCGTATTAGAAGGTGGGCACCTAACCGAAATTTAAACGTGCAATGCAAATGCAGCAAAATATTCCCGTATTAGAGCGTGGGCACCTAACGTAAATTAAACGTGCAATGCGATGCGTAAAATATTCCCGTATTGGAGCGCGGGCGCCTAACCGTAATTTAAACGTGCAATGCGATGCGAAAAATATTCCCGTATTAGAAGGTGGGCACCTAACGAATTTAAACGTGCAATGCGAATGGAAAAATATTCCCGTATTTGAAGGTGGGCACCTAACGAATTTAAACGTGCAATGCGAATGCAGAAAATATTCCCGTATTTGAAGGCGGGCACCTAACAGAATTTAAACGTGCAATGTGAATGCGGAAAATATTCCCGTATTTGAAGGTGGGCGCCTAACCGAAATTAAACGTGCAATGCAAATGCAGAAAAGTATTCCCGTATTTGAAGGTGGGGAGTGGATTTTAAAAGATGTTACCTTCCTCTTTTTGGTATTTTCTTTTTACCAACTTATCTCTTGCTTGTGAATTTCTCCACTTATTCGGCAGACTTTCTCTTTTTGGTATTTTAAATTTTCCACATTGGTCACATTCACTTTAAAGTGATTAGTGACAATTTGTTCCTGCATGAAACAAAATTTATTAGATATAAACCGCTGGCAACTGGCATCTGCCGTCCCCACTTCTTATTGCTTCCTTTGTTTTTGCTTTCTCATGCTGCATGACTTTCAACTTCTTGTCCCTTGCATACTCTTTTTGTATTTTTCTCATTTCTCCATTTTTGTTTTGTTTTCTTTTTCTTTGGCCATGTTTGCCAAGCTTCTTTATTCCCTTCCCCAATCTTCTATCCTTTCTGATCCAGTGTTGTTTCAACTTCCGTTATCAGGAGCTGGTAGTTAGCTCTCAAAAGGGTAAACAATGAAATGCAGAAAAAATGAAAGAAAGGTAAGGGTGTTTTGGAGAGATGACAGAACTTATCTGGGTATTTGCCGGCTGATTCCGCTGACCATGCCATGTATTTAAACTCTGACCCAGTTCGTTCCAATCATTATTCAGACTCCGAATTGCCTTTGACCCAAACCGATACTCTTTTTTGTTGCCTTTTCTCTTTTCTGATGATCGCCTTACGGTGCCTCGAAAGGTTTTCACCAATAAGACTCTCTCATTTATTCTCTCAACCTCACAATCATCTCACAATGTCGATTAAGGTTTTCACTGATGAGACTCTCTCATTTTATTTCTCTCAACCTCACAATCGCCTCACAGTGCCGGCTAAGGTTTTCACTGATGAGACTCTCTCATTTTTTTATTTTTTTCCATTTTTCCTTTTTGTATTTTGTTTTCTGTACCACGGGTATTATCCGATGCTTCGCTCCTCCTTCGTTGTATTTGTTATCATTTCAAAATTGATCAGAAGGTCTTTCTTTGGACCGTAACGTGGCTTTTGGGTGGGTTAAGAAAGAAAGATATAAAGGCTCAAAATTTCAACGAGGGTTAAAAATATTTACAACTCTCGGAATTATTAAACATAACTTCTGCCCAGTTTCAATATGTGGGGAATTTTTGGATTTTTTCCTTTGTTGTGACTGAACCTCGGAGAGGCTGCCTACGTACCCTTTCGGGATCAAGTCATACGTAGTTCATCCAACTTCATTAGTTAGATGGATTTCTTTTGACTTTTTCCCGATTTTTTGTCTTTTTCTCTTCTTTTTTTTTCATCATTTTTTCATTTTTCCATCATTTTTTTTTTTTCATTTTTTCATTTTTCCATCATTTCATTTTTCATTCTGGCAATTTCGATCTTATTGCACTAGAGCGATTCCGAGAGAGGGATATGAAAGAATTCATTCATTAAGGCTCAAAGGGGTTATCAATGGATAAAGTGTTTGGATAGAGAATAAAACGCCTTCGTCATTTCAATTCCAAAATCACAACAAAATACAAAACACATAATTGAAAAGGAATCATACATAGTATCTTTTGACCGCATCCGAATTGATAGCAGTCTCTACGCACTTTCCTTCAACATCTGTTAAATATAATGCTCCATTGGACAACACCCGTGATACCACGAACGGTCCCTGCCAATTCGGCGCAAATTTGCCCTTTGCCTCGGCCCAATACGGTAAGATACGCATCGCAACCAAAATGAGCCTATGCCCATTGGAAGTTGTTGGCTCTATCGGACCAATAACATTTATGCCCCTGTTTCAAAGCAAAGAAAACTATGTTAGTTTAAATGCGGTGGTTGGTTGTGGCCTTGAACTTTGATGGCGACTGCTTTCCATTCGAGTGCCTTGCCTGTTCACCGACTATCCATTTTTACTTCTTCTTTGTTCAAAATCCACCTCTCTTCAGGTATGTATATTGTCCCTTTCTTGACGGATACCACAAACTTCGATCTCGATTCTTTTGATGACTCCACTTGACAACCTTTGGTCTTGTCAGAAGATATACCCCCTCTCTGTTCGAACCCCGTACTTCCATTTGTTATATTTTCCTTGAGTTGGCACCTTGCCGACCCTTGTGTCTTGCATGATCCTCATTGCACATGTTGCTCTTGTGGGCTTAAATCACCGGCCTTGTCATTCCCTGACCTACGACAATTGTCGTGTTGGCTAAATCCCATCTTGTGCAATTGGAGAGCTTGGTGGCAAATTTTGAAATCATTTCTATACTTGTTATGACCTGACTGACTCGATAAGAAGGAGGGTAAAACAAAGTGTGAAGAATAAAGAGAAAGGAAAATACAATTCCTAACAAGAAACCTACAGACGAATGACCTAACGGATTTTGAATACCGACTCTAGCGACCTTGACACGCACTTTTGGCCTTCTCCGTATAGCAAAGTTGATGTTCAACTCTTGTTGCAAAGTTCTGCTGTGAAACCGGTCTTCAATACTTCATTTCTTTGATCTGATCCTTAGTCGACTTGCAGCGCCCGTAGGGTTTTCGCCAACAAGCCTCTCTCATTCGATCTTTCTTTCTCTCAACTCACCGTCGCCTTACGGTGCCCGTGCGGGTTTTCACCGATAAGACTCTCTCATTTTGACTTCTCTCATCTTGGAGTCTCGTGGTGGTTTGAGTTCTTCACTCTCCCGGAGTGTTGCCCCTGATGTGATTGACCTTTGTTCACTTGACTCGGCATTTCTTGAAGATTGATCGGAAGGTCTTCCTTTGGACCGTAATGCAGGCTTTTGGATGGGGTTTAGAAAAAGGATATAAAGGCTCAAAATTATTTCAACGTGGGTTAATGATTACAACTTTCGGAATCTTATTCCTTCAACAAACATAACTTCTGCCCCAGTTTCCTTCTCGGGGGATTTTTTAGATTTTCAGGATTTTTCCTTTATTGTGACTGAACCTCAGTGAGGCTGCCTACGTACCCTTTCGGGATCAAGTCAAACGTAGTTCAGACTACGTCCGTATTCATTGTTGCATCTTGACTTCTCCCGATTTTTTCCTTTCTTTTTCTTTTTATTTTCTTTTTCTTTCTTCTTTATTTTTCTTTTTATGCTTTTTCGTTTTCTCTTTTTTTTTTCTCCTTTTTCTTCTTTTCTCCATTTGATTTCTCCGCTCAATCCTCAATTTTGTTGTTGATTCCGAAAGAGGGATATGAAAGAAAATATAATAAGGCTCGAAGGGATAACAATGGATAAAGTGTTTGGATAGCCGAATAAAATGCCTTCGTCATTCCAATCTTCGAGACCTACCAAGTACAAACTACACATTTAAACACCTTTCGACCGATTCACATATTTGCCTTCGGTATTTGACGATTCTCGGTGCCATTGGGCAACAATCTCGATACCACGAATGGTTCCTTAGCTTTGGGGTATTTTTTCCTTTGGCTTTAAATTGATGATGCATTTCCAAGGCATTTCTTTATGTTACGCTTTCCCCAATGTTCACTTGATTCCGGCTTCACAGTATTCCAATATGTTTTTATTTTTTCCGAGTATCATTACATCTTCAACATTGTTTCATTGACTTTTAAAAACCAGACTTAGAATTATGTGCATGTCATGTTGCTAAAGTCAGTATGAGAAAAAATGCAAAGTGATCGGAAATGGACTGACTAGGAAATGACGGGAAACAGAGAGTTGTATTAAACTGATGGGTTGAAACAACAAGACGAACAACAAAACGAACATACTAGACTAGAATTACAAACCTAGACAGCACTAAACAAATTTATTACTATACAAAGCAAAGTGGAAAGATAGAAGGGTTTTGACTCTCAAGACAACGTCCGGATTACAACCCTGAAATAACCGGGGCAAAAGAGATGACACCAAAATATACCACCAAAACTCCAAGAGACGGAGCGCCTTCCCAATTGACAAGCATGGCATCCTAGCCACTGAATTCTGCATTAAGATCGCTTTCTATTTCAATGTTCTCGGCTTCCAAAGAAAAATCTCTTCACCCTCGTCATCGGGCATCGTCCCCACAAAATGCGCAACGTCACATGCAGGTAGAGGATTCTGTGTAATGTTCAGGGTGCCAGTGTCTTGGACCGCAATCATTCCTGCCTGAATCATTCTTTCTATTTCCTCTTTCAAATTCCAACATCTTTCAACATCATGCCCCTGAGCATTGGAATGGTATACACATCGTGCAGTAGGATCGAAGCTTCTTGCAAGAGGATTTGGAATACATCTGGCGAGCGGCTTAATCAAGCCAACATGATTCAACCTTTCGAACAAACTCGCATAAGCAACCTTTCCTCCCTAAAAGCCTTTTCTCGCTTCAGCAACCTTTCCTCCCTAAACGCCTTGTTTGGCTTGAAACCTGACCCAGGGGGTTTCCGGTATGTTTGTGGGGGTCGGTAGGCTTTTTGTGGAATTGGGTACATGGAAGGTGAAGTACGATTTTGGGTGCCTCCGGGAGAGTAGTAGGGTTGGGGATGGAAGTAGTGTTGGGAAAGCATAGCTGGGGGACGAGTAATTGAGCTACTCGAGTGGCTAGAAAGGCTGCGATAGGCAGGTATATTTGGCATCGGGTTCAGTGTAAGGACCGGGTCCATGAAACTAGGTGGTGGCGGGGTGGTGCTTTTCCATCCATCCATGCCCGATACATTTCAACCACGTGTTGTCTTAATATTTTGACTTCTTCTACTAACATGTGGTTCCGTTCAACCAGCTGTTGTCGGGAACCGGTACCAACCCACTCAGTCTTGAGATTCTCTGCCATTTCTTGCATGTTTTTCAACCGTTGTTCTAATCTCTTCAATCTTTGGGCCATTTCTTCCCGCACATTCTTTCGGGTAAGCTTCTCAACGTTTGCAGGAAGGTCAAACGAGTACGAGTGGTACTCGGGAGAGTGGTACTGTTCTTGCTGTATAGCAGATTGTGACTCATGAGAAGGCTGTCCTTGGCCATTGGCCCATGCTTGACGCATTTGGGTCATTTGTTGTTTCAATGCTCTGTTTTCCTCAACCATACTAGACCCTTGTTGAATTTTCTGACCCCGAGTCTCTTGAGCACTCGTAATAGCTTCGATGTCGGTTATCATTTTCCTTGAATCTTGCTTTCCAATTTACCACAACCAACCACCTCAACTTTCTCGATTAACAAAACGAAACCACCGGGTTAGCGTTAAGGTATTCCGCTTATTGATTTCCTTTATTTTTCTACTATTTTCTTTTCTTTTTCCCTTTTTGTACTTTTTTCATTTTCTATTCTTTTTTTTCTTTTTGTAGTTTTTCATTTTTTTTCTGGTTATGGACATGGTCGAATCCTATGTGGATTGCCTACGTATCATGACCCCGCATGAATCAGACCGAGCGTAGTTCTTGCAAATTAATGCAAGAAATAAAGAGATGTTTATTCGATTTTTTTTTTGATTTTTTTTTTCTTTGAAGGAAAATTATATAAGCCGACTCCAACTACAAACTTGAAAAACTTTCACATTTTGTACCGGAGATTTCTACAAGAATAAGAATATTTTTGGTGTCAATTATGACTATTTCTACAAAATTGGCCACATAACGGCTTATTTGACAAAATGACTATTTTTTGCAAAAATTATTTAAGAAAGATAAACTTAAATTTTTTTTTATCTTGTGGCTCATGGGGCAACGTTCGGCATCACCATAAACCAACACAAGATTATTTTTCATAAAATGGCCATGTAATGGCTTATTGGACAAAGTGGCTTTTTTTGCATAATTCCAGCCATGTAATGACTTATTTGATAAAGTGGATATTTTTGAAGAGTTGAGTGATGACTCAAGACTTGATTTTGCGGATATGGCCTTTCGACATTTCCGCGAGGGAACATTTCAAGGCTATGCCCGCAAATTATTTAAAACGCTTTCATTTTGTTTTCTTGTTCTCTTGCGCGGACTCCATAGTGAAACACTTGTGCCTGAAGCAGGCCCGAAGACACACATTCGAGTTAGCTCTGCCTGAAGTAGCCTCGCCTTCTCAGCAGAATCAATCAATACATCCTACTCAGGAACATTAAATGAGCCCACGAGTAGACTTGATTCCAAGAAAAAGATAGAAGGGATCAATCAATTTTCTCGCACAAAAGCTGAAAAGAGGTTAGTCTCAATTACCATAATTTTTGGCCTTCTACCCATATTCGATGGACAGTTATTTTCATGTACGGGTCTTGGCCGTAGTGATGTTCCAGATCTTTTGGACCCACTGGACCAAGCCTTTTACCATAGGTGAAACCCATTGAGTTGCTGAAATGAGCGTAGAACGAAGGATCAATACAGATTTTACTACCCCAACACACTTAAGGTGTATAAATACACTTGTAGGGTATACCCCGACGCTTGATTACCCAAGACGGATAAAATAACGTAAGGGAAGGAGTTTTTCCAATTAAAGGACAATCGGTTCGGGATTTTATTAGAGATTAATCAGAGTCGCCACTTGGGAATGACAATGGTGTCCCAAGTCACCGGTTAATCCCGAATCCGAGGAATTTTGACTCTTATGAATGTCTGCGAAGCAGAGGTCCGGATAAGAAACTCTGTTAACCCGGGAGAAGGTGTTAGGCACTCCCGGATTCCGTGGTTTTAGCACGGTCGCTCCACTGTCGTTCTTGACTTTTGTTTGACTCAATTATAGGTTTTAACAACATAATGTGCTTTTACGTTAAATATCATTTTTTAGGAATTTGCGGTATCGCGAAAACACGCCTCGAGTCATACCGCAACCAATACGCCTATGACTTTTGGTGTATTTCAGCTTTACCGAGATTTGGATTTGAGTCGCACCAAGTGCACACTCGTTCATAGGAAGGTATATTAAAATCGTGCCTTAAGATAGTCTATATCGGCTTTTAACTTTGGGAGAGGCTATGGAATTCGCTATTAGCCTCTTCGATTTTACTATATCATCTTATTACTAAATGGGGGCCCCGCTTTGTTATTCGGGCGAGGCTCATCCCAATTTAATTTGTTAAAGTCCAATCCTATTTCATTCGACTATATTTGCTATGTATTGTTTTTGCCTTAATCGATTTTGTAACATTAAATCTTCCAGGCCCATCGGGTTTCTATTATTCAAAGGGGGCCTGGTCTTCTCTTCAGTCACTTAGCCGAGCTTTTGATCTGTCTAGGCCTTAAAGGCCCCAAGCCATCATCGAGTTCTCGTTTACCAGCCCAGTCGGTTTTATATTATAGTTCAGGCCCATGTTGTGAGTTAGGCCCAAATCGGATTAAGGCAGTAATAAAGAAAGAAAAGACAATGAACTCATAGTAAATCAAACACACTGGAATTAAATTAAATCACTCTTTTATTAATCAGAAAGGGAAAATCGCTATACAAGAATATCAATATTAATCCTAGATTACAACTAATTAATGCATATACGAATGAACTACTCTTATTTCTTTGTTTTCTGCTGATGGCCTACAACAGTATTGCAATTACTCAGTCAAAGAGACGATTCAACTATGTGATATAGTATTTAAACAATCCAATTACTTATTGCCAATTACTTATTGACCTTAACCAGATTTTCTAGGCTAGATGATTAACTACACATGCATGGTTATATCACTAGCTTTACTATGATTTGAACTCATCCAGTATCACATGCCCAGTCTCACATGAATTATTACTTATTCTAACTGTTTTTGCTCTTTTGGAACTTGCCGATTCATAAATCCGATTAGCTAGGTGAGTGTGTTTTATGAAACTACTGTGAACGAATAACTATCAATTTGAAATTGTGATTAATTAGCTTATATTTTAGGATTTTACCTATTTAACTAAGTTTTACCTAATTAGCTAGGTGAGGTACTAATTACCACTACTACTAAATTATTACATCATTAGTGTTTGGTTTTCTACTCTTCAGCTACTACATACTACTACAATGGATTAGTTACAAACTTAAACTAGCAAAATTAAAATACAACTTCACAGCAACATATTCAAATCTGGAGCTTCATTTCTATTTCAAATGAAAGGGTAATGTACCTGAATCAAGAAGAAAATCCGATGAGTCTAAGGGATTCAGGCAAATAAGTATAGCAAGGATTGAGACAGCAATGCAACAGTGGAATTGGATGCCAAAACCAAAAAACACAGCAATAGCAAGCGGGAATCAGCAAAGCAATAGAAACCCAGATCAAACTCGAACAGAAGAACCCAACAATCAACAGAAATCAGCAAATTCTCACTCGAAGAATACCAGAAACACTATTGCTAAATTGCTATGTTTTTACTCTGAAACTGTTATCCAAAAGCCAGCTTAAAGTGAATTCAGAATTGCTAAAGTTGGAACCCCAAGTATATTTTTCAGATTACTCAAAATTGGAACCCCCTTTTCAGCCCTTTTCTAGAGGTATTTATAGTTGAAGCTAAGGGCTGATGACTTGGGGAGAAAGTATGGGATTAATCCCACTTCTCCCCCTCCTAAAATTATTAAACTTACACTTAGGCCCCATTTCAGTTATGAAAAACCCTTCCAGCATGTGCTGGAAGGTTCTAAAAGATTCCTTTTAGGGCCTTTTACCAATGTATCCTTATGGGTTAAAGATTTTTACATATTTCCCATTTTTAGGAGACCATTATACCCTTAAATCTCTGCAAAATTGCAGAAATCAGGGGCATGAATGACTCCATTACCCTCTTAAGTTCTAACTATTTACTATTTCACCTTTTAAATTCTAATTATGCCCTTAAGGCTAATGCTGATTTACTAAGTCTACCTAGGTCAGATTTCAGCATTTGGGGACCTATTTAACTAATAGCCGACCCTTGCATTGGTATTTAAGGGCTGGCCACTTCTACTTTAAAGAACTATTTCAATTTTAGCCTATTTAAACTAATTCCAGTCAATTAAGACCAATTTATTCCAATTTAAACCTAATTGCAGGCATAGCCTGCTTTATTATAAAAGCAACTCTTTAAAAATCTAGCCAGTCTCAAGTTGAGACTTAGCTTTGGCTATTAAAGCCAATCACTGAACATTTGGGCCCAAAACCATTTGCAGGTTTGGCCATTTTATGCTCAGGGCTCTAAAGAGAGCCTGGGCTAGTCTGCATTTGCAAACATAGCCCTTTTGCACAACCAACCACTTTTAAAGTGGACTGTGTGTTAGGGCTTTATAGAATAGGTCAACCCTTTGCAAGGTTGACCATTCTTAAGCCAATTATTTAACTTATAGCCTAATTATGTTCAATTTCAGTTTTAACCTATTTTTAGAAACTAGCCATTTATGAAACCTAGCACTACAGCTATAAACCAATTCACCTAAGGTTCAGGTGATTAATCAGACATTCATAAGAAGCACAAATCTAGCAAAACTTAAGCATTCTTAGCATGAATTGCACACAGAAACACATATGATCCAAGAAACATGCATTAACCAACTCAAATTCAGAGAGAACAGTAGATATGGTTGAATTTTAGTCAACTAACTCATTCTATCAGATTGTATGTGATGCAGTGTGAATTCATGTCAATTCATACCTAGTTATTACTAATTCAAGTCATATGAAAGTTTGATCAATTTCAGAACCTTTAGAATTCATGGCACAATTACACACATAAGCACAGGCTTTCATAAACAGTCAACACAACCTAGATTAACAGAGATGACAATTAAGATCCAATTTCAAACTCTAAACCTAGAATCATGATAACCCAATGAAACAGGGAAAGCATGAGAGTAAAGCCAAACATGTGAAGAATCCTAGTCATGCTTTCAATATGAATCAGGAACTAACAATCAATAGGTCAAAGAAAGATGAGATATTTGAACTTAGAGTAAAGAACCATGGGATTAACATGACAAATAACAGGATCTCAACATAACATGCTAAAGATGAGCCAGCTAAGAAGCCTTAAGACTAATTATCAGAGCAACTTGCACAGAGATATGAAATAAACTATAGAATCATGGGAACATAATCAACCAGAGCCAAATCATGGACAAATCGTTAATCAGAAAAGGAGATGAAACAGATACAAAAATCCTATAACTAACATATTGAGAAGAACTAGTTGAGATTTAGAAGGAAAACATATTAACATATGAGGATATACAAGACCAATTGTAGCAATAGAAGACAAGCAGAAAGAAAAGAAATATAGAATCAAACCGAACAAACCCTAAACTAACATGCTAGACACAAACTAAGAATCTACAGGATAGAAAAAGACATACTGAGACATCCAAGGCAAGATAAACACTAATGAAAACAAAGCAAGCAAAGCAAAGCCCTAGAACTAACATGAAGAACAGAAACAAAACAGACATTCATAGGCATGCAAATACACAAGAATTAAACAAAAAATGCACAAAAAAGAAGATAGGGGTCGGGGGACTTAGCTTGCAGGGCCTGTCCCCTGAGCTTCCTATCCCTCTCTTCTCCTTATTCTTATCAAACTTTACTCTCCTCTTTTGTTTTCTTTTTTCTTTGTTCTTTCAGATCTTTTTTTTTTAATTTTCACTATGGTTTTCGTTTTAGGCTAAAAGATGAAGCCTTTTTTGGGTTCTGGGTTTGAAGAAGGGTGTTTGGGAAGGAAAAAGGGTGATTGGAAGTGGTTTGAGTTTTGGAGTCGCCGGAGTTAGGTTTCCGGCGACACTTTTTGGGATATTCGAGACGTTCCGGTAATATTCGAGGGTAGTGGATGGTATATTTGGATAGATCAGGTGAAAAGGAAGCGATTGGCATTGGTTTGGGAGTGATTCTCATTGTCTGGTGGTCACCGGCAAAGATTCCGGTGACCGGGACTTGAAGAACAGGGGTTTGTCTTAGGGTTTTCTAGGGTTTGATTGGAGAAGAAGATGGAGATGATAGAAAAGAAGAGAGAGGTGAGAGCGAAAGGGCGGCTAGGGTTAGTGATTTTGTAAAGAATGGCCAACCGTTCAGACAAGGGCCTTATATAGGCCGGCCGTCTTAGGTAATCTGGGCCGTTGATCTGATGAAGATCAACGGTCGAGACCAAGCGTTACTAAAACGACGTAGTTTCGCCTGTCTGGGAGACTAAGGTCTTCGACCGTCAGATCACTTCAAATGGATGGCTCAGATTATGCCTCTCTTTTCAATTAATTAAAGAAATCAACTAATTATTCTCACCGTTAGATTACCTCGTATGAACGGCTGAGATCACTTTCTGAAAGCCTGGACCGGCCAGCTCATTGGGCTATTGCAGATTGGGCCACTTTCAATTATTCCTGGCCCAAACCAAAGACACCTATATATTTTGTATTTTTTTCTGATATTTAACCATTTTTAGGTATTTTCTTTTATACTTTTTTTTTCTTTTTTTTCTTTTATGGAAAAATATAAAACCTAATTTCCTACCTACTCTAATTATTTAGTATTTTTAGTAAAAAGCTGAAAAGAGGTTAGTCTCAATTACCATAATTTTTGGCCTTCTACCCATATTCGATGGACAGTTATTTTCATGTACGGGTCTTGGCCGTAGTGATGTTCCAGATCTTTTGGACCCACTGGACCAAGCCTTTTACCATAGGTGAAACCCATTGAGTTGCTGAAATGAGCGTAGAACGAAGGATCAATACAGATACGGAAGAAATCTTAATCAACAAAATATTAGACATAAAACTTACGAGTGCAGTTCCATGCCTTCGAAAAGGATGAAGTCATTGCCGGAATGATGTCATTGGTATCACTTGAAATAAATCTTTCCATCCACTTACAGTT
>JASVEL010000621.1:0-167823 GCA_032618575.1 Nicotiana noctiflora | reverse complement strand
CAGATTCAACTTACAATTTGCACCCCTTTTTTCTTATTGTCATTAATTGTCCACTGAATAAATAGTCCCTCAACAACCCAAATTGTAAACCCCAAAATCATTGGAGCATGAAGTAATTTTAATTACCACCAAGGAGTAAAGTGTAATGAACAGTGTCCTAAAATTTCGAGGTTGAGTGCGTAAAGCGGAATGAAATTAGCACTTTCTAGTAAAATATTTTGTTAAGAAAGAAATTTTTAGGGGACATAAATGTAAAATGTTACTCTAACAATGTAAGCAAATTGTATGTGGGAAAAGGAGAAGACTTTGAGATTTGGGGACTGTTCCCTTGTCTTCCGTAAGAGGACAGCAATAGTACATTTACTAAAAAATCCAGTCTGGTAAGCAACACAATAGGGATGGTTAAGGGAGAGCATTCATTGGCTAGAGTTGATTTTAACCAATAATAGGGGAGGGTTTGTTGTGGGGGGAGTAGCAGCGAATCATTTCATAAATGTTTTGAAAGTTTTTTGCGCGGCTTTGATGTGCTCGCTAATGGCGCTTGCTGTGTTAGTAGTTTGACTTTCACGAAATGAAACAGACAATTAGTCCACAACCCAATAAAGACTCAAAAAATAATCACTCCTATTAGTAATTTAAGATAAAGTTATGTGTTACTCTTTGCTTTTAATTGCATGGTATATAAATCCCATACACCGGTAAATATTTTTCTAAGGCATCTCAAAGCTTTATTTTTATTTTTTATTTTCCTATTATGTATGAACGATTTTTCCTTTTTTGGAAAAAAATGAAAAGAAAAGTATGCAGAAACTTAGAGAGAAAATTATCTTGATTTCAACTCAATTCCTTGAAAACGTTCCTAATTGCTTTCATTTACAAGCATACCTGTAACTTTTATTCCTAAATGCTACTTGTCATTGTTGTTGGACTTTAAAGTATTGCTTTTCAAAGACTTTAGTCTAAAGTGAGAATTAGATACCATATATGAAAGTTTATTATCAAAAATGTGCATATTTTGCATATTCTCCGTTCAGTCCATATTTTACCTACAAAATTTGTATCATTCGACTACTATGCATAAAAGAAGCAGAATATACCCTAAGAATGCGCTAAAATTAAGAAGAGAATCTTGGTGATAATTGATTCTACGTTAAATTCAACTTTTAAAAAAAGAAAGGAGATTTATCATCTGCGCTTTTTTCTCCAGAACTACAATTAAAATTCTAGAAAAAAAAAAGAACGAACAGCTCCTAAAAATAAGAACATATTCAACTACTAAGAGTTTCGACGAGCTGAATTCAAATTGTAGAATTCAAAATTTTTGAGTTTCAACAACTCAAAGTTGAAAAAATCTATCTTCATCGTTGCTTCTATCAAATTATCGATAAGATATATCTCTTCTTCATCTTTTCTTCTTTCAATCTAGAAATCCAAAAAAAAACATCCACATCAACACAAATCATGTTCAAAATCGCAAATCATGCTACAATTTAATGGGGACTGTGATAATTATGGCAGATTTAGATATTTTGAAGTTAATGCCATTGTGGTAGATGAGAATGCAAGCTACAGTATCCTGATTTCTACAATTGGAGAGCAAGTATCAATCGATACTACAAAGAAATTATAGAAATCAAATACATCGTGAAATCAAATAGTGAATTGTATATAATTTATAGATAAATTGTAGTTAATTTGTAGATTGTAGATAATTTGTAGATATAATTGTAGATACGTTATAGATAAATTATTTTATGATTGTAAATATTTTTATTGTTGTTTGTTATGTAATTCTAGGTGAGGGCTTCAACAGATCATATTCACGCTGTGATAGATGGTGTGAAGCGGTACATGAATCCTACATTATAACTACTATTAACTACAAAAACTCTACAATTATGTATAAAACAAGTTCTACAATTCAAATAAATTTACCTACAATGAATGTACAAATTACCTACAGTTTAAGTACCTAATATAAGAATAAATACAATTTACCTACAGTTACAGGGCAAACAGGAAACACATCATCCACAGTCATGTCTATATTATATCTATATTTTAGACTATAATTAATTTTAAAATATTCTACATAAACTACAAACTAACTACAATTACACTACAAACAGTAAATCTAGGTGAGGGCTTCAACAGATCATATCTATTACACTAAATCAACAATTACACAATAGTTATATTACAACTATATTGCAATTACACTACAAATACACAATAAACAGTAAATCTAGGTGAGGGCTTCAACAGTTAGTATATCTAAGTCGTTTGGAGAAGTTGTCGGCAACTTTCATATTAGTATCTTTACCAATAAATTTCTCATTTTTGACTTTACCAGAAGAGGAAATTTTGTTTGATACCCAAAAAAAAAATTTACTAAAGCGTATCTGTTTTCATTATTTTGCTAGTTCGTGGCGTATTAAAATTAAAATGTTTGTTGCAACTTTTGATTTCATGTAGACTTTCAGAAAATTAGATCACATGCCACAGTTATTGCAGAGGAAATTGGCACGACATTCAAATATAATGAGATTTCGCTAGCTAATGCATCTCAAGAACATCTTTTGTTGATTGATCTTGCAATCATGGATAAAGAACAAGAAAGAATGTGGGGCATGGGTAAAATTGTGGGTGCGGGGGTGCGTGGTAAGGAGAGAGAAACATGAGATATATGGATACTTTAATTAAGGAGTAAAAACTGCCCATTAATTAGATATGGATACCTTTAATTAAAGAGTAAAAATAGCTCATTAATTAGATCATTAATTAAGTATGGTATAGGATTGGTAATTTGGTATACTAAGTATAATTTACTCAAACCTTAAACATATAGGGTAAAAAAGTTTCCTATGTGATATAGGAATATAAATTCAAGGTTTGAGGGAAATAAAAATTTGAATGAAGCGAATTTTTGTCTTGAACTTTGTCCTTCATTGGTAAGGGACAACTACATTTTTGTGTGTATATATATAATCACTTCTTAATGCTCTTAAAAGGAGTTGAAGAGAATGAACACTCGCGTCGTCGTCGTCGTCGCCGTCGCTCGGCTCAGCTTTGGCTTTGAAAAATGATCGATAAGATTACTTTTGGATAAAATTTATTTAATTAAATAATTAATTAAATGGCAGTTAGTTAGCTGCGGTAGGACCGCGCCAGAACACTGGTGCAGATTCAGAAGGCCACTCTGGCCGCGGTCCTGGCGTAACCGCAGCAGGACGCGTAAACTTCTGAACAAACACCTTTTCAAGAACAAACATCACACCTCTTCCAATAATTGCCTATAAGTTCTAAAGGCATGGCTTCGTTTTTAATACACTAAATAATTACAGAAATTCCTTCTTTTTGAAAATACTGCATTCTAATTCGCGGTTTCTCTCTCTCAAAATTATAAGTGTAATTTTGCTCCGTTCTTTGAGTTCATTGGTATCCTGCAGTTTGTATTGCTACTGTTGCAGGAAGATTTATTTTGTTTCATCCTGGGAGGATTTAATCTGTTACCTTGGAAATGTGTGAGGGGCTAAAATTCCTTAAGGACGCACAAGCAAATTGTGGTCTCGGAATATTTCTTATTCTTTACTATTTTCCAGTTTCTTTTGTTCTTCTAACAGTTTTTTTTTTATTTTATGTTTTAACACAGTTTCGCTTCACAATTGTGTGGGTCAAATTCTGACCATGAGATGGCTATCAATTAAAGGGAATAGTAAGGGGGCGACCAAGTCATGGTTGCGCCCACAACACGTAATGGCGACAGCTGTAACGACCCGGCCGGTCGTTTTAGAAAATTACGCCCCAATCCCCAATTTAATTGTTTCCCTAAGTTCATTTCTGCTATTGTGGTTTGCGGGGAGAGTCGGTTCTGGAATTTGGAGCATTTTGGGACACTTAGTCTCTAAATGAGAGCTTTAAAGTTAGAAAATGGTTCGTAGCTGGAACAGTATTAATACAACCTCAGAACGGAAATCCGATGGTTCCACTAGCTCCGTTAGGTGATTTCGGGGTTGGGAGCGCATTCGGAATATATTTTGGAGGTCCGTAGCTCAATTAGGCTTGAAATGCCGAAGTTTGAAATTTTGGCGAATCCGAACGATAGGTGAGATTTTGATCCGAGGGTTAGAATCGAATTCCGACAATTCCTGTAGTTTCGTTATGTGATTTTGGAAATGTTCGCAAATTTTCAGGTCATTCGGACGTCGTTTGGTTGGGTGTTAGATTGAATGTGCAATTCGAAAAGTTTTAAGAAATTTAGGCTTGAATTTGATGTGAATTATGGGTTTTGATGTTGTTAGACGTGTTTTTATGATTAGAATAAGTTCGTATCATGTTTTGGAGTAGGTTGGTGGTTTTCATTGGGGTCCCGAGGGCCTCGGGATGAATTCGGGGGTCCAAACGGACCATTTTGGTGCCAATTGCACTGCTGGTTCTGCTGCAATATTGCAGAGAATTTTTGTGCTTCGCGATCGCGAAGCTGTCCATGCGATCGCGTAAGAGGAAATTATTGGGCTCTGCAATCGCGAGGGGGAGTCTGCGATCGCGTAGGAAAAAGTTGGGAAGCTCTGCGATCGCGAGGTTAGGCATGTGATCGCGTAAGGTTGAGCACGCGTGCAGTGCGATCGCGTTCGTACCATTGTGATCGCGTAGGGGTTGCTAAGTTGTTCACTGCGATCGCGTCCAAGCCCACCCGATCGCGTAGAAGAAAAATAGGCCGCCCAGGATTTGTGAATCGCGATCGCAAGCCCAGTGCTGCGATCGCGTAGAGTTAATTGGCCTGGCAGTGACTTTAAGTCCAGAAACATTTCAGTCGCGGCCTAACACACAAAAACCACCATTGTTGAGCTCCAAGAGAGGAAATTGAAGGGGAAACGCTGAGATATCATCGGGAAATCATCGGGGGTAAGTTTCTTGACCTTAATTCGTTAGTTTATCATGAAATCCGTGATTATTTCACTGAAACTGGAAGATTAAAGGTGGGTTTGAGCCCTAGGCCTAAATTTTTGAAAACCTTTGATTTGAATTGGCAAACGGAGTCCGATTTCGATAAATTTTATATGCACGGACACGTATTGAGATAAGGAACCCGAATATACAACTTTCGTGATTTTTCGATAAGCGTATCGAAAGTCGGGTTTTGGCAACTTGTGGGTTTTGGTATATTTTGAGTTGTTTTGATTGGGTAATGCCCAATTGGCCTATTTTGATGTGATTCTATTGATTTTATCAGATACTACACCTGTGGAGGCCGACATTCACAGCAAGAGAGTTGTCTCTTAGCGATTTTGTACCGGAGTCGAGGTAAGTGGCTTGTCTAACCTCGTGTGGGGGAATCTTTACCCCTAGGATGTTATGTGATAGTTTAAATGCCTTGTACACGAGGTGACGGGCGTGTACATGCGCTAGTTGTTGTAACTCACTTTACTTGAATTGTCCAATTCGTGATATTCCTGTTCTTAGTTTATTAAATTGTGATATTTACCTGGTATTCGTTAGGGAAGCATGATTAGGTAGGATTTAACTGTCTAATTGCCTAATTGTCCTACTTGAACTTCTTGATAATTGTTGGCACTAGTCCTCGGTGAAGTTGTAGTTAAGCATATTATGTTTTCTGTGTGCGTTTTCTTTATTTGTTGTGTTGGTGGACTGCGGGTTCAATTCCCGGAGATCCCAGGGTTGTGGATTCGATTCCCAGAGACCCGAATTGCTATTGTTTGTGGACTGCGGGTTCAATTCCGGAGATCCAAGGGCTGCGGGTTCGATTCCCGGAGACCCGGAGTTTATTGATATATTATTGAGATACGGACTGCGGGTTCGATTCCCGGAGATCCTGAGATCATTGAGATACATCCTGAGGTATTGAGACATGGGCTGCGGGTTCGATTCCCGGGGACCCAGAGTATTATTCTTAGAAGTTCGTGAGTATTGTGACACCAATCTTGGGTAGTGTGACGACCCAAAGGGTCATCACTTATTTTATTAATAATTTCGAGCTTCCGAGGCCTTGAAAACCTCATTCTATGTTGCCTCGATTTACGTGCACGATCCGAGCATGTAGCCGGAAAGATTTTGTGATAGAAAATATGAATTCTATGAGAAATTTGGATAAAAATGATATTAATATTGATATGGTTGACTTTGGTCAACATTTTTAGTAAACGGATCCGGACCCGAGATTGGATGGTCCCGAGAGGTCCGTAGGAAAATATGGGACTTGGACATGTGTCCGGAGTCGAATTCTGAGGCCTAGAGCCCAAGTTATGAATTTTTATGTGAAATTGTTTTTGATGCAATTATTAAAGGAAATAAATTAATAGACCTTGGTATCGGGCTCGTATTTTGGTTCCGACGCCCGGTACAAGTCTTAAATATTATATATGTGATTTCTGTAAAGTTTGGTGACATTTGGATGTCGTTTGAGATGTTTTGGACCTTGAGTTCCAAGTTAAGAAGTTTTGAAAATCAAAACTATGAAAACCATGAGTTTGAGGCTCGATTTGATTAAAACGAAGTGATATTGGCGATATGATCGCACGAACAAGTCCATAATGTGTTTTTGAGGTTGTGTACATGTTTGGTTTGGAGCCCGGGGGCTCGGGTAAAGATTTGATAGGCCGTTGGATGAAATTCTGAATTTTGAACTGCTGGTTTTTTCACCCAGCTGTTGGCTTCGCAATTGCGAAGAATTTCTCGCAATTGCGAAGGGGACAGTGTAAGCAAGGCTCGCAAATGCGAACCTTGATCGCAAATGCGAAGCCAGCCTTGTTCGCAAATGCGAACAATTGTTCGCATTTGCGAAGGTCCCCAGTGCTGCCTATGTTCGCAAATGCGAACAATAGTTCGCAAATGCGAACATCTCCCAAACTGCCTTGGTTCGCAAATGCGAACCATTGTTCGCAAATGCGAACACTGCCTTATACAGCATGTGTTCGCAAATGCGAACATTGGTTCGCAAATGCGAACATCCCTTTGATTGCCAGTGTTCGCAAATGCGAACAAATGTTCGCAAATGCGAACTTCCCACCCTTAGCTTATTTTTCAAACTCCATAAATTGGTCGGGGTTCGCAATTGCGAACCCATGTTCGCAAATGCGAACACAGAGACCTGAAAAACACGAATTTCAGTCATTTCTTCACATTTTACAAAACCAAAACACCAAATTGCGATTCTTCAAGGATTTCTTCTTCATCAAAACGATTGTAAGTCACTCTTTACTTAATTCTTTCAATTCCTAACATCATTAAACATGTTTTTCATTAGAAATCAAATGTTTTCATGGTAAAATTCTTGTTTTTGTTAGAAAATAGGGTTTTTCATAAATTGGGAATTGGACCTCGAATTGAGGTCCGATTTTGAAACAAATTATATACATGAACTCGTGGGGGATGGGTAACCGGATTTTGGTCCTAACCCCGAATTCCGATCATGTGGGCCCGGGGTTGAAATTTACTATTCATGGCATAATGTTGTAAAAGTGTTATTTGGTATTAAGAATTAGTTTGTTGAGTAGAATTGATGATATTAAATCAATTGTGTATAGATACGGTTGGATTGGAGCCAAATTGAAAGAAAGGACATTTCCACGGATTGAATTGTTCATAAGCATTCGAGGTAAGTGTTTGTTCTATCCTAGCTTGAGGGAATAGGATTATGTGTTATGTGTTATGTGATCGAGTGCGGTGTATGGGTCGTGGTGACGAGCATCCATACACTGGCGTCTAGTATGACCGTGAGTCTTTGGGAAAAATGATTATTTGAGATATATTACAGATGAATTGTTATTGTTCTTCCTTGTTAGGACTTGTTGTGAAGAAAATTATTGATTGCCCTTGATGGGACGATTTATGAATTGTTGTTTCTTTCTTTGCCCTTAACCGTGATTGTTATTTGGGTGAGGAAGAGAGATAATGCACGAAGGGTGATGCCGTGCCATGTTTATTATTGATTATGCACGAAGGATCATGCCGTGCCATGTTTATTATTGATTATGCACGAAGGATCATGCCGTGCCATGTTTATTATTGATTATGCACGAAGGATCATGCCGTGCTCTATTATTGATTATGCACGAAGGATCATGCCGTGCCCTATTATTGATTATGCACGAAGGATCATGCCGTGCCCTATTATTGAACCATGTACGAAGGATCATGCCGTACTATGGATGTGAGGATGAGAGTAAAAGCACGAAGGGTGATGCCGTGCAACTGTTTGCTATTCCTTGAATTGATATTATTTGTGTTTACATTACGCTTTGTTTTTCCTTGTGAAATTATTAACTGTGGTTAATTGTTGAATTCTTTAAGATATTCCTTATGGTGTTAATACTTGATTATTTCTTGTTATTTTGTGGTACATATATATATATTGAATTGCACGGGTTTATGTGGGTGTCTGGTCCTAGGCTTGTCACTACTTCGCCGGGATAGGCCAGGCACTTACCAGCACATGGGGTCGGTTGTGCTGATGCTACACTTCCGTGCGTTTTTGCACAGGTCCAGGTTACGATCAGGAGCAGCAGCAGCAGTAAATAGATTGCGTGGGAGTTGATCACATTTGAGACCAAGGTAGCTTGCAGACGTCCGCAGGCCCGGCGTCTCTTTCTTTATTTATGTTTATAGCTGTAGTCTCATTATTCCGAGACGAACAGAATTATGTTATATTTTCTTCGGACTTTTATGTGTAGTATTCCATAGTAGTTTGTGAGTTGGTGACTCCAAGTCTTGGGTAGAGGATTTCAGTATGATTTTTACCTCGTGATTTATTATTTCCATTTCGATAAAGTATTCCGCAATTATTTAATTAAAATTGTGTTAAAAATAGGATAGTATGAATACAGTGGCTTGCCTAGCTACCACGAGTAGGCGCCATCACGATCCCGATATTGGGGGAAAAATCCGGGTCGTGACAAGTTGGTATCAGAGCTCTAGGTTACATAGGTCTCACCACTCACGAACAAGCTTAGTAGAGTTTGAGAGGTAGGTACGGAGACGTCCGTACTTGTCCTTCAGAGTCTATTGAGTTAGGAAAAAGTCTCTCATTTGTTCTTTCTTGTCGTGCTACTTGATCCTCAATTACCGATTGAATTTCTATTCTGTCCTTTCGAGATGGTAAGGACACGCACTTCTTCGTCCGCTGACCAGCAGCCTGAGCCCCAGACAGCTCCTGTGAGGGGCAGGGGTCGAGGCCGTATCAGAGGCCGTGGTAGGGGTAGAGCTCAGCCCCAGGCAGCTACCCCAGAGGTGGAGCCCCATATTGAGATTGACGAGGAGGTTCCGATTCCAGCAGCTCCAGTGGGCCCAGCTCAGGTCCCAGGAGAGGCTTTAATTACCCCAGATCTCCGGGATGCCTTGATCAGGAATAGCGGGATTCATGGACAGCATTGCCAGAGCGGGTTTATTATCAGTTGCCCCAGCCACTTCTCAGGCTGGAGGAGGGGCCCAGACTCCTATTGCTCATACTCCGGAGCCAGTAGCTCCTCAGCCTCAGGCACCAGTAATTCAGCCAGCTGTGGCTACTCAGTCAGGTACCACAGCTCATGCCGGTGATGGAACGGCAATGACTTCTGATTCGTTATGGAAGCTTGATCGGTTCTCCAAACTATTTGCCACTACTTTCAGTGGGACGGCATCAGAGGATCCTCAGGACTTTTTATTCAGTTGCCATGAGATTCTCAAGACTATGGGGATCGTAGAGACAAACGGAGTTGATTTTTGTACTTTCAGACTTGCAGGATCCGCCAAGACTTGGTGGAGAGATTATTGCCCTGACTCGACCAGCAGGGTCCCCAACTCTATCATGGGACCAGTTTGCGGAACTATTTATGGAGAAGTTTCTCCCTACTACTCGGCGGGATTTACTTCGGAGGCAGTTTGAGCGCCTCCATCAGGGCACTATGACAGCTACACAGTATGAGACGAGATTTATCGACTTGGCTCGTCATGCAGAGTAGTGATACTTCCCACCGAGCGGGAGAGGGTCCGCAAGTTTATAGATGGGCTTAATCATCCGATTAGACTCCGGATGGCTATGGGGTGCGGGGAGTGACATATCATTTCGGGAGGCGGCCAACGCAGCACGCAGGGTTGAGATGGCTCTTGCTGGGGAGGCGGTTATTCTTCGGATAAGAGGCCTCGCCATTCGGTAGATTTGGTGGTTCTTCCTCCGGTAGCAGAGAATCCTTTGATAGGCCGCTCTTCCGAGCCTTTTCATTCCGCCCTTCGAGCTCGCGGGGTGGATCGGGTGATCGTGGTTCTCGGGGTATTATTCGGACCGGTCTCCTATTAGTGCTCGGCCTCTTCGTAGCGTTCGTGGAGGCCATTCGAGTCGTCGGGGCCAGCAGCCCTATCGGCCCAAGAGTTGCTACGGTTGTGGCGACCCGGGTCATTTTATCAGGAATTGCCCCATAGCAGCGGGCAACTCTCAGCAGCGAGGTCCTCGTCCTATGATTCGGGCCCCAGCTGACCCTCAGCCTGCCCAGCCAGCCAGGAGGCGGGGGTAGAGATTATAGAGGTGGAGGTCGAGACCGTAGAGGCGGAGACCGTCCAGCCAGAGGTAGAGGTCAGCCAGTTGATGGTCGTCCTAGAGACGCAGCTCAGAGGGGAGGTGCAGATCCCCGATTCTATGCTTTACCAGCCAGGCCGGAGGCAGAGGCATCAGATGCTGTGATTACAGGTACTATTCTTGTGTGTGGCAGAGGTGCTTCAGTATTATTTGACCCCGGATCTACATATTCCTATGTGTCTTCCTACTTCGCACCGTATTTGGCTGTGCCCAGCTATGCTCTGGATATTCCAGTTTATGTGGCTACGCCAGTGGGTGACTCTATTGTAGTCGATCGGGTGCATCGTGCGTGCGTAGTTATATTTGGGGGTCTTGAGACCCGTGTTGATTTGTTGCTCTTGGATATGGTAGATTTTGATGTCATATTGGGGATGGATTGGTTGTCCCCATACCATGCTATTCTTGATTGTCATGCTAAGACTGTCACCTTAGCCTTGCCAGAATCACCCCGATTAGAGTGGAAGGGTACCTCAAGCCACTCCGTTCGCACCGTTATTTCTTATGTTAAGGCTCGACGTATGGTCGAGAAGGGGTGTCTAGCTTATTTGGCTTATGTTCGTGATTCCAGCGCAGAAGTTCCTTCCATTGATTCAGTCCCTATTGCACGGGAGTTTCCTGAGGTTTTTCCTTCAGACCTGCCGGGCATGCCACCCGACAGGGATATTGACTTCTGTATTGATTTGGCACCGGGCACTCAGCCCATCTCTATTCCACCCTATCGTATGGCCCCGCCGGAACTAAAGGAGTTGAAAGATCAGTTGCAGGACCTTCTTGAGAAGGGTTTTATCAGGCCCAGTGTTTCCCCCTGGGGAGCGCCTGTACTATTTGTAAAGAAGAAGGATGGCTCGATGCGGATGTGTATTGATTACCGGCAGTTAAACAAGGTGACTATTAAAAATAAATATCCACTGCCGAGGATTGATGATTTGTTTGACCAGCTCCAGGGAGCGAGGGTATTCTCTAAGATAGACTTGAGGTCAGGCTACCATCAGCTGAAGATCAGGGCGGCTGACATTCCTAAGACAACCTTTCGCTCTAGATATGGGCATTATGAGTTCTTGGTCATGTCCTTCGGGTTGACCAATGCCCCAGCAGCATTCATGGAGTTGATGAATCGAGTATTCAGGCCTTACTTAGATCTGTTCGTGATAGTTTTCATAGATGACATCCTGGTATACTCCCGCAGCCAGGAAGAACACGAGCAGCACCTCAGAGTGGTTCTTCAGACTCTGAAAGATAACCAGCTATATGCCAAATTTTCTAAATGTGAGTTTTGGCTGAGTTCGGTAGCATTTCTGGGTCACATTGTATCGGTGGAAGGTATTCAGGTAGACCCAAAGAAGATTGAGGCAGTCCAGAATTGGCCTCGACCAGCTTCAGTGACTGAGATCCGGAGTTTCTTGGGATTAGCAGGTTACTACCGTCGTTTTGTAGAGGGGTTTTCTTCTATTGCAGCCCCGATGACCAGGTTGACCCAGAAGGGTGTTCAGTTTCGGTGGTCGGAGGAGTGTGAGGCGAGCTTTCAGAAGCTCAAGACAGCCTTGACCACCGCACCAGTGTTGATACTACCTATAGGTGCAGGGCCTTATACAGTTTATTGTGACGCATCTCGTACAGGGCTTGGAGCGGTATTGATGCAGGATGGTAAGGTTATCGCTTATGCTTCGAGGCAGTTAAAGATACATGAGAAGAATTATCCAGTTCATGATCTTGAATTAGCAGCAGTGGTTCATGCCTTAAAGATCTGGAGGCATTATCTATATGGTGTGACATGTGAGGTGTACACCGATCACAAAAGCCTACAGTACTTGTTCAAACAGAAGGAGTTGAATCTACGACAGCGGAGATGGTTAGAGTTGCTAAAAGACTATGATGTTACTATATTATATCACCCAGGTAAAGCCAATGTGGTGGCCGATGCATTGAGTAGAAAGTATGCCGGCATGGGTAGTCTTGCATATATTCCGGTCAATCAGAGACCATTAGCTCTAGATGTTCAGGCCTTAGCCAACCGGTTCGTGAGATTAGACATTTCTGAGCCTAGCAGAGTGTTAGCCTGCACGGTCGCTCGTTCTTCTTTATTAGAGCGTATCCGTGAGAGGCAATTTGATGATCCTCATTTGCGTGAGTTGAGAGATACAATGCAGCGGGGAGGTGCCACACAGGTGAATCTAGATGATGATGGGGTATTGAAATTGCAGGGTCGAGTTTGTGTGCCCAATGTCGAAGGAATTCGAGAGTTGATCTTAGCAGAGGCCCACAGCTCGCGGTATTCTATTCACCCAGGTGCCGCGAAGATGTACCAGGACTTACGGCAACACTATTGGTGGCGCAGAATGAAGAAAGATATCGTTGCGTATGTCGCTCGGTGTCTAAATTGTCAGCAGGTGAAATATGAGCACCAGAGACCTGGTGGTGTATTCCATAGGATTGAAATTCCCGAGTGGAAATGGGAGCGGATCACTATGGACTTCGTTACTGGACTTCCTTTGACTCGGAGGAAATTTGATGCTATTTGGGTCATTGTTGATAGGATGACCAAGTCAGCACACTTTATTCCAGTATCTGTCTCCTACTCGTCGGAGAGGTTAGCGGAGGTTTACATTAGGGAGATTGTTCGTCTCCATGGAGTGCCAGTATCTATTATCTCTGATCGGGGTACGCAGTTTACCTCGCGGTTCTGGAGAGCGGTCCAGCAGGAGTTAGGTACCCAGGTTCAGTTGAGTACAGCATTTCATCCTCGGACGGATGGCCAGTCCGAGAGGACTATTCAGATTCTAGAGGACATGCTTCGAGCTTGTGTTATTGATTTCGGAGGTTCGTGGGACCAGTTTCTGCCATTAGCAGAGTTCGCCTACAATAACAGTTACCAATCTAGCATCCAGATGGCTCCTTATGAGGCGTTATATGGTAGGCAATGTCGATCACCAGTTGGATGGTTTGAACCGGGAGAGGCTCGGTTGTTGGGTACATATCTAGTTCAGGAGGCCTTAGATAAGGTCAAGACTATTCAGGAGAGATTGCGTTCAGCTCAGTCCAGGCAGAAGACTTATGCAGATCGTAAGGTTCGAGATGTAGATTTCATGGTTGGTGAACGAGTATTGCTCCGGGTGTCGCCTATGAAGGGCGTGATGAGGTTTGGGAAGAAGGGCAAGCTCGGCCCTAGGTATATTGGCCCATTTGAGATTCTAGACAGAGTGGGAGGGGTGGCTTACAGATTAGCTTTGCCGCCTAGCTTATCAGCCGTACATCCAGCTTTTCACGTATCTATGCTTCGGAGATACCACGGCGATCCCACACATGTGTTAGACTTCAGTACCGTCCAATTGGACAATGATCTATCCTACGAGGAGGAGCCGGTGGCTATTCTAGACCGGCAGGTTCGACAGCTGAGGTCGAAGAGTTATCCTTCTGTGCGTGTTCAGTGGAGAGGTCAGCCTCCTGAGGCTTCAACCTGGGAGTCCGAGTCCGATATGTGAAGCCGTTACCCTCATCTATTTCCTGACTCAGGTACTTTCTTTTGTCCGTTCGAGGACGAACGGTTGTTTTAGAGGTGGAGAATGTGACGACCCAAAGGGTTCATCACCATATTTCTTAATCATTTCGAGCTTCTGAGGCCTTGAAAACCTCATTCTATGTTGCCTCGATTTACGTGCACGATCCGAGCATGTAGCCGAAAGATTTTGTGATAGAAAATATGAATTCTATGAGAAATTTGGATAAAAATGATATTAATATTGATATGGTTGACTTCGGTCAACATTTTTAGTAAACGGATCCGGACTCGAGATTGGATGGTCCCGGGAGGTCCGTAGGAAAATATGGGACTTGGACATGTGTCCGGAGTCGAATTCCGAGGCCTAGAGCCCAAGTTATGAATTTTTATGTGAAATTGTTTTTGATGCAATTATTAAAGGAAATAAATTAATAGACCTTGGTATCGGGCTCGTATTTTGGTTCCGACGCCCGGTACAAGTCTTAAATATTATATATGTGATTTCTGTAAAGTTTGGTGACATTTGGATGTCGTTTGAGATGTTTTGGACCTTGAGTTCCAAGTTAAGAAGTTTTGAAAATCAAAACTATGAAAACCATGAGTTTGAGGCTCGATTTGATTAAAACGAAGTGATATTGGCGATATGATCGCACGAACAAGTCCATAATGTGTTTTCGAGGTTGTGTACATGTTTGGTTTGGAGCCCGGGGGGCTCGGGTAAAGATTTGATAGGCCGTTGGATGAAAATCTGAATTTTTAACTGCTGGTTTTTTTCACCCAGCTGTTGGCTTCGCAATTGCGAAGAATTTCTCGCAATTGCGAAGGTGGACAGTGTAAGGCAAGGCTCGCAAATGCGAACCTTGATCGCAAATGCGAAGCCAGCCTTGTTCGCAAATGCGAACAATTGTTCGCATTTGCGAAGGTCCCCAGTGCTGCCTATGTTCGCAAATGCGAACAATAGTTCGCAAATGCGAACATCTCCCAAACTGCCTTGGTTCGCAAATGCGAACCATTGTTCGCAAATGCGAACACTGCCTTATACAGCATGTGTTCGCAAATGCGAACATTGGTTCGCAAATGCGAACATTAGTTCGCAAATGCGAACTGTTCGCAAATGCGAACAAATGTTCGCAAATGCGAACTTCCCACCCTTAGCTTAATTTTCAAACTCCAGAAATTGGTCGGGGTTCGCAATTGCGAACCCATGTTCGCAAATGCGAACACAGAGACCTGAAAAACACGAATTTCAGTCATTTCTTCACATTTTACAAAACCAAAACACCAAATTGCGATTCTTCAAGGATTTCTTCTTCATCAAAACGATTGTAAGTCACTCTTTACTTAATTCTTTCAATTCCTAACATCATTAAACATGTTTTTCATTAGAAATCAAATGTTTTCATGGTAAAATTCTTGTTTTTGTTAGAAAATAGGGTTTTTCATAAATTGGGAATTGGACCTCGAATTGAGGTCCGATTTTGAAACAAATTATATACATGAACTCGTGGGGGGATGGGTAACCGGATTTTGGTCCTAACCCCGAATTCCGATCATGTGGGCCCGGGGTTGAAATTTACTATTCATGGCAGAATATTGTAAAAGTGTTATTTGGTATTAAGAATTAGTTTGTTGAGTAGAATTGATGATATTAAATCAATTGTGTATAGATACGGTTGGATTGGAGCCAAATTGAAAGAAAGGACATTTCCACGGATTGAATTGTTCATAAGCATTCGAGGTAAGTGTTTGTTCTATCCTAGCTTGAGGGAATAGGATTATGTGTTATGTGTTATGTGATCGAGTGCGGTGTATGGGTCGTGGTGACGAGCATCCATACACTGGCGTCTAGTATGACCGTGAGTCGTTGAAAAATGATTATTTTGAGATATATTACAGATGAAATATTATTGTTTTCCCTTGTTGGGACTTGTTGTGAAGATAATTATTGATTGCCCTTGATGGGACGATTTATGAATTGTTGTTTCTTTCTTTGCCCTTAACCGTGATTGTTATTTGGGTGAGGAAGAGAGATAATGCACGAAGGGTGATGCCGTGCCATGTTTATTATTGATTATGCACGAAGGATCATGCCGTGCCATGTTTATTATTGATTATGCACGAAGGATCATGCCGTGCCCTGTTTATTATTGATTATGCACGAAGGATCATGCCGTGCCCTATTATTGATTATGCACGAAGGATCATGCCGTGCTCTATTATTGATTATGCACGAAGGATCATGCCGTGCCCTATTATTGAACCATGTACGAAGGATCATGCCGTACTATGGATGTGAGGATGAGAGTAAAAGCACGAAGGGTGATGCCGTGCAACTGTTTGCTATTCCTTGAATTGATATTATTTGTGTTTACATTACGCTTTGTTTTTCCTTGTGAAATTATTAACTGTGGTTAATTGTTGAATTCTTTAAGATATTCCTTATTGTGTTAATACTTGATTATTTCTTGTTATTTTATGGTACATATATATATATTGAATTGTACAGGTTTATGTGGGTGTCTGGTCCTAGGCTTGTCACTACTTCGCCGGGATAGGCCAGGCACTTACCAGCACATGGGGTCGGTTGTGCTGATGCTACACTTCTGTGCGTTTTTGCACAGGTCCAGGTTACGATCAGGAGCAGCAGCACCAGCAGCAGCAGTAAATAGATTGCGCGGGAGTTGATTACATTTGAGACCGAGGTAGCTTGCAGACGTCCGCAGGCCCGGCGTCTCTTTCTTTATTTATGTTTATAGCTGTAGTCTCATTATTCCGAGACGAACAGAATTATGTTATATTTTCTTCAGACTTTTATGTGTAGTATTCCATAGTAGTTTGTGAGTTGGTGACTCCAAGTCTTGGGTAGAGGATTTCAGTATGATTTTACCGTGTGATTTATTATTTCCATTTCGATAAAGTATTCCGTAATTATTTAATTAAAATTGTGTTAGAAGCAGGATCGTACGAATACAGTGGCTTGCCTAGCTACCACGAGTAGGCGCCATCACGATCCCGATATTGGGGGAAAAATCCGGGTCGTGACAAGTTGGTATCAGAGCTCTGGGTTCAATTCCCACAGGTCCTGGACTTGCTGGTTTGAGTTTATGTTGTGTTGTTTACTTGTAGTTAGCTAATCGTAGTCGGTTTTAGTAATTACTTTATTGTTGTTATTTCAGATTCATTCTTACTTATTCTTGCTTATTACTATTTTGATCATTATGTTATTGTTCTCTCGGTAGGGCCCCGACCTTCCTCGTCACTACTCCATCGAGGTTAGGCTTGGCACTTACCGAGTACCGTCGTGGTGTACTCATGCTACTCTTTTGCACACTTTTGTTGTGCAGATCCAGGTATATCAGGACAGGCTCATACTAGGTGATTCCGCAGCTTTCAGGGAGACCTCGAGGTATGATCTGCTACGTCCGCGGATCCGGAGGCCCTCCTTCTATTCTGATAGTATTAGTAGATGTTTTCCTTCATTTCGTTGTTAGATACTCTTTATACATAGAGCCACATTCGTATACTCTCTTTTAGTCTGTGTTGCCCGTGGGATTCCAGGTCTTGGTGGTGTTTATATAGTGTGTTTTGACGAGTGTATATTCCAAGCGGCACGGATTACATTTCCTATTTATATCATTTTCCGCTATTTCTTGTTAAATGATCATAAACTTGTATATTCCACAACGTGTTAGGCTTACCTAGTCGTGGGGACTGGGTGCCGTCATGACATGTTCACGATTGGTGAACTAGGGTCGTGACAACAGCCGACAAGTATCCCGATCACCATCGAGGTCGAGCAATCAAAGGGCTTACATAGCAGAACATAACATTTAGGCGCGTGAGGGAGAGTACAATCAAGCGAGGGTACGCTGGTTAAGAACCGTTGGGTAAAAGGAAAAATTGATAGTGTATATATAGGGAAGATAAAGCAGAAAAGGGGGATTCCATTCAAGAAACAAGAGGAGCAATGTATCAAGGAGAAAAGCAAGAAGAGCTCCTCAACGACAAACCAAGAGCCCGAATTTTGGTTACAACTTCTAGTAATCATCATTGTTGGATCAACAAAGACGTATTTCTTAGCTATCAATAACTTCCCCTCTTTTCCTTCTTTGCTCTTACAGATATGGTGTAAACATATCAGAGAAGCTTATTATTTACATTTGATGTCTATCAATCATTTTATGGAACCTTATATAAACTTGGGATCCTTCAGTTGTGACATTCAACATTAAATATATTTAGATTTAGAGTTAATTATGTTTGGCTAAGATTTACCTTTTATCCTATATTCTATCATTAATTAGTTTAACCAAAGGGCTTAATATTTTTTGGTCAAGTTTTCACTTTTCGATAGTCAATTTAATCAATTTGTGAAGTTAATTTAATAATTTAAATTTAAAATTTAAACTTCGAAACTATACCAAAAATATTATAAGTTGCTTCTCATGACAATATGATGAAAACATACATGTTAACCTATTAGTCAAAGCTAATGTAATTTGACATTTGAGAAGCGGAAGATGATAAAAATAATTTGAGACGTAGGGAGTAGCTTTTATTAAACAAGTTATTGAACTACTACTTACTCCGATTCACAATAAGTGACAATTTTACTTTTTTGGCGCATCCATTGAGAAAATACTAACTCCTAGAGAAAAAAAGATATATTCACTAAAATAACCTTAATTTATTATTATTCTAACGCATTGGAATATGTAAATAAGGGAAATATTTTAAAAAATAAAAATAAATTGCTTGTTGATTAAGTAAATAAACACTTATTTTGAACCAAAATAAAAAGGTAAAATGATCTTTTATTGTACCGGAGAAAGTATCAATTAAGTCAAACATTTCACATAACTTTCAACGCTTGACTTTTGTTGGGTTTGTTATTTAATAAATAATATTAACAGACGTATGAATGAAAAATTGTGGGAAAAGAAATGGAGGGATGACTCACGATCCGATCCGGTCTAGCCCGTTTCTCTTTTTCGGATTAATTTAAATTCGTTTTAAATCTTCCGCAAAAATTCCTAATAACCATGACTGTTTTGAAAGATTGCAAACCTCTTCAGAAGGTCACACCTGTTCCAATAGCCATGACTGTTCTGAAAGGTAGCAAACCTCTTCAGAGGGTCACACTTGTTCCAATAGCCATGACTATTTCTGAAAGGTTGCAAACTTCTTCAGAAACATCACCAAGTTGGCTATAAATAGACCTTCAAATCCCAGACCATTTACTCACAAAATTTTCTGAATCTACTTATTCTTCTACACAAAATATTCCAGTGTGTTTTACGACCATCAAGTGATTCGCCGATCACTAGAGTTTTAGGTACCGATACACTGGTGAGTTAAATTGTTGTATCCTGGGAGGATATATTTCAAAACCTCGGGTACTTGAGGGGAATAATTTTCTTAAGGACACACTGTGTATTCAGTGGGCCCGATTTGTTCCTATAACATTTTCTAGAATTTATTTTGAATAAGTTTATTGTTTTTGAAATTTAATTTCTACTAACTTTCTGCTTTTGTTTTCAGAAAGATCGTTATTTAATTTACAGCAATACAAATTTATAACAATCTTAAGGAAATTATACAAAATTAAAATTTGATGATCGACAAAGGGAAAGACAATATTTGGAATCCTCGGATAAACTGCTGAAGGTTAAAAGTTTTCATTGGTATTGGTTTCTAAGCCGTTATATTGGGATTACAATGTCGTATGAATTACAAATATTCTAACATATTGGTCTGGACGTTTGGATTCGCTAGTTTGTGTATACATTTCAGTGAATTGAAGAGAAGCCAAATCAGATTCAAAGTTAGTTCACAACTATTAGTATATTGTTCAACTTTGCAAGGTCATGAAGATGTGCCAATTTTATTTTTATTTTGGAAAGTTGGTACTACTTTAAGAGAAGTACTTACTGATACTAATTGTTGAAAGTGATTGATCTCACTTGGCTAATTACTTATGTATTTTCTTAATACTTGTGATGTGGAGAAAATAATTCAGTCGGCTGAAAGTCGCCATTGAGTCTTCAAAAGAAACAGCTTGAATATATGTCGGAAAACACAAAGGCCTCTAATTGACTCATGCTGAGACAAGGAATATATTTCCTCAATTGATTGAAAAATGCATCATTAACAAATTGGAGGTTAATTTCGATATTTTTATTTAAGCAATTTATTCTTTGTCAATTCATTTTGTTGAATCAGTGCTTCCTTTCTTCAATATTCAAAGATCGAGTATGAATATTGAAGATCAAGTGAAGGTCACAATAACAATTGGATCACAAACCACAACAATTATTTGGGGGAAATAAAACTAAACATGAAAGAGTACAAAAGCAAAAGTTGTGCCTCTTTAGAAAAGTAGAAGGACTCGGATTTTGATATGGCGTAAGTGGCCAAATTCAAACGAGCGAGTTAAGAAGAAAGTGAGAATATTTTGATTTCTACTTTCTTTACTCTAGTTATTTTTTATTTCCTGTCATTTGTGGTTTATGATACTTGCTTCTATAAATAGTAGAGTAGAATTATGGGATGATCCCATATTTAAAATCTGAAATTATATGCACGATTAGAAATAACATATAATTACAGTTAATTTTGTTATTTCTTTGACCAAATAAAAGACTATTATTAGTTGCTATAAATTTGGTAGCATGCATGGTATTTCAAGAAAGTAAGACATGTTAACCAAAAGTGTTGTAATGGTTTAGTTGGAAAGCCATTTTAAAAGAAAAATTAAAATCACCGTGATTTTGTATTGCCGTTATGGAGATTAAAATTTTCGTGATTTTCTATTCCTTCTTTGAGATTAATATCTTCGTGATTTTATACTCATTTTGAGATTTAAGTCTTTATAACTTTTTAATCATTTGACGGAGATTAAAATCTACGTGAGTTATACTCGTTTTGGAGATTAAAATCTTAGTGATTTTCTACTTCAATTTATTATTCGATTTGAAGATAAAAAACTTCACCGTTTATTAAATTTGATTGTGTCACATATTATTCAATTAGAAGATTAAAAATTTCACCATTTGATCTAGTTGTATAATATGTTACCGGTTTGAATATTAAAAACTTCACCGTTTATTAATTATGAATGTGTCGTATTGGTTTGAAGATTAAAAACTTCACCATTTATTAATTATGGCTATGTAGTGACACAAACAACAATTTTTATGGTTGGCTAAACTACGATTCTTGTGGTTGGCTCAACAACGTAATAGTGACGTTGAATATGAATCTCCTTTTGAAAAAATATATTTGGAATATGAAATTATTCACCAAACGATCACCCCTTAATTACCGCAATCTAATAGAATTGCGGAAAGAAGGAGTAGAACATTAGGAGATGATAAAATGCTTTGTTGTAAGTTCTGGTTTACCCCAGATCTTGTGGGGAGAAGTTATTCTTACCGCTAACTGAATACTCAATTGAGTTCCCCATAGCAAAACGCAATCCATTCATATGAAAATGAATGAAATGAAGAAAACCTAACTTGATATATTTTCAAGTGTGGGGGGTATTTGGGTAAAGTACAATTTCTTAAACCCAAAAGAATAAGAATCGGATTGAAAACTGTTGATTCTGTTTTTATAAAAATATGTAACAAATAGTAAGGCATATCATTTTCTGATTCATAAATAAGAAAATTCTGACATTCATATTAATACGGTAATTGAATAAGATAATGCTGAATTTTTTGAGAATATTTATCCGTATAAAATGGAATGTAAGTCGTCTAATGAAAGACCTAAACGACCTCAAGAAGAACCAAAGGAAAATACTCCAAGCATAGAAGATCCAAGGCATAGCAAACGTCAAAGAACATATACTTCCTTTGGACCAGATTTTGTGACATTCTTGCTTGAAATGAGCCTCAAACTTTTAAAGCAGTTATGTCGTCTTCTGATTCAGCATTTTGGAAAGAGGCAGTAAATAGTGAGATTCAATCAATTTTGGATAATAATACAGGGAAATTGGTTGATCTTTCTCTAAGAAATACACCTTTAGGTTCAAAATGGATCTTTAAACGAAAACTTAAAGTTGATGGCACTATTGACAAATATAAGGCAAGACTTGTTGTCAAAGGTTAACGAGAAAAGGAAGGCCTTGATTACTTTGACACGTACTTGCCAGTAATGAGGATAACATCTATTAGGGTGTTAGTGTCACTAGCGGCCGTATTTGGTCTTGAAATCAATCAAATGGATGTTAAAACAGCTTTCCTAAATGGAGAATTGGATGAAGAAATTTACATGGAACAACCTGAGGGTTTTGTGCTTCTTGGTAAAGAAAAGAAAGTGTGCAAACTTGTTGAGTTGCTTTATGAACTTAAACAAGCACCCAAATAATGGCATGCAAACGTTGACCAAACAATGTTAGCAAATGGATTTAAAATCAACAAGTGCGATAAATGTGTTTACATTAAAAATACTTCAGGTCATGAAGTCATTGTTTGTTTATATGTTGATGACATGTTGATAATATGCAAAAGTATGGCGATATAAATGCTACAAAGCGCATGTTGGCTAGCAAATTCGACATGAAAGACTTAGGAGTTGCTGATGAGATCTTTGGAATCAGAATTCGCAAGACTTTACAAGGTCTAGCATTATCACAGTCTCACTATATTGAAAAGGTACTTGACAAGTTCAAGTATTTGGATTTCAAAATTGTCAAGACTCCAATTGATGTGAGTTATGCACTTCAAAAGAATGAAGGTGAAAGTGACTCACAACTGGACTGTGCAAGAGTATTGGAAAGTCTGATGTATATTATGAATTGTACGTGACCAAATATAGCATGTGCTATTAGCAAACTGAGTCGGTTTACAAGTAATCCCAATCAAATACATTGGATGCCAATGAAGCGAGTTTTGGGATATTTGAAACATACCCAAAATTATGCTTTGCATTACAACAAATATCTTTATGTGATCGAGGGATATAATGACGCAAATTGGATCACTGGATCATCTGAAGTTAAATCCACGAATGGATATATTTTTACAATTGGGGGTGGAGCAGTATCTTGAAAATCATCCAAACAAACGTGCATCGCCCGTTCTACAATGGAATCTGAATTGATAGCTTTAGATAAGGCCGATGAAGAAGCTGAATGGATCTCGAATTTTTTGGAAGATATTCCATTTTGGCCCAAACCTTTGGCACCTATATTTATACATTGTGATAGTCAAGCGGGAATAGGTAGGGCAGGGAGCGTTATGTATAACGGAAAATCTCGTCATATTCAACGGAGACATAATACCGTTAGACAACTACTCTCTAGTGGTGTTATCACAATTGACTACGTAAAGTCAAGAGATAACGTGTCGGATCCACTTACAAAAGGCCTATCTAGAGAGGCAGTTGAAAGACCATCAAAGAGAATGGGGTTAAAGGCCTAGGACAAGTCATCATGGCGGTAACTCTACCTAGCAAACTGGAGATCCCAAGAGATAGGTTCAAAGAGATCAAACAAAGTTATGAATGACGGTTCAACATTGTCAACCAACTCAACCCATTCTCGTGATGAAGATAATGTTCAAAAATGAGGTAAAGCATTAAGGCTTTTTTGATGAGTCAATAAAACTTAAAGCTTTTTAATAATTTGCTAAGTTTGGCAAGATATGACCAGATAGTGTGTCTTTAGGATTACACGTTTAGGAATCACCTATGTGAGTGTGAAGTGTAAGTCGCTTCAAGAAGAATAAAAGTAAGGACTCATTCGCTAAGCACTAATGAAACCAGGTGGTGTTCATGGCTGAAACGAACACAACCGTGAGAACCATAAATGGTTAAGGATTGATTGTGTGACTTATGTTGTCTAGGTATACACAAAGTTCGACGGTTCAAAGATATCAAATATGTCAATTGACCGAGTATATCCGATATAAATTCACTACGGAAAGTTTAAAGGGAAACCTACTTATCCAGAGGCAATCAATTCTTGCTTGTAAAACACACACACGTCCATGCATTCCTTTAAGTTTATAGTCATTCCCCATTCATGTGAGGGATTGTTGGGTTTGTTATTTGATAAAAAATAACAAAAAAAGGTGTGAATGGAAAATAGTGGAAAAATAAATGGAGGGATGACCTGCGATCCGGACCGGTCTAGCCTGTGTTTCTTTGCCGGATTAATTTAAATTCGTTTTAAATTTCCCGCAAATGTTTTCAACAGCCATGACTGTTCTGAAAGGTTGCAAACCTCTTCAGATGGTCACACATGTTCCAACAGCCATGACTGTTATGAAACCTCTTCAGAGGGTCACACATGTTCCAACCATGACTGTTCTGAAAGGTTGCAAACCTGTTCAGAGGATCACACATGTTCCAACAATCGTGACTATTCTGAAAGGTTGCAAACCTCTTTAAAAACATCCTCAAATTGGCTATATATAGACCTTCAAATCCCAAAATATTTATTCACGAAAGTTTCTGAATCTTCTTCTTCTGCACAAAATATTCCAGTGTGTTTTACGACCTTCGAGTGGTTCGCCAATCACCAGAGTTTAGATACCGATGCACTGGTGAGTTAAATAAAACCTAAAAGGATATATTCTAAAACCTTGGGTACATTAGGGAAATAATTTTCTTAAGGACACACTATATGTTAGTGGGCTCGATTTTGTTCCTATACGTTCTTCTAGAATTTATTTTGAAGAAATTTACTGTTCTCGAAATTTAATTTCTACTAACTTTCTGTTTCTGTTTTCGAAAAGATTATTATTTAATTTACAGCAATACAGATTTATAACAACTTTAGAATTAGGAATCTTTCTAAATTAAGTCTAGAAATCCATAGTTGAGAAATAGAGACCGCTCCTCCACCTTTAATCATCTGAACAAATGAGAATCGTTCAGTTGCACTTTGGACAACCACCTGGTCCGGTGGCTACCACTTTTACCAACCAGATATAGATAATATGTGTAACATTTTAGTTAGGCTAAATTATACGTATAAGTTTTTGCATGAAATTTTGGTGAGTAAAAATAATGAATCCATAATAACTAACTAGTGTTATGTATACATCAGATAAATTAACAAGTACGCATCCTGAACTTCAAAAATAAATAAACAATGAGAAACTAATAGAGCACAATGAACAAAACTTCTTATACTAACGCTCTTTTTTAAACCAAGAAGTCGTAACGAAAATAAATGCTGAAGGAAAAGAAAAATTTGAGAAATTTGAGTTCTTTCAGTTTAAAGGTTTAAAGAAGAGTCTTGCTACATTTTTACACCAACACTAGGCCAATATTGCCAACAAAAATGATGTCTATATTTTTACCATATCACAACAGAGGCAATGTAATTACCAACCTGCAAGCGCGAACAGGTCAAAATCAAAAGGCGTCAGCCGCACAAAAGAAGAATTGAAATGCAGGAAGCACTAAGAATTAAGGCAAAATTGGCTAAGGCAAATCAAGAGAGACAAATAAGATAGATATGTTCCATTAATTTTAATCACATAGAGCAACTGCAACACAATTTGCTTGCAACACTTTTCAACGTAGAAGACTGCTAAATACAAACTGAACAGAGAGATAAACTTGAGAAAAAAACACTGCCCTTTTTCAAGTCCTGGCAATCCTTTTGGAGCCTTGCAACTTGCCCATACATGTCATTCAATTGTCCCTGGAAGCTTTCTGGTCAATTACTACTATCAAACATGTACAAAAACATATTTTCTTTTTTTTTTTTAACCTAGTTGGCTGCTAAGAGTGGAACAAAAAAGAAAATACCAAGTACAGAGAATTAAAATGCACTGCAGCCCATTACTTTGTCCTCATCGACCAGGAGATGCCGCTAGTCCTGCTGGATTCCGCTTGAAGGGATGTAATTTTGGATCCCTTAATATTTAGATGATCAACCAGATATTTTTCCAAGCAAACACTTCACGTCATGTCACCGTGGGATGCAAAAAGATGCATGCCCATCTGCCTTTTTATATGGTCTGGTATCAACCTGTTTACGAGGTCTGGAGAGGCACCAGACAACTGAAACCAGGAAAATAAAGTTGGATGATCAATGCAATAAACTTAAAATAGGTAAGTACAGAATGTGTAACTCCGATTTTAGTATAGTTATATAATATTAATGCCCTTCCGCTGGGATCGGGAAGAATAAAGCACGAATGGTGTAACCTTTAGTTTTAAGAATAAACTTGAGAAAGATGTACCTCCTGCTTAAAATTGAAGAGAGGCGGCAATGGGCGACCATTGGGAAGGCGTGCATTTGGTTCGCGAAGCTCATCAAAGAAAGGATGAGCACATGCTTCAAGCTGCAAAATGGGAAACATATAGTATGTGAGATTTAGGAATTCATTGTTCAATAAACAAAGAGGACCCATATGGGACCGGGAGCACTGGTAACAGGTCAGTAAACCTTATAAAACAAAGGCCAGTAAAAAGCAGCACAAGGAGATGTGGGAGCATAAAAAGGACCACTGAAATGGCCACCACAAATGGAGACATGCAAATCGTTGCACTAATGGGACACAATCACATCAGGAAAAAGAAACTAAATTCAACTTACTGCAGTGCAACGTAGACTTGGTGAGTACTGCAAAAGCCGAGAAGCAAGGTCAATTGCTTCAGGAGGCATCCGTTTGTGGAAAACCTGAGACCAAGCACAACATAGTAAGTTAGCAGCAATAGATAGATATACAAGAGCAAAGAAACAACAACGGATTTATTTGCACTTCTGCCATTAACGCGGTTTGGTAAGAATAAAATAGTTATCCAGATGGGGATTGGGAGTTCAAATCCACTAAATATCCAAACTCACTCAGTTGTGATTTGAATATCTTTTACTGATCAAAGATTTACTTATGATTTCCAGAGTTTGTTTCCTTAGTATTCAATAGATATACTGCTTAGCAGAATGAGTACCCATTAGGGAAGCCAATTTGATGTTATAGCTGCTTCAGCACAAACTCATTAATCAAGACAAACCCTAATAACTTTTTCTACACAAAATTATAACCAAACTCAAGAAATACCTTGCATCTGGTTTTCGTAGGTATTAATCTTTAAAACTCTGACCTCTCAATTATAAGTTAAGCAGATTCTTCTAAGGCTTTTAAACCAAAATGGTTAGGGAGTAATGATTAATGAAAAACTAGAAATCCATGCTTGAACATGTAATACGGATTCGACAAGATGATACCAAATAAATTCCAATTAAAAAACAAAAATATAACCTTGAATATCTAAATGATTAAATTTCCAAATTCCATCAACAAACCAGCACCTATGTAATTTTGGAGAATGCTTAAACAAACTGGATGCTCCCAAGATGTTTTTCGTTTCTTTTTTTGGGCAAACTATTAATTAAAACAAAAAGGACACCCTTGATAACCTGCTTAAGTTTCAGAACATATTCAGGTAGAATGAGCTATGCTTCAAACAACAAACTGTTACTCCACGTGAAAGCATACCTTATGCCAAGGGTGTGCTTTGATTTGTGGAAACCTGAAATCAGTATAGTTCGGATTCATACAGCGAATTTCCTCCCGTGTTGGTGTTCCAAGTACCTGTAAGAAGAAGCAAATGAAACTACATTCCGCTACAACATTTGCATCAGTTTACAGGAATTAATTACACGGCACCTTGATTATCTCAACAAGCTGGTCCACAGCATTTTCTCCAGGGAACAATGGCTGCAAAACAATAATTGCAAAGTGGTATAGAAATTGGAATAGTGCACCATAAGAGACTGAAGAGATTCCTCGAACTAGATGTAAGAATAGAAGTCTAAATCGCTACAAACCTGGCCCAGAAGAAGCTCAGCAAGGACACAGCCAGCTGACCAGATATCAATTGAAGTAGCATATTCTGTTGCACCAAATATGAGTTCAGGAGCCCGATAAAACCGCGAGCAGATGTATGAGATGTTGGCTTCTCCTTTCACCTGAAAAATATTGTACTTCCCGTAAATACAGAAACCAACCACAACCACAAAATCGAGTAATCCTCAGGCAAAATCGAAGAGCTTTCTGAAAATACGTAGTCTATGCCATAAGCTTACAAAAGCTAAAAGCAATGAATTCATACAGTCAGTGAGAACCTAAGCTAATGCTGCGTTTTTGAGCTACTGAAAAGGTGACAAAGCCATCAAAGGTATTTCTGGACAGGAATATAAACTTGCTCATGTGATTATAGTCCCCATTCTACCCCTCCAAAGAAGAAGAAAAACCACATTCTTAAGTCAAGATTATTATCAACCAAATCTGACTTAACAGCGTGTGGCCCTCTCACCAAGACAAGGAACAAACTCATAAATCTTTAGTTAGAAACTGATAATAGCTACAGAAATAAACTCTTACAAGTTACACTCACCAGCACTTTTGCGCTTCCAAAATCACAGATCTTTACTTGGTGAGTAAGAGGGTCTACCTGCGAAAGCAAACAATGAAATAAGGAGATGAGTGGGCCATAATTTGCTAGACAAACTTAGCAGCTAGAAAGATGAATTACCAAAACATTCTGAGGCTTCAAGTCCCTATGGCATACGCCAGCAACAGTATGCATGTAAGCGAGCCCTCTAAATACCTGAACACATATAAATCTTAGTATGGCTCAAAACTTAGGTACCACTTAGTATTGCTCAAAACTTAGGAAACAAAAGTACCACTCAGGAAAGAACTTCACTCACTTGATATGTGTAAAGCTTAACATAGATGAGCGGCATTCTCTGGTTCATGTTGCTATAGTGCTTTAGCACTCTATACATAGTTTCTGGAACATATTCCATGACTAAATTGAGAAAAAGCTCGTCTTTGCTTGTAGTTGAATAGAAGCAATGCTTTAGGCAAACAACATTTGGGTGATCCAAAGTGCGCATAAGCTGCAGCTCACGATTCTTGTATCTACGGTCTTGCAGAACCTTCTTTATAGCCACAGTCTCCCCATTTTCCAGACATTTTGCCTTCACAAGAGAAGCATCATTCAAACAAAAAGTGCAAAAAAAGAAAAAAGTTTTAACAAAACTAGAAGATACATATTCACTTACCTGAAAGACAATTCCAAATGATCCGGTCCCCACAACACGTTCAGCCATGTAACTGACTGTCTGCTCCATATTATAACGCAAGTCAAACAGATTTTCAATTTCGTGTAAGAAATCAGCTTACACATTCTCATGATTGGATATGAGAAATGCAAATATGGAATAAAAAATAAGAAGGGTAAATTATTCTCATCCATCATTTATAGTGTGTAATGCCAAAATTATTTTGATCATTTTTCTAGTGAAGAAGCATTACATATCAAAAAGGCAAGAACTATGTCTAACTAATAAATTATGATTCTGATAAAGACATCTCGTCTACCTGCTTCGGCTCGCCATTCTTGCCCCCAATGGTTGTGGAAATTATATGACCAGTGACTGCATCATTCCCATCCATAACAGGAGCAGACATCTCCTACATTGCACATCAAAGATACCTCAGACCAGCATTTCAATAACTAAGACACAACATATTAAACGAAAAAAGGGAAGACTACAACAGGCCGAAACTCTATCCTGGGGGCAAAAAGAAGCAAACAAACTTAGTAATATCGTTCAGAAGCATTATCAAAAAATGCTTGGCAACCGTTATACTCCTCTTTTGACTAGATATATTTTGTAAGATCAAAACTCAAATATCTGATAAGGAAAAAAGACGTAAGCTAAGTGAAATTGGAAGCTTCAATCAAATACCTAATAGCAACAGATCTATAGAGAGCTAAAATCATATCTATACCAACAACAACAACTACGTCTCAGTCCCAAGCCAATTGGAGTCGGCTATATGAACCATGTTACTCCATATAAACTCATCTAAGATCGGATCTATACCAACACATCCAAATATATCAAAGACATTTACTATCACAGAAAAATTTCTCCAAAAACAAAATCCCCGTAAGGATAAAATAAAAGAACAAGACCGGATCCTGAACAAATAAAGCATCCTGAACATGAAAAAATCAAACGAAGACTAAAAGGGTCTAAAAATAATAATTTTAAGGTCCAGGGATACTAGACAAAAGAATTCCTTTATTTCAGAATAAGATGAGCAAGAGCATGCAACAAGAACCATTATCTTACTTTTTAAATCCCAGAAACTTTCTCAAGTAGAAACCAAAACTAAGCCCAGATTTGCACTCAACGATAAACAAAAAAATAAATAAAAAGGAAAAAGATTTGCATAGTGCTACTACCTGAACTCAGATTGGCTAAAAAGAAAAGATCTTCAAATAATACATACTGATTTCCAAGAATCAAAAAATCTCCAATAATAAACAGTATTGTTTCCCAAAATGAAAACAGCTGTAACCAAGTAAACAAGAAAAAGCCGCAAAAGAAAAATCCATACCTTATCATCAGCCATAATTTCTCCAGCTCAAATTCAAAGGAAAATTGGAGGAGGAAAAAGAATTTTTCTTGAGTTTTTTCTGCTTTGTTTAAGGTTCAAACATCATAATTGTCGGTTAGGTGTAGAGAGAGAGAGAAAGGAGAGAGAGAGAAAGGACCCATAAGTAAAACAGCCATGTGAATCCAGCTATCCCTTTTCTTCTTCATTTTTCTTTCTGTCTCTCCTATTTTCTGTAATTTTGGTTTTAGCCCCTAGAGTTCTAAGTAATTGCGAATTTTCTTAATTAATTTGTGAAATTTTAGAGAAGAAAAAGATGAGTAGTGGGGTCATTGGAGGTGGACTGGAAAGCCGAATTTGCCTCGCAAAACGAGATCCCGACACACTAATGTTCAGCCTAATGGCCTACTCCTCGAAGACTCGCTTTTTCTTTATTCTCCTACAGCCCTACTCCTCTTTCTTTTAATGGATATCTGTGTTATTCATATAAATATATTTAATCTTTTCTTTTACAATTTTTTTTTTAAATGTACAGAGGCGGCTGGATGCATGTGTTGCATCCTATTACAAGTATATCTTCCTAGTCTAGTAGCGTACCAAGGTCTAGTACTATTACAGTACTTAGTTATAATATTACAAGTAGAAGACTGCGTATCAAACAAACACACGTACTACAATCGTAACTTATTCAATAAATAATTTTATAAATCCTAAAAAGCGGTTTAAATTAATTAAAAGCAGTTATAAAGTTAAAAATACACACTAGGTTTAAAATACGTAATAAATTAGATAATTAGATTATTAGTAGTTAAGCGATCATGCTCGAATCACGGAACTCGAAAATGCCTAACATTTTCTTTCGGGTTAACAGAATTCCTTAGTTTGAATTTCTGGTTTCGAAGACTTTTAAATAAAGTTGATTCTACTCGATTTAGAATTTAAAATAAACAGGTGACTTGGGACACCATAATAAATTATCCCAAATTGCGACTCTAAAAGAATTTAAATAAAGAATCCAATTTCGATTAATATTTGCTTAATTGAAAACTCTCCCTTATATACATACCTCTTGGATGTAAAAAAGAGGTGTGACAGAGATTAATGTTACTGGTTTTAGACAGTGAACTGACAAGTAAGCTCATATATTGTTTGATAAAGGTGATAGTCAAAATACAATAATAAAGTGGAGCAAAAAGTAAACCATATAGTAACAAAATATAAAGGAGACGAGCATTCATATATAATCGCTTAACGCATTCAAAGAATATACAAATCTGAACTAAAAGCTCTTAAAGATAGAAAAACAAAATTGTGAAAGAATGTGGACTTCGGACTCTGTAATACATGAATCTGTAACAGGTAGCAGGGAGCAAGAAACTACACTCGACTTGAAAAGAACTCGAGGCCCAAGGCTTATGTGCTCGTAAGAAAAATTAATTTATTTGTAGCAACTTTTGTATTGATGGAAAAAAAGAAGCACCTTTTATATTCATGTGCATCTTAAGGCTAACAACTATGGTAAATACGTGGAAGGAAAACCCATAAGGCAAATGATTATAGTAAATAAGCTACAACCCCGGAGCAAATTCAACCTTTCATTGGTTTCTGTATATATGGAGCACTTAATTGATAAATTTTCTGTAGCAAGAAATGCCAATGACAGTTTAAGGCCATCAGCGATATGTTCTAAAACAAGCAAATACAGTAAATACTTTAACACCAGTGAAAGAGTTTATTTGGAAAAATAATTATGATACTTTTCTACAATATGAAAAATAGGAGTAAAATGGCAAACATTGAAACAGTACGCAGATGAGACATCTTGATGTCCATTAATTCATATTATTACAAAATTCCACAAGAAGCAGTGGAATATACAGGTCAAAATACATAGATCACATTACAAGAGCTCGAAATTGGCAGCAACCAAGTATACAAGAGAACAAAACCAAAAGTCCTTTTCAAATGAAACAAGGAAAAGCTAAAAAGACAGCCTTTACAATAAATAAAGGAAATACTGGGAGGTGACTCCATATGAGAATATTATTCATAACTTAAGGATATTAACTCCACAAGATAATGTGCAAATCATCAATGCAACACTGACAAGAAAACATATTTCCTGCACACAGGGAAAATCATAGTACTTGATTAATATTGAGACCATAACATACCATTTCTTGAACTTTACCACTCCGTCTCTCCATAGTAATGTCTTTGACAACTCTTCCATGTAAATTGGTTAAACATAACCTCGTAGACAATGAATTTGAGTGTATTCAAAATAGAGGAACAACTAATAATAACTAAATGGTATATTGTGAAATATACAGCTGGCTACTTTTTTTTTCTTCGAAAAAGGATATGGAAAGTACCCGATGTCATGGCGCTGGGTTGTTCAATAACATGAAGAAAGTTTTTGTTTGATCTTTTTTAGCGCTGCTACAACATCAATCATGTTCATCCTTTCCATTGGAATATTAGTTGTGCAGTTCATGGCTAACTCCATGATGGTCGCCACACATTGCATCTTTCGACTTAAGTTCTCTTCATCTACTGTTAGTAAGTCAGCATCTATAATTTGATCCAACTTATCAGGAAGCAAATTATGCACACAACTTCTCAAATTCAAGTCTCCCACGAACATTTCATCATTAGGTTTCTTCTTTGTAAAAGTTTCCAGCAACATGATGCCATAACTATAAACATCAGACCTCTTGGATACAAGGCCTTCCATACCAAACTCTAAAAAATATAACTTAAAATACGTTAGCAAATAAACTTAAAATGCACTAATTAATAATACTACTACAAGTTAAATAAGGTATTCACCTGGAGCAATGTAACCAATTGTGGCAAAAGTTGTAGTATGAGCCATGGATTCTTCCTTAGTTAAAAATTTTGCTATGCCAAAGTCAGTCAGGTATCCCACCATGTCATTGTCTAGTAACACATTGCTAGGCTTCAGATCACAATGAATAACCGGTACAGAGTAACCATGATGGAGATATTCCAGAGCAGATGCAACATCAACCATGATATTCAATCTTTTCATTATATTTAAACAATAATCTCGAGAATATAACAACTTGTCTAAACTCTCATTTGGCATGTATTCAAGTATCAATGCTTTAAATTCCAAGTTACAACAGCTGCTAATAATCTTGGTGAGATTTTTGTGACGAAGATTCCGCAAGATATCACATTCTCTATCAAAAGTTTGAAATGTACCTTCCATATGCACATTGAAAACTTTAACCGCTATTATCATCCCATCTGCCAAAGTTCCTTTGTAAACAGAACCAAAACTTCCACTACCTAGCAAATTATTTTCATCAAAATCCTGAGTTGCTCTTTGAAGTTCATAGTAAGAAATTCTTTGTGGTGCTACCTCAGGCAACCACTCATCTTCAGTATTGGTTGTTTTACCCCGACGTCTCATCAACAAAAAAACTATTGCTGAAGCAAGCCCTATTACAGATAAAACTGAAGATGCAATGACAACCCATATCAGTCTTCTTTTCTTTGAATTAGAACGATTCTTTGAATTAGAAGGGCAAGGTGGGACATGATTTTTAGAGTTACCACACAATCCTTCATTTGACATGAAAGACTGGTAAGGGAGATGAACAAAAGGTCCTTCATTTGGAATTTCTCCGTGTAACCTGTTAAATGAGACATTAAAAGAGTGAAGATACTTAAGTGCCTCTAATGATTTTGGGATCACACCAGACAAATTGTTATATGAAAGATCCAATGCTTCCAAATTTATGAGTTTCCCAAATGTCTCAGGAATAGATCCTTTAATTCTGTTATGAGCCAAAGATAGCTGAGTCAATTTCTGTAGACCTCCCAATGTAGTTGGAATGTTTCCTGAGATTTTGTTCCAGGAAAGATCCAGAAGTATTGCAGCCTTGAGGTTTCCAACTTCTAGTGGTAGAGAACCATTGAAAAAATTAGAAGACAAGTTCAGCTTCAAAATGTCGTTGAGTTTCCCTAGACTTGAAGGTATGGTAGTAGAGAAGTTATTAGAATCAAGATAAACCTCTCTTAGGGAAGTCATATCCCCCAAGCAACTAGGAAGACTTCCCCACATTTGATTTTGTGAAAGGTTTAACAAAACCAAGTTGGATAGCTCACATAAAACAATTGGAAAGGGACCACTTATTCTATTTGCACCAAGTGAAAGCCGTTGAAGGTTTTTCAACGAGCCTATTGTCATCGGGACAATTCCATTAAAGTCATTATCTTCCAGCTCCAAAGAAGATAAATTTCTTAAATTTCCGAATTCCTTTGGAATATGGCCCTTGAGGTTACATCCTGTCGCCGAAAACATTTCAAGAGAAGAAAGATTGCCGATGGATTTTGGAAGCATTGCATTTAGGGGATTGGAAGACAATATCAATTTTATCAAGAATTTACAATTGGCCAAAGGAGTAATAAAGCTTAATTCACTGTTGAAGGAGTTACTGGATAAGCCAAGAACCTCCAGAAGTCTTAAATTTCCTAGAGATTCAGGAATTGAACCGGTAAGTTCATTTCGATAGAGTTCGAGATAAATAAGGTTAGACATATTTGAGATTGAACTAGGTAAAACACCACTAATGTTGTTTCCAGATAGATAAATTCCTTCAACATTAGGTAAGTCATGGCCAATAGTGGAAGGAAGATTAGCCGAAATGTGGTTACCTGCGAGATGAAGAAATATAAGAGATGAGATATTGAAGATACCAATAGGGATTGACCCTTTAAAATTATTGTAAGACAAGGAAAGGTCCGCCAACTCTTTAAGGTCACAGACTTCATGGGGAATTACTCCTGCAAAATTCAGTAAGATAAGAATGAGTAGATACAAGTATCCAACTGAAACGATCTAAAATGACATGGTTTAGTTATTTTATCATACCTGTCAGGTTATTCAATGCAAAATCAAGTACTTGAAGCATACTCAAATTTCCAACTTCTCTTGGTAAAGGTCCTTCAAGCTTGTTGTCACCGATTGATAAATATTCAAGTGATGAAATGTTGAATATGGTTAAAGGGATTGAGCCCGTTAATATATTTCTTTCCATGCTTAAATATTTCAATTTATAAAGATGACCAATCACATAAGGGACTGAGCCTGTTAACTCATTGAAATCCATGGCTAAAAGCTCCAAGTTATAAAGATGGCCAATCTCATTAGGTATTGTGCCTGACAAATGAATTAATATATTTAGCAACTTCTACACAATACTGCTCATAGAAAATCAAAACAATAGAGATTTTTACACTATGTATCATTGGCCCAAGCTTATAACCAAAATGGTTCCATATTTTCAGATCTTATCCATTTTGCATATAATTTGAAACACATTTTCAAGATAATAGTAACTCCTTTTTCTCTTCTTTTTGCTTGATTAATTCGCGAATCCACCCTTGTGTTTATAGACAAACAGGAAAGTCATCCTTGTTTTCGCATTCAGATTCGGACTAGGAGGTGCAAATCTCAGAATCTTCATATATTCAAAGCATCTGAAACTTGTGAGTTCTTAATGACTAAAGTATTAGTTGTTGGGTTTTTTAATATATTTAATTACTATATTAAATATTTAAAATAGGGTAAATGAGAAATGGAGGGAAATAAAATTTTTGAGTGAAATTTCCTTGGTATATGGGCATTGTCCCATATCGGAAGAGGAAGAGATTTTTTATGGGTATATAGGCAATTGCTCTTCTTCTAGCTCTTAAAGAGTTGAGAAGAAAGTAAGCCTCGCACCGTCGTCGTTGTCGCTCGCTCGGCTCGGCTTCAGATTCGGATTTGGTCAAATGATCGATTGATTAACTTTTTGGACCAAATTTATTTGTTAATAGAAATGTTGTTAAATATTTGTTTTAATACCAAAATATTAATATTAAATCTAATCCGTTTTTCTGTTTTGGTAACAGAAAAATAACTACCCTCTTCAATTTTTCCTCTTTATTTTCCCTCTTTATTGTTGAGTAAATAGCCATTTATGTAATGGCATTTATGATGTGATAGTTTTGCAGAAACATCCATTATGTAATGGCATTTATGATATGGCAGTTTTGCAGAAACAGCCATTCTGAAGAGTTGCACCTTTTCAGATTTCAGCCCAACTTTTGGTTAAAAATACAAGACTATTCTGCTCAGAATTTCACTATGATTTTCTGAGTTTTCTCTCCTTTTTTGCATACTTTTAGCATCAAACAAAGCAAAAGTAATTGTGTGATTCGCTACCCAACTTTGTGTTCGCTGAAACACTAAGGTTTGAAGTACCACTACACCAGTGTGTAATTCGTTCTATCCTGGGAGGAAATAATCCATAACCTTGGGTACTAGGAGGGGATTAAATTCCTTAAGAAAACACTGTGAATTTAGTGGGCTCGAATTGGTTTTCTATTATTTCTGTTCATGCACATTTCTCTTTATATTTATTTATATTTCCAGAATTATTTTACAAATACAGTATACTAACAAGCTTAAGGAATTTAATATTATTACTGTATTTGTTCTTCCTGTTTCTGAAAGAGTAAAACCTTTGTGGTTTTATACTCTATTAAAATCTACGTGATTTTAATATTTGTGCCATTCTTTTACAGAAATGACTAATGAAAATGAGAACCAAGCTATTCCAATGGTGACTGCTAATGCCTCAACAAGCCGAATGACTCCAGAAGCATTGGCACCGGCGGAGAAACCCGGAAAATTTTTCGAGATTGATTTCAAGTGCTGGTGTAACGACTCGGCCTGTCGTTTTTGAAATTTACGCCCCGATCCCTAATTTAACTGTTCCCTTAATTCATTTCTGCTATTGTAGTTAGCCGGAAGGTTCGGTTCTAAAATTTGCAGTATTCTGGGACACTTATTCCATAAATCAGAGCTTTATAGTTGAAAAATGGCACTTATTCATAACAGTGTTAAGACGACCTCAGAACGGAAATCTGATGGGTCCATTAGCTCTGTTAGGTGATTTCGGGGTTGAGAGCACGTTCAGAATATATTTTGGAGGTCTGTAGCTCAATTAGGTTTGACATGCCGAAGTTTGAAATTTTTAGAAATCCGATCGATAGGTGAGATTTTGATCCGGGAGTCGAAATGAAATTCCGACAGTTGCAGTAGCTTCGTTAAGTGATTTTGGACTTGTCCGCAAAATTTCAGGTCATTCGGACGTCATTTGGTTGGGTTTCGGATCGAATGTAAGTTTTGGAAGAATTTGATAAATTTAGACTTAAATCCGTTGTAAATTGATAATTTTTGTGTTTATGGACATGTTTTGATGATTGGAACAAGTTTGAATAAAGTTATAGGAAGTGTTGGTACTTTTGGTTGAGGTCCCGGGGGCCTCGGGTGAGTTTCGGGGTGGTTTTGGACCATTTCTAGGCCATTTTTAACTGCTCGTTTTTGGCTACAGCAGTGCTCTACGCGATCGCGTGGAGTTGGTCGCAATAGCGGTGAGCAAAAATCTGAGAAAAAAACTAATGAATCGCGATCGCGTTGATTGCTTCGCGATCGCGAAGAAGAAAATTCTCTGTCGCACAGGCCCTACTTCGAAAGATCATATCTTTTTATCTAAAAGGTATTTTGAGGTGATTCAAAGACAAAAGTTGTAGATCATCATGTCTAGTTTTCATAAATATAAATAAATCTGCATTTGGAAATTTGTAGTAAACGTTATGGAGGTTAGACTATAGGCTGTCCGATAAGGATATCAAAAATACATAAATGGATTTGGAAGCTTTTATATTGAAATTTATAAGGGTTCAGGAAATGATCAACAAATGAAATTATAGCTCTGTGTGTCTAGTTTCCATAACATCAAACCATTTATCATTTGGAGTTGTGTGTAAAAAGTTATGACCATTTTACTGAAGCTTGTCCGGAGGAACTGTAAGTTGTTCACCGCGATCGCGAGGCATTTCCCGCGATCGCGAAGGGTAATTTTTGGGCCAGAAATTTGTTCTCCGTGATCGCGAAGTATGTCCCGCGATCGCGGTGAACAAAATACCTTGTCAGAATGTTTTAAAACATTTCATCCGCGAACCAAACCCATTTTCCACCATTTTTTGTCATTCTTGAGAGCTTTTGGACGGGAATTGAAGGGGTTTTGACGAGAAATGATTAGAGGTAAGTCCTATGAACTAAATACATAATTTTATTGAAGAATCATCCTTGAAATTTATGAAAACGTAGCCAAATTGTAAGAAATTAGGGCTTGGAGTAAAAAACTTTAAATTTGGGATTTGAAGGGCCATTTGTGGTCCGATTTGGGATAGTTTTATATGGTTAGACTCGTGAGAATACGAGGGTTCTGAAAACGTAAAAATATTTTAATTCTCGAGCCGATGGCTTTAGGGGTATTTTGGTCATTCCACCCACTTTCGCGCCGTAGCTGTAATTTTATCATTGTAATTAGTTACTTGCAATGTTATTTACACTGTGTAATTGGTTTGACTAGATTTGGGCCACTCAGAGTCGGATACTTGTGGCAAGAGAGTCGTTTCTTAGCGGTTTTGAACCGGAATCGAGGTAAGTGGCTTGTCTAACCTCGTGTGGGGTAACCTTTACCCCTAGGATATTATGTGATAGTTTAAATGCCTTGTACGCGAGGTGACGGGCATGTACATGCGCTGGTTGTTGTAACACACACTTTACTTGAATTGTCCGATTAGTGATATTTCTGCTCTTAGCTGATAAAAGCGTTACTTTATCCGGTATTAGTTAGAAAAGCATGATTAGCTAGGATTTAACATGTCTAATTACCTAGTTGACTTACTTGAACTTCTTGATAAATTATTGGCACTAGTTTCGGTGAAGTTGTAGTTAAACATATTATATTCTCTCTGTGTGTTTTCCTTATTTTGATGTGTTAGTGGACTGCGGGTTCGATTCCCGGAGATCCTGAGATTTATTGAGACATGGGCTACGGGTTCGATTCCCGGAGATCCGGAGTTACTAAGATATGGACTGCGGGTTCGATTCCCGGAGATCCTGAGTTATTGAGATATGGACTGCGGGTTCGATTCCCGGAGATCTTGAGCTATTGATATAATATTGAGATGTGGACTGCGGGTTCGATTCCGGGAGATCCTGATGTTATTGAGATGTGGACTGCGGGTTCGATTCCCGGAGATCCTGAGATTTATTGAGACATGGGCTGCGGGTTCGATTCCCGGAGATCCATGGGTACTGTCAATGGGACTGTGGGTTCAATTCCCACAGGTCCTGGACTTATTAATTGAGTTTGTTACTTGTTGTTAGTTTAATTGTAGACGGTTGTAATAATCACTTTATTGTTGTTATTTCGGAATTATTATTAGTTAAACTGCTTATTATTATTGTTATTATCATTTTGAAATTGTTTTCTCTTAGTAGGGCCCTGACCTTCCCCGTCACTACTCCATCGAGGTTAGGCTTGGCACTTACTGAGTACCGCCGTGGTGTACTCATGTTACTCTTTTGCACACTTTTGTTGTGCAGATCCAGGTACATCAGGACAGGCTCATACCAGGTGGTTCAGCAGCGCTTTGGGAGACCTCGAGGTATGATCTGCTACGTCCGCGGATCTGGGGGCCTTCCTTCTATTGTGATAGTATTAGTAGATGTTTTTCCTTCTTCGTTGTTAGATACTCTTTACACATAGAGCCACGGTTGTATATTCTCTTTTAGTCTGTGTTACCCGTGGGATTCCGGATCTTGGTAGTGTCTTACACAGTGTGTTTGATGAGTGTATGTGCCAAGCGGCACGGATTACATTCCTATTTATATCGTTTTTCCGCTATTTCTTCTTTAATGTTCACAAACTTGTATATTCCGCAATGTGTTAGGCTTACCTAGTCACGGGGATTGGGTGCCGTCATGACGGGTTCACGATTGGTGAACTAGGGTCGTGACAAGTTGGTATCAGAGCTCTAGGTTCATAGGAGTCACGGGACACAAACCGGTTATTTAGAGTCTCGCTGATCGATACAGAGACGTTTGTATTTATCTACAAGAGGCTATGTAACTGTTTAGGAAACTCTTCAATTCTTTGAATTCCTTATCGTGCGCCATTTATTAAGTTGGAGCCTATGTCATATGTTCTTTTGCATCCACTCATGTATTGAAATTGCGCACTCGGTATCAAGTATGCGTCGACGGTTCGTGACGCTACAGAGGGATTTCAAGGGAGTCAAGAATTTACTCAACCATTGTTACCGCGTGTCATCCATATCGATAATGCAAGAGAATTGAGAGATCTTCAATTGTGCACATAGGGGTGCACTAGGTTCTGACATTCGGTTGATAAGTACGGTCTTGAGAAGGTTTACTTAACTGCCTAATCATCACAGTAATGGTAGAATCACAAGGTGGAGATAGATATAAAGAAAGTTGGTGGTAATAAAGACTATATGGTTCATATGAGATATCTATTTAGCGAAGGATTCAGCCATCAGAGATACTGGGGGGAAATGAGTTTAACTGTCTTAAGAAGGACATGTACCAAACGAATGTCTTGGGCTGTCTTATGATGAAGACGTACGAATGTTAAAGGCTAGTATCATGTATTAGCAAGATGTATCTTATGGCTTCGTGCCAAGTAAAAGGATTTCACTATCAACGATCAAATTATGGGTCATGTGTCATATCAGATTTGGCATGCGATGTATTTAGGTGCTATTTAAAAAGTTCTTTGAAACTTGCTAATGAGTAAGAGTTGAGACTTGTATGGTATGATGTTGGGACTTTTGATGTTCCTGTGTCCATAATAATTCCACATTTCATTATCAGCAGGGGAGACTTCGGCGAAGGCTACATGGTGCTTCGTAGGTGTGTGATTAAATTGTCGTGGTAAAGAATTCTCGATCCATGGAGCGGGAAGATATTTGGTCGTATTGGTATGAGGTCATACCCTATGGTGTCAGAGTGCTAATAGGGCACAGGTGGTTATGTTCGTTGGATCAAGTGAATTGTAGTTGAATAAGAGTAAATGACTTGAGAGAATGGTTCTAATGTGTTCGAGAGTCGTGTAATAGTGGCCTTGAGCTAAGTGGGAGAGTCCCACCGCTTACGATTGGGCCGCATGGTTAATTACCTGCATGAATTCTGGATACTAGCATATTAATGGGTTATTGCAGCCACGGGAAAGGACCATGAGTGGTAATTTGAGTATATGTATTGTTGAATGCATGTTATGGCTAGCCTTACTGGCTCACGTTCAAACTTGAGGGAAGATTTATGATTTATGCCTCGTATAGGTGCAGGCTTCGGGGGAAGTGAGCCCGCTGGGTACTTTATCGAGAGGGTATTCATATGTTATAAAAATAAAAAATAAAAATATCAGTAGAGTTGGTCGCATACTGGGACTAGTCAGGGCCGAATGACTCTCAATAGCAGTCTTGGCAAATTCAAGAGTTAAAGTGTGGTGCCTGATGATTCTGAGTCTATTGATACAGTTGAGAGTCAAGATTTTGAAGAAACTTATGAAGAAAGGCACAAAATGTTCTATGGTGTTTTTGACTTGTGGTATAGTATTTGAGAGACATAAAATGGTCGTCGTTCTTGAGATAGCATGGCCTCATGATTTAAGGTCACTCGGGGTGAGTGCGGTAGGAATAAGTTAGGTATTGAAGGAAGATATTAACATTTCTAAGGCAACCCAGGATAAACTGGAAGGAAGTAGATTGATTAGCCATAGTTGAGTTGGCATATTGATGTCAATGATCGGTTCATGCAACGTGATCGAGTTATGCATGTGATTTGTGGCGGTGTATTTGAGGCTTGTCGGTCGCAGGGATTGATGTTATTCTGAAGTATTCTTCTGTTAGGGGCCTGTTACGAGCAGGCAGATCTCGGGAAGGGTTATGGTGGCTTGGACCACTACTTAGAGATTGGCATATTCGATGGTTATGAGAATTCGCATGTATGTTGCTATAGTTCTAAAAGTGAGTTAAATGAAAAGTCTTATGTGATGAAGTATTAGCCTATCGTCAGTTCTAGAGTTGTGATGGAAATCGTGTCTATCATATATCGGCACGTGAGGTGCAGTGAGTGGTATGGAATTTGAAGTAAGGACCAAGGTCGCAGTTTGGTCAATGAATTGTGATATGAAGTGCTCGGATGAGCAGGAAAAGAGTTTCAGTGTTTTGAGTAAGATTGGTATTAACGTCAGTATCACTTGAGATCGGTGTTTTGTGAGAAAGGCTTTGCATCTCGGTTAGGGACTCTTATCGCTTTTCAGCATTAGTGCAGCCGCTGGTTTGAATGTGCGAGCCCGCTAATTATTCGGAAGATGGTGGGAGCTTGTCCCACAAGAAGATTGTATAGGTGTGACATGTAGTCACTTGATTGGTTAGAAATTTAAACCAAGTATGAGGATTTTGGTGATATCATCCATTCGAGAGTTTATGCCTGGAGGGCACTCTGCTTATTGGGTTATAGACCTGTGAAATATTATTGACTTAGCTTGGCATGACCAGGATAGACTTAAGGTCGGTGGATAGATTTAAATGTGGAAGTTATCCTTGCGTCAGGCCGATTATGTTTCTTCCAGCAATGCGCCCTTTATGGAGGGATAGTCGTGGTCGTATTTCGCGGTTAGTTAATTCATGTAAAGATATATTGTGCCGTATGAGTGTGAGACGGCTTGGTAAGTTCCTTATGTGTTGAGGTTCCGCTCAGCGGTGATGTTATATGAGCATGATGGCTCTTGAGACTCAGATCTTATATCGCACCTCAGTTGTGCTTGAGTTTGTAGCCTATAGCGCTATATGTTTCATTGTGTCTGATATCATGCATCTTAGTGTGCTTATGATCGATATTTAGTATTTTGATGTCACGAGCTATTCAGCTCGGCATATGACTCCTTGTGTGAGTTTTATATTGTTGGGATCAGGTGGCACGCCGCCATGGGTATATTGTTGGGATCCGGTTGCACGCCACAACAGTGTGATGTTTATTTCAGTGTCTATAAATTGCTTTTATGTGTTCTGTTTCCTATTTTCCGAGGAGGTCCATGTTTATGTGAGAGTTGAATAGTTCTCTCTAGTGTTCGCCTTCCTTTGTATCACGTACGTATTAGTGGATTACTAGCACATTATGTCATCTTGTGGGACTTTTGATTATGTCTGATGTGGCTTATCGCCTGATCAGTTCGTACTGGGTGAGATGAGATTATGAGATTTGGGATCAGTTCAAACTGATTATATGAGGTATATTATAGAGGAAAAGATCATCCTCTGGTTTAGGACAAGGTAATGGATCTTGTCAGGAGTATAGACCCAATGAATTGTTGATTCAGTAGTTGGTTATGGATATCGGCACATCTCTTCTGTCGTGTCAATATTGTAAAAGTTAGAACGAGACCTATGTAGATCATGAGGTGCAATGAGAGCATCTGATTCGTTGAATTTTTGGCTAATTTGGTCATAAAATATTACCGTGGTCCTGTGGATTTTGTGTTGCGAGGTAAGAATCCAGCAAAGTTATGCAGTCATGTTTGAGGACGGCGTGTGAGGAATAATTGAGTGACCTCTTGATGAAAACAGGCCTGACATAGAATTTCGGATGTTGGAATTAGGCTCTAAGACTTATTTGTTTGAACAAAAGGGAACATCTTCATATTTTATCAGGCTAATGTGCTCAACTGAGTCCGAGATTTATTGGCCCCTTTTTAGATTTTGAGGCGTGTTGGGGAGGTTGCTTATGAGCTAGCCTTACTCCCAGCCTAGCTGGGTTCCATCCCGTATTTGTTGCCTCTATGCTCCGGAGATTCCATGGTAACCCATCGCACGTGTTGGATTTCAGTTCAGTCCAGCTGGACAAGGACCTATCCTATGTTGAGGAGCTAGTTTCCATTTTGGACAAGCATATCAGAAAACTAAGGTCAAAGGACATAGCTTCAGTGAAGGTCCAGTGGGGGGTCAGCCGGCCGAGGAGGCGACTTGGGAGACCGAGCAGGATATGAGCAGCCAGTACCCTCATCTCTTCACCACTCCACGTATGTTTTCTATGCTCGTTCGAGGACGAACGAATCTTTTAAGTGTGGGAAGATGTAACAACTCGGCCTGTCATTTTTGAAATTTATGCCCCGATCCCCAATTTAACTGTTTCCCTAAGTTCATTTCTGCAATTGTAGTTAGCCGGAAGGTTCGTTTCTAAAATTTGTAGTGTTTTGGGACACTTATTCCATAAATGAGAGCTTTATAGTTGAAAAATGGCACGTATTCAGAACAGTGTTAAGACGACCTCAGAACCGGAAATTTGATGGTTCCATTAGCCCCGTTAGGTGATTTCGGGGTTGAGAGCGCGTTCAGAATATATTTTGGAGGTCTGTAGCTCAATTAGGCTTGAAATGCCGAAGTTTGAAATTTTTAGAAATCCGATCGATAGGTGAGATTTTGATCCGGGAGTCGGAATGAAATTCCGACAGTTGCAGTAGCTTTGTTAAGTGATTTTGGACTTGTCCGCAAAATTTCAGGTCGTTCGGACGTCATTTGGTTGGGTTTCGGATCGAATGTGAGTTTTGGAAGAATTTGATAAATTTAGACTCAAATCCGTTGTAAATTGATAATTTTTGTGTTTATGGACGTGTTTTGATGATTGGAACAAGTTTGAATAAAGTTATAAGAAGTGTTGGTGCTTTTGGTTGAGGTCCCGGGGGCCTCGGGTGAGTTTCGGGGTGGTTTCAGACCATTTCTAGGCCATTTTTAACTGCTGGTTTTTGGCTACAGCAGTGCTCTACGCGATCGCGGGGAGTTGGTCGCGATCGCGGTGAGCAAAAATCTGAGAAAAAACTAATGAATCGTGATCGCGTTGATTGCTTCGCGATCGCGAAGAAGAAAATTCTGTCGCACAGGCCCTATTTCGGAAGATCATATCTTTTTATCTAAAAGGTATTTTGAAGTGATTCAAAGACGAAAGTTGTAGATCATTGTGTCTAGTTTTCAGAAATATAAAGAAAGCCTCATTTGGAAATTTGTAGCAAACGTTGAGGAGGTTATACTATAGGCTGTCCGATAAGAATATCAAAAATACATAAATGGATTTGGAAGCTTGTATCTAGAAATTTATAAGGAATCAGGAAATAATCAACAAATGAAAGTTATAGGCCTATGTGTCTAGTTTACAGAACATCAAACCATTTGTCATTTGGAGTTGTGTGTAAAATGTTATGACCATTTTACTAAAGCCTGTCTGGAGGAACTAGAAGTTGTTCACCGCGATCGCGAGGCATTTTCCGCGATCGCGAAGGGTAATTTTTGGGCCAGAAATTTGTTCTCCGAGATCGCAAAGCATGTCCCGCAATCGCGGTGAATAAAATACCTGGGCAGAATGTTTTAAAACATTTCATCCGCGAACCAAACCCATTTTTCCATCATTTTTGGTCATTCTTGAGAGCTTTTGGACGGGAATTGAAGGGGTTTTGATGAGAAATGATTAGAGGTAAGTCCTATGAACTAAATACATAATTTTATTGAAGAATCATCCTTGAAATTTATGAAAACATAGCCAAATTGTAAGAAATTAGGGCTTGGAGTAAAAAACTTTAAATTTGGGATTTGAGGGGCCATTTGTGGTCCGATTTGGGATAGTTTTATATGGTTAGACTTGTGAGAATACGAGGGTTCTGAAAACGTAAAAATATTTTAATTCCGAGCCGATGGATTCAGGGGTATTTTGGTCATTCCACCCACTTTCGCGCCGTAGCTGTAATTTTATCATTGTAATTAGTTACTTGCAATGTTATTTACACTGTGTAATTGGTTTGACTACATTTGGGCCACTCGGAGTCGGATACTCATGGCAAGAGTCGTTTCTTAGCGGTTTTGTACCGGAATCGAGGTAAGTGGCTTGTCTAACCTCGTGTGGGGGAACCTTTACCCCTAGGATATTATGTGATAGTTTAAATGCCTTGTACGCGAGGTGACGGGCGTGTACATGCGCTGGTTGTTGTAACCCACGCTTTACTTGAATTGTCCGATTAGTGATATTTCTGCTCTTAGCTGATAAAAGCGTTACTTTACCCGGTATTAGTTACAAAAGCATGATTAGCTAGGATTTAGCATGTCTAATTGTCTAGTTGACTTACTTGAACTTCTTAATAAATTGTTGGCACTAGTTTTGGGGATGTTGTAGTTAAACATATTATATTCTCTCTGTGTGTTTTCCTTATTTTGATGTGTTAGTGGACTGCGAGTTCGATTCCCGGAGATCCGGAGTTACTGAGATATGGACTGCGGGTTCGATTCCCGGAGATCCTGAGTTATTGAGATATGGACTGTGGGTTCGATTCCCGGAGATCCTGCGCTATTGATATAATATTGAGATGTGGACTGCGGGTTCGATTCCCGGAGATCCTGAGATTTATTGAGACATGGGCTGCGGGTTCGATTCCCGGAGACCCATGGGTACTGTCAATGGGATTGTGGGTTCAATTCCCACAGGTCCTGGACTTATTAATTGAGTTTGTTACTTGTTGTTAGTTTAATTGTAGACGGTTGTAATAATCACTTTATTGTTGTTATTTCGGAATTATTATCAGTTAAAGTGCTTAATATTATTGTTATCATCATTTTGAAATTGTTTTCTCTCAGTAGGGCCCTGACCTTCCTCGTCACTACTCCATCGAGGTTAGGCTTGGCACTTGCTGAGTACCGCCGTGGTGTACTCATGCTACTCTTCTGCACACTTTTGTTGTGCAGATCCAGGTACATCAGGTCAGGCACATACCAGGTGATTCAGCAGCACTTTGGGAGACCTCGAGGTATGATCTGCTACGTCCGCGGATCTGGGGGCCTTCCTTCTATTGTGATAGTATTAGTAGATGTTTTTCCTTCTTCGTTGTTAGATACTCTTTACACATAGAGCCACGGTTGTATATTCTCTTTTAGTCTGTGTTACCCGTGGGATTCCGGGTCTTGGTGGTATTTTTATACAGTGTGTTTGATGAGTGTATGTGCCAAGCGGCATGGATTACATTCCTATTTATATCATTTTTCCGCTATTTCTTGTTTAATGTTCACAAACTTGTATATTCCGCAATGTGTTAGGCTTACCTAGTCGCGGGGACTGGGTGCCGTCATGACAGGTTCACGATTGGTGAACTAGGGTCGTGACAGCTGGCAACAAAAGATGTTCTTCTATTTGACTACTCTAAGTCTCCAGAAGTTCACCAAGGAAGATGTTCCTGTGTTGTCCGATGAAACTCCAGAAACTGAACGCTTTCTCGTGATTGAGGCGTGGAAACATTGAGATTTTCTATGTAAGAATTATATTCTGAGTGGGCTGGAAGATACTTTGTATAACGTCTACAGTGGCATAGAAACGTCAAAGGAACTGTGGACAGCACTTGAAAAGAAATACAAAAGTGAAGATGTCGGGTTGAAAAAGTTTGTTGCTGCAAAGTTTTTGGACTACAAAATGGTAGATAGCAAGTCTGTTATTATCCAAGTCCAGGAATTGCAAGTGATTATTCACGATCTCCTTGCTGAAGGTATACATCAAATTAATATTGATGTTGAAAGTAATAATCTTAGTATTTTTACTACTGAAAATTTCATTGAAGGTCTTGTTATCAATGAAGCATTCCAAGTAGCAGCAATGATTAAGTAGTTGCCTCCTTTGTGGAAGGACTTCAAAAACTACTTGAAATACAAATGCAAGGAGATGTCCCTTGAAGATCTCATTGTTCGGTTGAGAATCGAAAAGGACAATAAAGCTGCTGAAAAGAGAGGCCGTGGAAACTCAACAATAATGGGAGCAAATATTGTTGAAGAGAACAAAAAGAGGAAGAAGGCTTTTGGACCAAAATACAACCCAAGCAAGAAGCAGTTCTGTGAAAACTGCTACAATTGTGGAAAATCGGACACAAGTCTACGGAGTGTTGTGCTCCGAAGAAAGACAAGAAGAAGGGTCAAACGAATAAGGTTGAAAAGCATGGTGATGTTGATGACTTATGTGCCATGCTTTTCGAATGCAACTTGGTGGGTAATCCTAAAGAGTGGTGGATTGATTCTAGAGCCACTCGCCATGTTTGTGCTATTAGAGAAACGTTTGCTATTTATGCTCCTGTTGGACCCGATGCGACGATTTCTATGGGAAATGCTTCAAAGGCCAAGATTGAAGTATGTGGGAAGATATTTCTCAAAATGACTTCCAGCAAAGTGGTGACTCTGAACAACGTCCTTCATGTTCCCGAAATTAGGAAGAATTTAGTCTCTACTGGACTTCTTGTTTAGAATGGTTTTAAACGTGTTTTTGTTTTCGATAAGGTTGTAATAAGTAATAATGAAATGTTTGTAGGAAAAGGTTACCTTAATGAGGGTCTTTTCAAGCTGAATGTAATGGTTGTTGAAAATGATAATAAAATTTCAGCTTCGTCTTACTTACTTGAGTCAAATAAATTATGGAATATACGTTTTGGTCATGTCAATTATAAAACCTTATGGAAAATGATTAATTTGGAAGTATTGCCTAAATTTGAATGTGACAAATCTAAATGTCAAGTATGTGTGGAATCTAAGTATGTTAAACATCCTTATAAGTCGGTTGAAAGGAATTCAAATCCTTTAGACTTAATTCACACAGATATTTGCGACATGAAGTCAATACCATCTCGTGGTGGAAAGAAGTATTTTATAACTTTTATTGATGATAGTACTCGATATTGCTATGTTTACTTATTTAATAGTAAATATGAAGCAATAGACGCATTCAAGAAATACAAAAATGAAGTTGAAACACAACTAAACAAGAAAATTAAAATGATAAGAAGTGATAGGGATGTTGAATATGAATATCCTTTTGAAAAAATATGTTTAGAATATGGAATTATTCATCAAACAACGACCCCTTACACGCCCCAATCCAATGGGATTGCGAAAAGAAAGAATCGTTCATTAAAGGAGATGATGAAGGCATTATTGATATGTTCTGGTTTGCCACAGAACTTGTGGGGGGAAGCCGTACTTACGGCTAGCCGAGTATTAAATCGAGTATCCCATAGCAGAACATAATTCATTCCATATGAAAAATGGAAAGGAAGAAAGCCCAACTTGAATTATTTTAAAGTGTGGGGGTGTTTGGAAAAAGTGCAAGTTCCTAAACCCAAAAGGGTAAAAATAGTACCGAAATCCATTGATTGTGTTTTCATAGGATATGCGACCAATAGTAAAGCATATCGATTTCTGGTTCATAAATCAGAAAATTCCGACATCCATAATAATACGGTTATAGAATCAGATAAAGTTGAGTTATTTAAAAATATATATCCGTATAAAAAGGAATGTGAGTCTATTAGTAAAGGATCTAAACGACATCGGGAAGAAACAAAAGAAAGTACACTTAACCAGGAGAATCCAAGACGTAGTAAACGTCAAAGAACGTCTACTTTATTTGGACCAGATTTTGTGCCTTTCTTATTGGAAAATGAGCCTCAAACATTTAAAGAAGCTATGTGTTCTTCGGAATTATTGTTATGGAAAGAGGCAGTCAATAGTGAAATAGAATCCATATTGAACAACCATACATGGGAATTGGTTGATCTTCCTCCTGGAAATAAACCTTTGGGTTCTACATGGATCTTTAAGAGGAAAATTAAAGATGATGGCATTATTGACAAATATAAGGCAAGACTTGTGGTCAAAGGGTATAGACAACGAGAAGGTCTTGATTATTTTGATACATATTCTCCAGTTACAAGAATTACATCCATACGAACGTTAGTAGCGTTAGCTGCGGTTTATGATCTTGAAATTCATCAAATGGATGTTAAGACGACCTTCTTAAACAGAGAGCTGGAGGAAGAAATCGACATGGAACAACCAGAAAGGTTTGTGGTTCCAGGTAAAGAAAAGAAGGTTTGTAGACTTGTTAAGTCCCTTTTACGGACTAAAACAAGCACCCAAACAATGACATGCGAAATTTGACCAAACAATATTGTCAAATGGGTTTAAGATAAATAAATGTGATAAATGTGTGTACATTAAAAATGTTCCAAATCACATAGTCATTGTTTACTTATATGTGGATGACATGCTCATAATGAGTAATGACATTGCCAATATAAATGCTACTAAGCGTATGCTAACTAGCAAGTTTGATATAAAAGACTTGAGAGTTGCTGATTTAATTCTGGAAATTAAGATCCATAAGACTTCTCAAGGTCTGGCGTTGTCACAATCTCATTATATCAACACAGTACTTGAAAAATTCCAGCACTTGGGCTTTAAAGTTGCAAATACTCCAATTGACGTGAATCTTGCATTAGCAAAGAACAAAGGCCAAAGCATATCACAATTGGATTATGCTCGTGTGTTGGATTGCTTAATATACATCATGAATTGTACACGACCAGATATAGCATGTGCTATTAGTAAATTGCGTCGATATACGAGCAATCCAGGTAAATCTCATTGGATGGTCATGAAACGAGTTTTGGGGTACTTAGTACATATGCAGGACTTTGCTTTGCACTACAGTAAATATCATACGGTCATTGAGGGATACTGTGATGCAAATTGGATCACCGGATCAACTGATTCCAAGTCTACAAGTGGATATGTATTCACCATTGGTGGAGGAGCGGTATCTTGGAAGTCATCCAAACAAACTTGTATTGCCCGCTATATAATGGAGGCTGAGTTCATAACCTTGGATAAAGCCGGTAAAGAAGCTGAATGGCTCCGGAATTTCTTGGAAGATATTCCATTTTGGCCCAAACCCTTGGCACCAATATGCATATATTGTGATAGTCAAGCGGCAATTGGAAGGACTGGGAGCGTTATGTATAATAGTAAATCTCTTCATATACGACGAAGACATAAAACCGTTAGACAATTACTCTCTAGAGGAATTATCACAATTGACCATGTAAAGTTAAGTGATAATATGGTGGATCCACTTACAAAAGGCCTAACTAGAGATGTAGTTGAGAAATCATCAATGAGAATGGGACTGCGGCCGAGAACAAGTCATAGTGGCGGTAACTCTACCTAGAAGACTGGAGATCCCAAGATCTAGGTTCAAGGAGATCAAACAAAGTCATTTATGACGGTTCAACATTGTCAAATAAACTTTTGGTCCATTCTCGTATAAGACAGTGTTCAGTACCAAGGATAAAGCATTAAGGCTTTTTAATGATTTATAAATTTGATACGGGGTATATTAAATGGTGTATCTATGGGATGACACGTTTAAGAATCACCTATGTAAGTATGAAGTGTTAGCCGCTTCAAGGAGAACTTTGTAATGCCAGTTCTCTACGCACTTTTGAAACCAGGCGGTGTTCATGGCTGAAACGAACACAACAATACGAACCAAAGACGGTTAAGGGTTGGTTGTGTGACTTGTGGTTGTCTAGGTATACACCAAAGTTCGACGGTTCAAAGATATCAAATCTACCGATTGATCGAGTATATCCGACATAAGTTCACTACGGAAAGTTCAAAGGGAAACCTACTTATCCAGATGCAATTAATCCTTACTTGCGAATCACACAGTTTTTCATGCATACTTCCGTGATATAGCCATTCCCCATTCATGTGGGGGATTGTTGGGTTTTTAATATATTTAATTAATATATTAAATATTTAGTAGAGGGTGAATGAGAAATGGAGGGAAATAAAATTTTCGAGTAAAATTTCAAGTTCCCCCTCCTTGGTAAATGGGCATTGTCCCATATCGGAAGAGGAAGAGGTTTTTTATGGGTATATAAGCAATTTCTCTTCTTCTAGCTCTTAAAGAGTTAAGAAGAAAGCAAGCCTCGTGCCATCGTCGTCGTCGCTCGCTCGGCTCGGCTCGGCTTCGTATTCAGATTTGGATTTGGATCTGGATTTGGATTTGGTCAAATGATCGATCGATTGATTAGCTTTTTGGACCAAATTTATTTGTTAATAGAAATGTTGTTAAATATTTGTTTTAATAACAAAATACTAATATTAAATATTAATATTAAATCCAATCCATTTTTCTGTTTTGGTAACAAAAAAGTAACTACCCTCTTCAATTTTCCCTCTTTATTTTTCCTCTTTATTGTTGAGTAAATAGCCATTTATGCAATGACATTTATGCTGTGGCAGTTTTGCAGAAACAATCATTTTCTGAAGAGTTGCACCTCTTCAGATTTCAGCCCAACTTTTGGCTATAAATATAATACTATTCTGCTCAGAATTTCACTACGATTTTCTGAGTTTTCTCTCCTTCTTCTGCATACTTTTAGCATCAAACAAAGCAAAAGTAAGTGTGATTTGCTACCCAACTTTGTGTTCGCTGAAACACTGAGCTTTGAAGTACCACCACACCAGTGTGTAATTCGTTCTATCCCGGGAGGAAATAATCCATAACCATGGGTACTAGGAGGGGATTAAATTCTTTAAGGAAACACTGTGAATTCAGTGGGCTCGAATTTGTTTTCTGTTATTTCTGTTCATGCACATTTCTCTTTATATTTATTTATATTTCCAGAATTATTTTATAAATACAGTATACTAACATTAGTTAATAAACTGAATTTACTATATATATATATTAGTACTTTATGCTCTTATGAAATGTCAGTCGCCGACGACTAAAATATGAATCCAGCTGAGCAAGGGCAGATCCAATAGCTTCACCATGGGATAAATTGAACCTACAACTTTTATTATAGACTTGAATTTTCCATATAAAATTCACTAAAATTGTTGAAAATTTTGAAATTATAAGCCCATAACTCAAACAAGACGATGGGTTCAGTAGTTGAAACAGAAATATTGAACCCATAGAATAAATTTGTGATGGTTGATTTTATAATTGTCATTAAAAATGTTTAATTAGGCATAGCTAAGGACATTTAGGACTCATTTTTTTTAAAGATTAAGACAACCGAATCTGAATACACATCTCAATATCAAGATGTGTATTAAGATTAAGACATCTGGATCTGAATACACATCTGAATATATTAAGATGTGTATTAAGATCTGGATAAAAATAATTAAGACTGTTTGATTTCTAACATCTGAATGTATAAAATTTATCTTCATTTTAAAAATTAATAAACATAAAATTCAAATGAAATACTAACAAATCTAAATTCTATCATAAATATATAATTTTTAAAATATAATAGTTGTTGGTGGTGATGGCTAACGAGTGAATGCTGACTAGAGGCGGTAGTTGGTGGTAGTTTTGGTTGATGATGGTGGTTCATGCCAGTGCTATTAGTGATTGGTAGTGGTGGCAATTATGATTAGGAAGGTGGTGGTGGGTGGTGATAGTTAATAACAGTGGGTGGTGGTAGTAGTTGTGACTGAAGAAGGTGGTGAGTGGGTGGTGGTAGGTTATAATGATGGGTATTGCCCGCTGTGGTTGTTGATGGTGATGGGGTGATCAATTATGATAGTTGATGTGGATGAATGTTGATTGTGGGTGAGAATGATATATGGTGGTCGGAGTGTAGGAATAGTGGGTGGTGATGGTTGATAATGGTGGCGGCTGTGATTGACGATGATGAAGGCGTAATGGTGGTGATGCTTGAGTATGGTGGTAGTGGTGGCATGGTGGTAGTTGATAATTGTAGGCGGTGGTGGCAATTCATAGTGAGTATGCGATAGCATCTTAATGAAATTAAGTTTATGTTATAGATCTTAATCATACAACCTATTCAGATCCATTAAGTGGTTGTAAAGTAAAAAAAAAAAACACACTTAATGATTAAAATCTGGTTAATTAAGATTCAGACTTTTAAAATAAACTCACTTAATATCTGAGATTTGAATGATTAAGATTTAGATCTCTATTAAGTGCAAACAAACACACTTATATTGAAATTATCGTTAAGAAAAAAAATTAAATGTACGAATATATTACCAAAGTAAATAAATAAAGAAAGATAAATTTTATTCAATTATAAATAAAATATGTAGATAAATATATTATTTAGAATATAATATAGAAATCATTACATAAATAAGATCTAGAATTATAATGTCAAAGGCATAATAGACTTTTCAGGCGAGCTTTTATAAAATCTGATCAAAGTGACTATTGTGATTTGATAACTAGATCATAGTAAAATCATTTTTGTGCAACAAAAAGAAGAAGAAAAAAGTGAATTTTGTGTAAAGAACACAAAGTTGAATAGTAACTTTTATGTAAGGCGAAATACTTAAACGGTCCCTTGAAGCTGTCCACAACGACCAGGTGAACATCTTAACTTACTCATTTACCATTTAGTCACTTCAAATGGCTATAAGTATTTCAAGTAAACACTCGAGCGCAACAAACTATATGCATGAGTTACACTTGCTAATGATGTGTCAAATGAACCAATTAGAAAACGACAAGTGTAATTTGAATTAACAAAAAAAAGGAATACATTTAAAGCAAAAAAAATTTATTTTTCCTTACTTTTTATTAACCAAGCGAGCGCTAACAACCCCCCCCCCCCCATCTTCTTTCTTTCGCCCATCAACTTTCCCTCATTCCATTTCTCCAAATTAACATGCATCCTAACTCTCAACAAATTAAACGTAGCTACTGACTAAATGCTTAAGCTACGCTACTTTAGGCCCAATTTCAAAAATTGAAGAACACAAGAGTTGAAGAATATAGCAGTATTCTTTGATGTTCTTCCAGACTTGCTCAAAATTTTCTATCTAATCTCAATTCTTATTTCACCAAATGAGTCCAAACTTGAAATAAGAACTCTAATGAACACCGATATCAAACCACAATACCCAACTTTTACAAGCAACAAAAATATTAAAAGACCCACATGTCTTCTTCGAATAGACTTCAAAAATTTCGAACCAAAGCCAATAGAATCAACTCCAACCGACCTAAATATGTATACTCTGTTTCACAAATAAGTTTTCAACAAAGATTTTAAACACCCAATCTTCGACCTTCAATTTTCAGATAAAAAAAATCAAGCTTCTTCCACAATGTTGGACAATAAAGAATGATGGAACACGAACTCAAATTTCAAGAATTGTGATGGGTTTCAAAGACTTCTTTCCAAATTTGAAAGTTGTGATGGGTTTCGTATACTTTTTCCAAATTTAAATTGTAGAGCAATAGCAAGGATTATATTTAGATCAATTTGGAATTTTAATGCCACATAATGAAGACCAAAGATGCATAAGAAGCACCCAAGCAAGATTTTCTTATTTTTTTTGAATTTTCTTGTAATTAATTAATTTTTTCTTGGATTTGACAATTGAAAAAAATGACCTTCACGCGTCCAATACTTTATTACCAAACACGCATATGCTACAATAGTAATGAGTGTTTGCTTGAATAATTAATAGCTACTTGAAGTGTTTAAATAATAAATGAGTCCGTTAAAGTGTTCGTCTGGTTGAAGACAACTTGGAGGGGCCGTTTAAGTATTTCGCCTTTGTGTAACCAAAAAAAATAATTCTTGGATAATGAACACAAAGTTAAATTACCTTATTGAATTTCTATAAAATTGAATCCATAAGTAAAGTTAAACTCCATGGAGAAAAAGGCAAATGCATACCTTCAAAATTGTTATATCCAATATCTAAATCTTTCAGCAGCTGTAAGTTGCTCAGTTCTCCTGGAATTGATCCAACAAAGTCATTTCCAAACAACACTAGGACTTGAAGTTCCGAGCATTCTGATATGCTTCTTGGTATCTCTCCACTTAACAAGTTGGAGCTAATAAAAAGCTTTTGCAATCTGGGAAGGCGACGGCAAAAATCAGATGGAAGATTACCAGTTAAACTAGCATCCATCATACCCAAATAATCTAGTGATGAGATGTTGAACATGGAGAGCACATTGGAGCCATTGAGTCCACTTGAACTAATATCAATGGCTCTCAACTTTCGCAAACGAGACAACTCTAGTGGAAGTTCACCACGGAAATTGTTGTAGCTTAGATCAAGAGAAATAAGAAAAGAAAGGTTGCCAAGTTGTGGTGGGATAGTACCAGTAAACCCCATGTCTGAAATATTTAGTTTAATCACTCTGTGATGACGAGAGCCACAAGTGATTCCAATCCAATTACAAACAGAGGTAGAAGAAGACCAGTTTGTTGAAAGAATATGGTAAGGGTCGTCTGAAGTGATGTGGGCTTTCAAGGCAAGAAGAGAAGATTGATCAGTGCTGATATTCATGGCTAAGCATGTTGCTATAATGTGAAGAGAGATTAATAAAAATGCTAATAGCCGAAAGGAAGAGGAGTATGTATTCTCCATAAATGATATCCTTGAGTCCATGAAATTAGGAAATGCGTCTGTTGGTTGGATCTTGTTTAGCAATATAATCTCTACAGAATTGCAACTGATTAAATGAATAGTTAGTAGTAATTAAGAAGATAACGCAAGCCTTTTTATATTATTGAAGCTAATAATTAAGAACATAACGCTACAATTATTAACTTATTTAGTGCGAGCTTCGTGCTATAAAAAAAAGGGTTGGAAAAATGTTCAAGATCTGGTACCAAATGCTAGCACATGACAAAGATTATGGGTTCCTTTAATTAAGCTCCTGATTTATGGGTATCACACCTCTTTTTTCGGGAAAAAAGAAAATTTTTAATTAATATTTGTACATGAATTATTTTATTATTTTAGAAGTCACCACTTAAAAATTGAATATTTTCATTGTCCAACTTACCAACGATTCAATCCCAAATCAAGGAAAGTTTTAACTTCATTTATGATCCGCAAATACAAAAGACCGGGGAAAAGATGTAAGATACTTTCCGAATCACATGATTCTAGCACGGTCGCTTAATTAATTTAAACCCGACTTAAACTAATCTTGGATATATGTCTTAAGGATTTTGCCTTTTTATCCGTCTTTATTTGCTTGATTATTAGTAAATGAACTTGCCTTGCTTGCTTGTGTGCCAAAATCATGTAACGTGTATGTATAAGGACATATGTATTGTTTTAAGGAGTTTAAATAAGCCGCCGTGAACACATGCTATGCTCTTTAATTTATGGGTCATAGCTATTTTATGCAGACGGATATATAGCCATGTTAATTTGAAACGCGCCTAAAGCATGAATCCTCCTACTTAATTTTAGATTGATGTAAGGATAAGAGTTATGGATAAAATATTATTTTGATAGAGGAATACGAGTTCGATTGTTAACAAGCTGAGAACATTTTAATAGCAATTCAATCGTTGTACCCGTTAGTTGAATTGTTTGTACATTCTCGCTTCCCTTCTCATTGATGCTCTTGTTGACGTTGATATTACCTTCCTTTCCTGCTTTATTGGAAATTGATGAACTGTTTACCCATTACTTCTCCATGGTTTGTCACGGCAATTTGATCATCCAATTTATTTAAAATTATTTTCCAATTTTCTGGTACACTATCTTTTTTCATAACAGAACTCATGTTCATTCATTACAAAAGAATTACATAAGAATATAGAAGAATCAAATAACAGTTAAGCCTTCGCCTCTTATAGCAGATTCCCAGGGATACATATTATATGACGCCTTCTGGTTCAAGGCTGAAAACTTCAGGATAGTTGGATTAACAATCACCTCAACACCATCAAGATCAAATACTTTAACTGTGTAAGTTGAATTAGCTTCACCAACGTTAGTCACAGTCCTTGTATATGTTTGAACCCCTGATTTCAAAGGGATAGAAAATGAAGGATAGTTCAACTCCGATTCAGGTATGCTCGACGTACAATGTACCTTCCTTTTCACAATAACTAGTAATCGTACCCGCGCGATGCGCGGTCACTATTAAAAAAAAATAATTATAATTATTCTTGTTTGATACTATTAGATCGTATTGCTTTAATAAATTTCAATTGTCATTTCATTTGTTAATACGATATACCCAACCCTTATCGATATTTTAGTAATTTATTTCTTTTTTAATTTTTAATAAATAATTTTTTATTATTAACTATTTATGTCATATAATTTTTATCTAGGCTACCACTTGTAATGCGGTGCCTTTTTTTGGCTTTTAATAATATATGGATAGATTATTAGCATATTACTTGTTTAATATTTTTGTCTGCTATTTTTTTATAATATAATAAGAGATATATATTTTTTTTCCCTTGAAAATATTTATTTTTATTTTAAATTTTATTATATTATCATCCCTTTTAAGGAATAGATACTTTTTTTCATAAAATAAACAAAGAATTTAAAAAATAAAATAAAGAAATTAACTAACCTAAACCAACTCTCCCCCATGTTTTAGTAGTTAATTTAGGTAGTTAATTTTTTTTAATTTTCAATAGATAATTTCTTTAACAACAACAACAACAATAGATAATTTCTTTGTTATTGACTAATTATTCCATAAGGTTTTTTTAGGCTACCACTTGGCATAAGGAGAGGATTTTATTCTCTCCTTTTTAATAATATATAGAAGATATATAGAATATAGAATATTAGAAAGATACTACTCCACTATTCGAATCAATTCTTTTTATTGATTTATTTTTGTTTTTGATTTTAAAACAATTATAAACTCCAACTTGAAACTATACCCCAATTTGAAATGGTAATTTTTTTTTAATTTATTTTTTCATTTTAAAACTCCAATTTGAAACTACTCACCGATTTAAATGGGTAGTTTTTCTTCTTCTCTTTTATTTTTTTATTATACTTAATTTTTTTTAAAAATAATTTTAACACTCCAACTTGAAACTACCCCCACCCAATTTGAATGTGTAGTTATTTTTTTATATATTTATATATTTGAATTTTTTTTATTATAACTAATTATGAGATATCTATATTTATTAATTAAAATAAAGTAACCAATTATATATATATATATATATATATATATATATATATATATATATATATATATATATATATATATATATATATATATATATATATATATATATATATATATATATATATATATATATATATATATATATATATATATATATATATATATATATATATATATATATATATATATATATATATATATATATATATATATATATATATATATATATATATATATATATATATATATATATATATATATATATATATATATATATATATATATATATATATAAATTAATTATGATTATTTTTTTTTTATTATAATTAATTTTGACATTTACATAAATTAGTTTCTTTATTATTTTAATATATAAACACACACACTGTAACGACCCGGCCTGTCGTTACGGGAATTACCATCCCGTTACCTTGCATTTTCATATATTATGCTTTTAAATCAGTATTAGAGTATATCGGATGAGTTAGGAGGGATTTGGATTGAAAATGCGACAAATAGCATGTTTGAAGAAAGCTTGAAAATGAAAAGTCAACCAAGAGTTGACTTTTGAGTTAGAGTGCTCGGAACCGGATTCTGATGATTCGACTAGTTCCGGGGATCATTTATGACTTAGGAGAACAATCGGAATTGAATTCGGAGGTCCGGTGTAGTTTTAAGCTTGAATTGGCGAATGTTGAATTTTGGCGAAAACCGGATGGTAGGTGATATTTTGATCCGGGGTCGGAATGGAATTCCGACAATTTCTGTAGCTTCGTTATATGATTTTGGATGTGTCTGCAAATTTTCAGGTCATTCGGACATCGTTTGACCGGGTTTTGGATTGAATGTTAGTTTTGAAAGTTTTGAAGAAACTTAGGCTTGAATCCGTGGATAATTGGTGATTTTGATGTTTAGTATGGTGTTTTTATGGTTGGAACAAGTTCGTATCATGTTTTGGAGTATGTTGGTGGTTTTCGTTGGGGTCCCGGGGGTCTCGGGATGAATCCGGGGGTCCAAACGGACCATTTTTGGAAGAAAAGAGTAAAAACTGGTTGTTGTCATAACCTCAGCAGACATTTGCTCTCCGCGATCGCGGGGAGGGGGATGCGATCGCGTAGAGCTGGAGGCTAAGGCATCGCGATCGCAGGGTAACAAGACGCGATCGCGTAGAATTGAACGGGTGTTAATCGCGATCGCAGGCCAATCTACGCGATCGCGTAGAAGAAGAAATGGGTCCAGGGAGAATGAGCTACGCGATCGCAGGAATGAAGGACGCGATCGCGTGAAGCAGGGTGATTGTGCATCGCGATCGCGTGAAGGAAGTCGCGATCGCGTGAGGCCGAGATTTTGAGCATCGCGATCGCGTGAAGCAAGTCGCGATCGCGTAGAAGAACCTGTTCTGGCAGTGATTAAGTCCAGAAACAGAGAGTTACGGGTTTACACCCCCAAAACTCAATTTCAAGCCCTAGAGAGAAGAAAACTCGAGGAAATCACCGAGAAGTCATCGGGTATCGTCGGAGGTAAGATTCTTGACTCAAAAACATCAATTTATGGTAGTATTAACATCAATCTTCATGAAATTGGGTTGAAATCTTGAAGAAATATGGCCTAAGTATTAAAAACGGGATTTTTGGATTTGGAAGGCCATTCGAACTCCGATTTCGATAAATTTTATATGCACGGACTCGTGGCGAGATAAGGATCGCGTTGGTGCTAATTTTGGAAATTTCCGAGCAGTGGGGCCCGGGGTCGGGTTTTACCAACTTAGTGTAATTTTGCGAATTTCATATAAATTGAAGTGGGTTATGATTCTTTGACCCGTATTTGATATAATTATTGTTATTTGACTAGATTCTACACACGAGGCAACGAAATTCAAAGGAAAAGGCATCGCGGACGATTCGACGACCGACTAGAGGTGAGTAGTTTGTGTATATTGTAGCCTGAGGGTTTGAAACCCCGGCTTAGCACATTGTGACGCTAATAGGGCGTGGCTCGCACACCGTGGCAGGTGCGGGATTGATTGTGATTGGGGATTGAGACTTGGTCCATCCCGGGAATGAATAATATGATGTTAGTGTTGGAAATACACTGTATTTGCTATATTTGTGGGTTGTAAGCCTTGTTTGGGGCCTTGTGCCGATCTGTAGCGTCCTTAGAGGACAATATTTGTGTGATAGCTAAAATTGCTTAAATCACTGATCTCAGTCCTGGAAGTTGTAATCACATTTTGAAATGCTAAGTCACCGGATTTTTACAAACTTAATAAAGTTAAAGCATTTTTCATAAATTATGAATTGAGAACTGGAACTAAGGAAAATGAATTGTTTTGTGACTTAATTGCTTATTGTGGACTGAGTATGGGATCGGGCTGCACGCCGCAGTGGTTGATGTGAGGATCGGGCTGCACGCCACAGTAGTATTGCGCTTGGGCTGTAGGAGCCCCTCCGGAGTCTGTACACACCCCCAGTGAGCGCCGTCGACGTTAAATTGGATCGGGCTACACGCCGTAGCGGTTATGTGCATTGCATTGCATCTGTATTTGTTGAATTACTCTATGGTAGCTGTATTGTATTGTTGTTGCTAGTTCGTAGGAGATTCGAACTGTAGTGTAGCTTCATATTGTGGTATTTTGTGGATTTCTTACTGTCAGCTACATATATATATGTCACGACCCGGATTTTTCCCCAACATCGGGATCGTGATGGCGCCTACTCGTGGTAGCTAGGCAAGCCATTGTATTCATACTATCCCGTTTTTAACAAAATTTTAATTAAATAAATGCGGAATAACAAATCACACGGTGAAAATCATACTGAAATCCTCTACCCAAGACGTGGAGTCACCAACTCACAAACTACTATGGAATACTACACATAAAAGTCTGAAGGAAATATAACATAATTCCGTTTGTCTCGGAACAATGAGACTACAGCTATTAACATAAATAAAGAAAGAGACGCCGGGCCTGCGGACGTCTGCAAGCTATCTCGGTCTCAAATGTGATCAACTCCCACGCAATCTATTTACTGCTGCTGCTGCTCCTGATCGTAACCTGGACCTGTGCAAAAACGCACAGAAGTGTAGCATCAGCACAACCGACCCCATGTGCTGGTAAGTGCCTGGCCTATCCCGGCGAAGTAGTGACAAGCCTAGGACCAGGCACTCACATAAACCTGTGCAATTCAATATATATATATGTGTACCACAAAATAACAAGAAATAATCAAGTATTAACACGATAAGGAATATCTTAAAGAATTCAACAATTAACCACAGTTAATAAATTCACAAGGAAAAACAAAGTATAATGTAAACACAAGTAATATCAATTGAAGAAATAGCAGACAGTTGCACGGCATCACCCTTCGTGCTTTTACTCTAATCCTCACCAAATAAGCAAATAAAGTACACGGCATCACCCTTCGTGCTTTTACTCTCATCCTCACATCCATGGTACGGCATGATCCTTCGTACATGGTTCAATAATAGGGCACGGCATGATCCTTCGTGCATAAATAAATAAATAAACATGGCACGGCATCACCCGCCTCGTGCATTATCACTCTTCCTCACCCAAATAACAATCAAATAAGTTCACAAGGAAAACAAGGTATAATGGAAACACAAGTAATATCAAGTCAAGAAATGGCAAACAATTGCACGGCATCACCCAAATAAAATATAATGGAAAAACAAGTAATATCAAGTCAAGGAATAGCAAACAATTGCACGGCATCACCCAAATAAAATATAATGGAAAAACAAGTAATATCAAGTCAAGGAATAGCAAACAATTGCACGGCATCACCCTCGTGCTTTTACTCTCATCCTCACCAAATAAACAAATAAAGTACACGGCATCACCCTTCGTGCTTTTACTCTCATCCTCACATCCATAGTACGGCATGATCCTTCGTACATGGTTCAATAACAGGCACGGCATGATCCTTCGTGCATAATCAATAAATAAACATGGCACGACATTAACCTTCGTGCATAAATAAATAAACATGGCACGGCATCACCCTTCGTGCATTATCACTCTTCCTCACCCAAATAACAATCACAGTTAAGGGCGGAGAAAGAAACAACAATTCATAAATCGTCCCATCAAGGGCAATCAATAATTATCTTCACAACAAGTCCCAACAAGGGAGAACAATAACGATTCACCTGTAATATATCTCAAAATATCATTTTCCAATGACTCACGGTCATACTAGACGCCAGTGTATGGATGCTCGTCACCACAGCCCATACACCGCACTCGATCACATAACACATAACACATAATCCTATTCCCTCAAGCTAGGATAGAAGAAACACTTACCTCGAATGCTTATGAACAATTCACTCCGTGGAAATGTCTTTTCTTTCAATTTGGCTCCAATCCAACCGTATCTATACACAATTGATTTAATATCATCAATTCTACTCAACAAACTAATTCTTAATACCAAATACCACTTTTACAACATTCTGCCATGAATAGTAAATTTCAACCCCGGGCCCACATGGTCGGAATTCGGGGTTAGGACCAAAATCCGGTTACCCATCCCCCACGAGTTCATGTATATAATTTGTTTCAAAATCGGACCTCAATTCGAGGTCCAATTCCCAATTTATGAAAAACCCTATTTTCTAACAAAAACAAGAATTTTACCATGAAAACATTTGATTTCTAATGAAAAACATGTTTAATGATGTTAGGAATTGAAAGAATTAAGTAAAAAGTGACTTACAATCGATTTGATGAAGAAGAAATCCTTGAAGAATCGCAAATGGGTGTTTTAGTTTTGTAAAAATGTGAAGAAATGACTGAAATCCGTGTTTTTCAGGTCTCTGTGTTCGCATTTGCGAACATGGGTTCGCAATTGCGAACCCCGACCAATTTCCGGAGTTTGAAAAATAAGCTAAGGGTGGGAAGTTCGCATTTGCGAACATTTCTTCGCATTTGCGAAGCCAAGGCAAAACTGGGAAGTTCGCATTTGCGAACTATTGTTCGCAATTGCGAACACAGGCTAAATATGGGGAGGTTCGCATTTGCGAACTATTGTTCGCATTTGCGAACCCGGGCGGAATAGTGGCCAGTTCGCATTTGCGAACCATAGCTCGCATTTGCGAACACAGGCACAGAAGGGTCAAGTTCGCATTTGCGAACTATTGTTCGCATTTGCGAACACAGACACAATAGGGGGGGGAGTTCGCATTTGCGAACTATTGTTCGCATTTGCGAACTCTGCAGAATAGTGGGGAGTTCGCATTTGCGAACTATTGTTCGCATTTGCGAACTCTGCAGACCAGTTGCAGACAACAACTTCTAACATGAAAAATTGATCTCGTGGCCTATCCAAAGTTCACCCGAGCCCTCGGGGCTCCAAACCAAATATGCACATAACCTCAAAAACACATTATGAACTTGTTCGTGCGATCACGTCGCCAATATCACCTCGTTTTCATCAAATCGAGCCTCAAATGCATGATTTTCATACCTTTAGTTTTCAAAACTTTCAAACTTGGGACTCGAGGTCCAAAACATCTCAAACGACATCCAAATGTCACCAAACTTTACAGAAATCACATATATAATATTTAAGACTTGTACCGGGCGTCGGAACCAAAATACGAGCCCGATACCTAGGTCAATTAATTTATTTCCTTTAATAATTGCATCAAAAACAATTTCACATAAAAATTCATAACTCGGGCTCTAGGCCTCAGAATTCGACTTCGGACGCATGTCCAAGTCCCATATTTTCCTACGGACCTCTCGGGACCATCAAATCTCGGGTCCGGATCCGTTTACCAAAAATGTTGACCGAAGTCAACCATATCAATATTAATATCATTTTTATCCAAATTTCTCATAGAATTCATATTTTCTATCACAAAATCTTTCCAGGCTACATGCTCGGATCGTGCACATAAATCGAGGCAACATAGAATGAGGTTTTCAAGGCCTCGGAAGCTCGAAATGATTAATTAAATAAGTGATGACCCTTTGGGTCGTCACACGAAATCAAGAAGGGAAGTACTCCTAATAGTCCTGTAGCCTCCAAAAGATAAGTACGGACATCTCCGAACCAATTCGTCACACTCTACTAGACTTGCTCATGACTCGAGAGACCTAAAGGAACCTAGTGCGCTGATACTATGTTTTCATGACTCAAAGTCTACTAAGGTTTGCGATGGCACCGTACACCATTGTCAGGCAAGACAACCAAATTGGACAGTACTGAAGTCTAACACATGTGTGGGATCGCCGTGGTATCTCCGAAGCATAGATACATGAAAAACTGGATGCGCGGCTGATAAGCTAGGCGGCAAAGCTAATCTGTAAGCCACCCCTCCCACTCTGTCTAGAATCTCAAATGGGCCGATATACCTAGGGCTGAGCTTGCCCTTCTTCCCAAACCTCATCACGCCCTTCATAGGCGACACTCGGAGCAATACTCGTTCACCGACCATGAAATCTACATCTCGAACCTTACGATCCGCATAAGTCTTTTGCCTAGACTGAGCTGAACGCAATCTCTCCTGAATAGTCTTGACCTTATCTAAGACCTCCTAAACTAAGTCTGTACCCAACAACCGAGCCTCTCCCGGTTCAAACCATCCAACTGGTGATCGACATCGCCTACCGTACAACGCCTCATACCTCAATTTCACCTTCTCCAAAGCGTCGCTAACCATGTCAATTCCCAAGGAAAAAATTATCCATTGGTCCCCCAAATCAATTACACTCTCTCCCAACATGTCCTTGGAGATCTAAATAGTATAATTAAATGATTTGTCCATTTGGGGATGAAATGTCGTACTCAGCTCGGTCTGCATGCCTAACTCACATTATACAACTCTCTAAAAAGATGATATAAACTGCGTACCCCGATCAGAGATAATAGATACCGGCACCCCATGGAGACGAACAATCTCCCTAATGTAAACCTCCGCTAACCTCTCCGACGAGTAGGAGACAGATACTGGAATAAAGTGTGCTGACTTGGTCAGACTATCAACAATGACCCAAATAGCATCAAATTTCCTCCGAGTCAAAGGAAGTCCAGAGTAACGAAGTCCATAGTGATCCGCTCCCATTTCCACTCGGGAATTTCAATCCTATGGAATACACCGCCAAGCTTCTGGTGCTCATATTTCACCTGTTGACAATTTAGACACGAGCGACATACGCAACGATATCTTTCTTCATTCTGCGCCACCAATAGTGTTGCCGTAAGTCCTGGTACATCTTCGCGGCGTATGGGTGAATAGAATACGCGTGAGCGTGGGCCTCTGCTAAGATCGACTCTCGAATCCTCCGACATTAGGTACACAAACTCGACCTCGCAATTTCAATATCCCATCATCATCTAAACTTACTCGTGTGGCACCTCCCCGCTGTACTGTATCTCTCGACTCGCGCAAATGAGGATCATCAAATTGCTTCTCACGGATACGCTCTAATAAGGAAGAACGAGCGACCGTGCGGGCTAACACTCTGCTATGCTCAGAAATGTCTAGTCTCACGAACTGGTTGGCTAAGGCCTGGACATCTAAAGCTAATGGTCTCCGATTGACCGGAATGTATGCAAGACTACCCATGCTGGCATACTTTCTACTCAATGCATCGGCCACCACGTTGGCCTTACCGGTGATATAATATAGTAACATCATAGTCTTTTAGCAACTCTAATCATCCCCACTGCCTCATATTCAACTCTTTTGTTTAAACAAATATCGAAGACTCTTATGATCGGTGTATACTTCACATGCTACACCATACAAATAATGCCTCCGACTCTTCAATGCGTGAATAATCGCCGCCAATTCTAGATCATGCATCGGATAGTTCTTCTCATGAATCTTCGACCGCCTCGAAGCATAGGCGATAACCTTGCCATCCTGCGTTAACTACTGCACCAAGACCAATATGGGAAGCGTCGCGATAAGCGAGTATAAGGTCCCGTACTGTGGGTAAAACCAATACGGTCTTGTGGTCAAGGTTGTCTTGAGCTTTTGAAAGCTCGCCTCACATTCATCGGACCATTCAAATTGAACACCCTTATGGGTCAATCTGGTCAATGGGGTTGCAATAGACGAAAATCCTTCTACGAATCGGCGATAATAGCCGCTAACCCCAAGAAACTCCGAATATCTGCGGCCGATGTCGGTCTAGAGGCCAGCTCTTGACTGCCTCGATTTTCTTCGGATCAACCCTGAATACCTGCTGCCGTCACGATATGACCCAGGAATGCAACCGAACTTAGCCAAAATTCACACTTTGAAAATTTTGCATATAGTCGGCTATCTTTCAGAGTCTGTAAGGCCACTCCGAGATGTTGCGCATGCTCCTCCTAGACTGCAGGAGTAGGTCGATATGGAAACAATGAAGACTACAACGAACAAGTCTAAATAAGGCACGAACACCTCGTGCGTATGCACATATCCATGACTCTGAAGTCCGGCCATAAGAGTTGTTCTTAAATTACAACATTGTCAATTAACCCTGTTATCAAATACCTTATTCTACAAATCCCACTTTACTCGGAATGAGGTATGGTGACCTCGTGATTATTTTCCCGAATTAATGCGTCATATTTATCCTTACCCGGTGCTCGTCTCAAGGGCTAAGCTCAACGGTTTCAAAATAGAAATGGCTAAATATGAACAGAAACTATACAAGAATTGTCAAATAGTCCTAACGGGCATGACTCTTATTTACGAATGCAATACGAAAATATTAATTTCATAAAAGAAGAATTTTAAACACATAAACTCTTACTACCAGGGCCCAGTCCTCATATGATATCCACCGCAGCTTGAAGCTCGGCTTAGAAATATTTCACATTATGCCAAAAATTGGAGGATCTCATCCTCAACTCTGAATCACAGTGCTTGCACATCATATCATCCGAAATTTTTCATTTCCTTTCTTTCTTCCTTTCAATAATTGTCCGTCAAAGATAATCATGACATAAAATAAGCCCTCATACTGATAGGGAGCACAATTAACGATTAAAATTAGTTATCCCGAAAATTATATCAAAACCCATTGTAATAAGTAATATAAAGTCACTCTTAGCCTCATGGATATTTTAGTGACTAACACCTAATAATAGGGATGTCTATCCTCGTGTAATATCTCAACGTGAGTATTTCCCTAAGTAGGTTTGATGATTACGATACTCGCTCATGAATGGAGCATGTTAAAAGGACTCGCCTAAATTTTCTTTCAAAAACCAAATTAAATTAAGGGAAAAATTATTCTGTCTATAATAATCTGAATTATACGTGTGATGACCACATTTGGTGTAGTGACCTCCCTCATATCATAAAAATTATATCAATGGCTCTGGGTCTCCACCTCTAGGATTTTCACCTCCACCTCTAACATCATAACCTCTACATATGGCTGGCCATGTAGGATAATTATTAACTGCAATGGAGCGTGTAGCCTGAGTGCTTTCCTAAAATTGTATTTCTCCAATATTCCACATTCACGACAATTCCTTTAAGGATCAGTTAACTTATTGCTCATGGCAATATATATTCGGACACAGTCATTGTGACCTGGTACAACCGTTCAGATCGCACATACCACATATTGCAGAGAATCTCGGGGTGACGTCTTCATAACATTTTCTAAAAATAGAGTTTAGTAGATAGCGTTGCATTGGCCAGCTTGCCCTCTTGGTAATCTTGTCACAAACATTGATGGCCAATTTCCTCTTTTGCTATGTTGGCTTAACACTGCTGAGCTACCCCGTTTACTCACAAACTATTCGTTATTCTTCTGGGGCGATTTCTTACCCCATGAAATGAACCAACCTTAAATATGTATAAATTATTTAGAGGACCTTTCTATACCATATATATATAGTCCAATAACTCACCATATTTGTCCTTCACAACACCAACACATCGACCGGACGTCAATGTCCGTTGAAACCCAACACGATTTATTAGGTGATCTCTCGATATAATTGCATCTTCCGTTGGGACCATAACTAGTGTGGTAAATACATTATCTTCCCACTATTTCTGTGTGCCTTCTGTAGCACAGTAAAATGAACTCCTCGCATTCGACTATTCCCACGTTATGTAATTCCTCATAAGAACTGTCAAGCACAATCTCGTGGGTTCTCAAAAGATGCACCGCTGAAGGTGGTAGCGAAGACTTTGGTGAAACCTATCCGTCCTCCATAAAACTTTTGAAGGCATAGTTGATCTATCACCAGTCTGTGCCATTGTTCGGCTGGATAAGCAGTACGTGACTACGCCATTCGTGGGAAGACAAGAGTGGAAATTTGACTTAACACTTTGAAGAACAAATTCGCACGATAAGAAAGAACAAATAAGAGACTCTTTCCTAACTCAATAGACTCTGGAGGACAAGTACGGACGTCTCCGTACCTACCTCTCAAACTCTACTAAGCTTGTTCGTGAGTGGTGAGACCTATGTAACCTAGAGCTACGATACCAACTTGTCACGACCCGGATTTTCCCCAACATCGGGATCGTGATGGCGCCTACTCGTGGTAGCTAGGCAAGCCTTTGTATTCATACTATCCCGTTTTTAACAAAATTTTAATTAAATAAATGCGGAATAACAAATCACACGGTGAAAATCATACTACTGAAATCCTCTACCCAAGACGTGGAGTCACCAACTCGCAAACTACTATGGAATACTACACATAAAAGTCCGAAAGAAATATAACATAATTCTGTTTGTCTCGGAACAATGAGACTACGGCTATTAACATAAATAAAGAAAGAGACGCCGGGCCTGCGGACGCAAGCTACCTCGGTCTCAAATATGATCAACTCCCACGCAATCTATTTACTGCTGTTGCTGCTCCCGATCGTAACCTGGACTCGTGCAAAAACGCACGAAGTGTAGCATCGACACAGCCGACCACGTGTCTTTGGTAAGTGCACTGGCCTATCCGGCGAAGTAGTGACAAGCCTAGGACCGACACTCACATATAAATCTGTGCAATTCAATATATATATATGTGTACCACAAAATAACAAGAAATAATCAAGTATTAACACGATAAGGAATATCTTAAAGAATTCAACAATTAACCACAGTTAATAATTTCACAAGGAAAAACAAAGTGTAATGTAAACACAAGTAATATCAATTCAAGAAATAGCGAACAGTTGCACGGCATCACCCTTCGTGCTTTTACTCTCATCCTCACATCCATAGTACGGCATGATCCTTCGTACATGGTTCAATAATAGGGCACGGCATGATCCGGCATGATCCTTCGTACATGGTTCAATAATAGGGCACGGCATGATCCTTCGTGCATCAATAAATAAATAAACATGGCACGGCATCACCCCTCGTGCATTATCACTCTTCCTCACCCAAATAACAATCAAATAAGTTCACAAGGAAAACAAGGTATAATGGAAACACAAGTAATATCAAGTCAAGAAATGGCAAACAATTGCACGGCATCACCCAAATAAAATATAATGGAAAAACAAGTAATATCAAGTCAAGGAATAGCAAACAATTGCACGGCATCACCCAAATAAAATATAATGGAAAAACAAGTAATATCAAGTCAAGGAATAGCAAACAATTGCACGGCATCACCCAAATAATGCTTTTACTCTCATCCTTACCAAATAAACAAATAAAGTACACGGCATCACCCTTCGTGCTTTTACTCTCATCCTCGCATCCATAGTACGGCATGATCCTTCGTACATGGTTCAATAACAGGGCACGGCATGATCCTTCGTGCATAATCAATAAATAAACATGGCACGGCATTAACCTTCGTGCATAAATAAATAAACATGGCACGGCATCACCCTTCGTGCATTATCACTCTTCCTCACCCAAATAACAATCACGGTTAAGGGCAGAGAAAGAAACAACAATTCATAAATCGTCCCATCAAGGGCAATCAATAATTATCTTCACAACAAGTCCCGACAAGGGAGAACAATAACGATTCACCTGTAATATATCTCAAAATATCATTTTCCAACGACTCACGGTCATACTAGACGCCAGTGTATGGATGCTCGTCACCACAGCCCATACACCGCACTCGATCACATAACACATAACACATAATCCTATTCCCTCAAGCTAGGATAGAAGAAACACTTACCTCGAATGCTTATGAACAATTCACTCCGTGGAAATGTCTTTTCTTTCAATTTGGCTCCAATCCAACCATATCTATACACAATTGATTTAATATCATCAATTCTACTCAACAAACTAATTCTTAATACCAAATACCACTTTTACAACATTCTGCCATGAATAGTAAATTTCAACCCCGGGCCCACATGGACGGAATTCGGGGTTAGGACCAAAATCCGGTTACCCATCCCCCCACGAGTTCATGTATATAATTTGTTTCAAAATCGGACCTCAATTCGAGGTCCAATTCCCTAATTTATGAAAAACCCTATTTTCTAACAAAAACAAGAATTTTACCATGAAAACATTTGATTTCTAATGAAAAACATGTTTAATGATGTTAGGAATTGAAAGAATTAAGTAAAAAGTGACTTACAATCGATTTGATGAAGAAGAAATCCTTGAAGAATCGCAAATGGGTGTTTTAGTTTTGTAAAAATGTGAAGAAATGACTGAAATCCGTGTTTTTCAGGTCTCTGTGTTCGCATTTGCGAACATGGGTTCGCAATTGCGAACCCCGACCAATTTCTGGAGGTTTGAAAAATAAGCTAAGGGTGGGAAGTTCGCATTTGCGAACATTTCTTCGCATTTGCGAAGCCAAGGCAAAGCTGGGAAGTTCGCATTTGCGAACTATTGTTCGCAATTGCGAACACAGGCTAAATATGGGGAGGTTCGCATTTGCGAACTATTGTTCGCATTTGCGAACCCAGGCGGAATAGTGGCCAGTTCGCATTTGCGAACTATAGCTCGCATTTGCGAACACAGGCATAGAAGGGTCAAGTTCGCATTTGCGAACTATTGTTCGCATTTGCGAACACAGACACAATAGGGGGAGTTCGCATTTGCGAACTATTGTTCGCATTTGCGAACTCTGCAGAATAGTGGGGAGTTCGCATTTGCGAACTATTGTTCGCATTTGCGAACTCTGCAGACCAGTTGCAGACAACAACTTCTAACATGAAAAATTGATCTCGTGGCCTATCCAAAGTTCACCCGAGCCCTCGGGGCTCCAAACCAAATATGCACATAACCTCAAAAACACATTATGAACTTGTTCGTGCGATCACGTCGCCAATATCACCTCGTTTTCATCAAATCAAGCCTCAAATGCATGATTTTCATACCTTTAGTTTTCAAAACTTTCAAACTTGGGACTCGAGGTCCAAAACATCTCAAACGACATCCAAATGTCACCAAACTTTACAGAAATCACATATATAATATTTAAGACTTGTACCGGGCGTCGGAACCAAAATACGAGCCCGATACCAAGGTCAATTAATTTATTTCCTTTAATAATTGCATCAAAAACAATTTCACATAAAAATTCATAACTTGGGCTCTAGGCCTCAGAATTCGACTCCGGACGCATGTCCAAGTCCCATATTTTCCTACGGACCTCTCGGGACCATCCAATCTCGGGTTCGGATCCGTTTACCAAAAATGTTGACCGAAGTCAACCATATCAATATTAATATCATTTTTATCCAAATTTCTCATAGAATTCATATTTTCTATCACAAAATCTTTCCGGCTACATGCTCGGATCGTGCACATAAATCGAGGCAACATAGAATGAGGTTTTCAAGGCCTCAGAAGCTCGAAATGATTAATTAAATAAGTGATGACCCTTGGGTCGTCACAATTATATGCAATATATAAATGTTTATTGGCATTTGAACCATATATTGTATATAATAAGTTTATTATAAGAACAGATAATACACAAGTAAAATGGTGGCTAACCAGGAAGATACAAGATTCAGTTACAACAAAGGAAATACGGAGACTAGTTCTCCTCTCCTTTCCAGTTGTTATTTGTATTTTGTATTCAGACTTGAGTATTTCTATACAGTACTCTCTATTCCTGTTGGGTTTTGTTAGAGGCTCTAGACTTGTGACTCCGGATCTTTGGGAGTGTCAGTATTTTGATTATTATTATTATAATTTGAGTTATTAAACTCATATATTCTTCTTGGGTTGTCCATTTGGGATTGGTATTCGATGTAAATTCGAAATTGTTGGTCTTGGTGGCCTAGCTTGATTGTTGGGCGCCATCACGACCGGATTTGGGTCGTGACAAGTTGGTATCAGAGCCTAGGTTACTAGGACTCATGAGTCATGAGCCGATTTAGTAGGCTTTCGCAGATCGGTACGTAGACGTCCGTATCTATCTTCGGAGGGCTATAGAAACTTTAGGAAAAGCCTCTTATTAGTAACTAAATATGCCATGTAGCTTTTATTTATGCTTTCACTTGGCTTAAGGAGAGGGCTTTATCCTCTCCTTTTAATAATATATAGATATAGATATATATTTAAATTAAAAAAGAATAACTAATAATTAATTATTAATTAAATAACTAATTTAATAATTAACTATGCCACATGACTTTTCTGAAGCTGCCAAGTGGCTTAATGAGAGGGATTATTCTCTCCTTTTAATAATATATAGATATAGATACATTTTTATATTTTTATTTTTATATAGTTTTTTATTATAGTTAATTAATATAAGATATATATATTTATTAATGTAATTAAAGTAACCTATTAATATATATATATATATATATATATATATATATATATATATATATATATATATATATATATATATATATATATATATATATATATATATATATATATATATATATATTTATATATATATATATATATATATATATATATTTAAATTTAAAAAGAATAATCAATAATTAATTATTAACTAAATGGGTAGTTATTTTTTTATATATAATTTTTTATAGTTAATTATATGATAGCTATTTTTATTTTAAAACTCCAACTTGAAACTACTCTCCGATTTAAATGGGTAGTTTTTCTTCTCTTTTTTCGTTTATTTTAAAACTCCAACTTGAAACTACTTTCCCAATTTGAATGGGTAGTTTTTCTTCTCTTTTTTCGTTTTTTATAGACTTTTTTTTGCCTTTTTATTTTAAAATAATTTTTAAAACTCTAACTTGGAACTACTCTCACCCAATTTGAATGAGTTGTTATTTTTTTTATATTTTTTATATTTTTATTTTATATAGTTTTTTATTATAGTTAATTAATTATAAGATATCTATATTTATTAATGTAATTAAAGTAAACTATATATATATATATATATATATATATATATATATATATATATGTGTGTGTGTGGGGGGGGGATAGTTTTTTATTTTTGTTTTTAGATATATTCAAATTCAAAAAGAATAACCAATAATTAATTATTAATTAAATAAATAATTTAATAACTAACTATGCCACGTGGTTTTTCTGAAGCTGCCACAAAGCTTAATGAGAGGGATATTTTCTCTCCTTTTAATAATATATAGATATAGATATATTTTTATATTTTCATTTTTATATAGTTTTTTATTATAGTTAATTAATATAAGATATCTATATTTATTAATGTAATTAAAGTTTATATATATATATATATATATATATATATATATATATATATATATATATATATATATATATATATATATATATATATATATATATATATATATATATATATATAATATATATATATATATATATATATATATATATATTACTTTTAAAACTTATATATATATGGTAGTTTTTTATTTTTGTTTTTTTGAATGTAATTAAAGTAAACAATTAATATACATATATGGTAGTTTTTTATTTTTGTTTTTAGAATATTTAAATTCAAAAAGAATAACCAATAATTAATTATTAACTAAATAACTAATTTAATAACTAACTATGCCACGTGGCTTTTTCTGAAGCTGCCACATGGCTTAATGGGAGTGCTTTTTCCTTTGCTTTTAATAATACTAGTATAGTACCCGCGCGATGCGCGGATTAATATTTAATTTAGAAAGATTAATATTTACAGAAAAATTACATGGTTATTGTAATTAAATATATATATATATATATATATATATATATGGTAGTTTTTTATTTTTGTTTTTTTGGATATATTTAAATTTAAAAAGAATAACCAATAATTAATTATTAACTAAATAACTCATTTAATAACTAACTATGCCACATGACCTTTTTTTAAGCTGCCACGTGACTTAATGAAAGGATTTTTTCCTTTACTTTTAATAATATATAGATATAGATATAGATTTAAATTCAAAAAGAATAACCAATAATGAATTATAAACTAAATAACTAATTTAATAATTAACTATGCTACTTGGCATTTTCTGAAGCTACCACGTAGCTTACTAAGAGGAATTTTTTCTCTCCTATTAATAATATATAGATATATAGATAGATTAAAAGGTAGTTTATTGTCCTAACAATGCCACTTGTGTTTTTGTGATTATGTCAATTGTCTTAATAATATTTTTTTAAAATAATTTTAAAATTCTAAATTGAAACTATTCCCCAACTTTAATAGGAGTATGTAGTTTTTTTAATTAATATTTTCATTTTTTTACTTGTAACTAATTTATGTTTTTTTTCTATTTTAAAATAACTTTAAAACATCAACTATAAATTACTCCTTAATTTGAATGGGTAGTTATCTTTTTTTAATATAGCTAATTATAATATATTTATATTTATTAATTCAAAAAGTGTAACTAATTAATTCAAAATTAAAAAAAACAATTAGTTAAAAGGTAGTTATTTTTGTCTTAACAATGCCACTTGGCTTTTTGTGATTATGCCACTTGTCATAATAATATGCTTTTGTCTTTGGCTTTTAATTATACTAGTATTAGTACCCGCGCGATGCGCGGACACAAACCAGATCAAATTGTGATATATGTTATTTGAATTATGTGCAAATTACCTTAAAATATGAACCTTTCATATAAAAATTATATAACATTATATATTAATTATGAAGCGGGATATGAAATTATTATTCAAATCTGGTAGTACGCACCTTTTTTTTATTTGTAGCAACCTAACCCCATAATTTTAGTACTTGCATTTCATTCCGGTATCAATATTAAAACGTATTAAATAAGTGATGTTGTGATATGTCTTGTTTGAGCACATTATATCATATTATTTTAACAAAATTCTTACTATCACTTTGTTTTTGAATGAAAGTCAAATATGTTTTATTCATCACATTGTTTTTACGCAATTTTTTTTGTTTTGTTATTTTCTTGTACTTTATTGTATTATTTATTATTTAATATGATTAACTGTTATATAATTTTTTATTAGCTTAATAATTAAATTATTATCTTTCTTATTATCCTTTTGATAGTATTTAATAGATATGAGCATTTTAATTATTCAAATTTATCAATATAATTTAACAATTTAATTTATTTATTTTCAATTATGTAAAGTATTAATATCCTCACACTAACTTTTTTTTATACACCTCTTCCCTATTATGAATTTTAATCAGTTTTTATATTAATATTTTACCTACAACCAAAAATAATAGTATCATATTTTATTTTAAATTGTAACTTTGAATTAGTCTAAAATGTTAATACATAAGTTATTTGATTATTACGTTCCAAATATATTGAGTTCTTTTATAATATTTTTTGTATTAAATGCATTTAAATTTTCTTTCTTTTTTAGTTTAAAGATACAAATTTAATTTTTAATTATCATTAGTAAACACCTATAATAGAAATTAATTTTACATTTTTAAAATTTTAATTTAATCTTAGAAAAATATTTTCTTAATTGTTTGAACACATTATATCTAAATATTGTAGTAATATTTTTACTATTTTATTTCTTTACATGGTATTTTCAAAAATAAAAATCATTCAAATAAAAAAATCTCATCTCAAATTGAGATAATTCTTATCATTCTATGTTCTAAAGTAGACAGTATTTTCAAAATATTATGTTGTGCTTTCAAACTTAAACTAACTGCACTCAATTTAGATATCAATCATAGAAAAATATTTTCTTAATTGTTTGAATACATTATATCTAAATGTTATAGTAATATTTTCACTGTCATTTTATTATTTACATATTTTTTTATTATAGTTATAAGATACAAATTTAATTTTTAATTTTCATTAGTACCTATATTATGTATTTTTAATTTTTTATTTATTTATTTTCGTAAATAAGACTTCAATTTCGTGGTATTCTCCATAGTTTGATCATTCTCAACTTAGTTTTAAAAAATTTCTAATCTCAAATTCAAATAGACTTTCCCTTTCGTTTCTAATAGTAAATTTTTAATAATTTAACATAGTTTTACAATTTTAATCTAATATATAGTTTATATTACGTTTTATGTGGCTTTTTATTAGATGAATATTAATTTTGTAATCATAAAATAATTATTTATTTTGTTTTAAAAATATTTCTCGATAATTTTAAATTTTAGTAATATTTTAAGTGTTGTATATTTATTTTACTTTATTTTATAAACTTATGATTTTCAAATTTCCTCACGTTATCTTTAATTTATTAATTATTCAATATTTTATTTGTTGATTTTATCTATTAGACTTGAGTTATGTGAACTTATCCATATTATGAATTTTCTTATCATAATATAAAAATCTTTCTCATTTCAAATTTAAATAAGTTTTAGCCTCTTCTCTATGATAAAAAATGAACTTTTATTTGTGACGAACCAAAGGGTCATCACTTGTTTTATTAATCATTCCGAGCTTTTGAGGTCTTGAAAACCTCATTTATAGTTGCCTCGATTTGCGTGCACAGTCCGGGCACAAAGCTGGAAAAGATTTATGTTGAAATATGTGAAATATGTGAAAAAGTTGAAGAATTTTGATATTAATATTGATATGGTTGACTTTGGTCAACATTTTTGGTAAACGGACCCGGATCCATGATTTGACTGCTTCAGGAAAATCCGTAGAAAAATATGGAACTTGGGCGTATGCCCGGAATTGAAATCCGAGGTCTAGAACCCCGGTAAAAGAATTTTTATGTTAAATTGTTTTCTGAAAATGTTTAAGGAAAATGAAACTGAATTTTGATTAAAAAGTACTGGTATCGGGCTCGTATTTTGGTTCCGACGCCCGGTACAGGTCATATATATTGGTTAAGCGCTTTCTGTAAAGTTTGGTTGAAAACGGACGTCGTTTGACGTGTTTCGGCCTTAAATTGGAAAGTTTGGAAATTATGAAATCTTAAAGAATTCTTGAGCTTTAAGGCTCAATTCATTGATTTTGATGTTATTTTAGCGATTTGATCGCGCGAGCAAGTTCGTATGATATTTTTGAGTTAGTGTACATATTTGGTTTGGAGCCTCGAGGGCTCGGGAGTGTTTCGGAGGTGGTTCGGGGTGTTTTTGGACTTAGAAAACTGGCAGATTTTCTGCAATTTTTACACAGACATTTTACCCTACGCGATCGCGGCCCTGTTCACGCGATCGCACTGCCTTGTCACGTTACTCAACGCGATCGCGGCTGTCTTCACGCGATCGCGAAGCTTTCCGTCTTCCTTCAACGCGATCGCAGCCGTCTGCACGCGATCGCGTAGCTTTCCGTTTTCCTTCACCGCGATCGCGACCCTTTTCACGCGATCGCGTAGTACAAATGTGCCACCCAGCGAAATTCTTCTACGCGATCGCAGCATTGTCCACGCGATCGCGTAGTGTTGAATATTTGCCTTCCGCGATCGCGATCCAATTCACGCGATCGCGTAGAACAAATTTCCGCCCAGTGATTTAATACCCCAAAACAGAACACTTACGGGATTTTATCCCACTTTCAAAAAATCCCTTCTTCTCCACAACTTTTGGGCGATTTTTGAGGCATTTCTTCATCAAAGTTCATTGGGTAAGTATTGTTAACTTGTCTTCATCATTTTTCATCAACATCAATCAAATCCTTAGGCTTAAACATGTGTAAATTGGTTGGAAATTTGAGAAATGGGTATAGTTAGGGCTTTCAAAGAATTTGCGATTTAGACCCCGTTTTGGAGTCGAGCTTAAGAACAAATTGTATATTTGAACTCATGGAAGATTGGGTGAACTTATTTTGGTTCGAAACTTGAGTTTCGATTATGTGGGCTCGGGGTCGATTTTTACTATTCCGGGCAGAATGTTGTAAAAACCATATTTAGCAATATGAACTAGTTTGTTAAGTAGAATTGATGATATTAAATCAATTGTGTATAGATACGGTTGGATTGGAGTCAAATTCGAAAGGAAAAGGCATTGCTACGGATTGAATCGTTCGTGAACTTTCGAGGTAAATGTTTGTTCTATCCTAGTTTGTAGGAATATGAATTTAGTTATGAATAAATTGTTGAATAGGAATTATTGGTGTTATACCGGTAATGAAGGTAAATTGTTGAAACTATTATAAATTATTGGTTTAAAAACCGGTAATTATAAATATTTTTGATATAGAGATTATTGGCTAAATGCCGGTAATATATATATATTTACGAAATGGGATCGTGTGGTACGCCGACCACTTATATAATAAGAAATGGGATCGTGTGGTACGCCGACCACGAAGTGATTGAAATTTTGGCATTGGCCATAGTTGCCGGTAGCCTATTGATATATTTGGGAGCGGGTGGTACGCCTACCACAAGATATAATTATTGATATATTTGGGAGCGGGTGGTACGCCTACCACAAGATATAATTACTGATATATTGGGAGCGGGTGGTACGCCTACCACAAGATATAATTACTCTGATAGTTGGGAGCGGGTGGTACGCCTACCACGAGATATGAAATGAGAGAGGAATTGAGACATGAAAGTAAGATTTATTATGTTGATTAGATTATTCTGGATATCGTGAGTTATTGACTGTTATTTCAGAGCAGAGTATTTCCTTATAATGTATTATATATATATATATCTATATTGCAACTGTACAGGTTTAGGTGGGTGACTGGCCTTAGCCTTGTCACTAGTTCGCTGGGATAGGCCAGGCACTTACCAGCACATGGGGTCGGTTGTGCTGATACTACACTCTGCGCTCTTTTTGCGAAGATACAGGTTACGGACAGCGGCAGCGGCGGTAGCGACTTGTGGATTTTTCGACTACTGAGACTACGAGGTAGCCTTGCAGGCGTCCGCAGGACCCGTCGTCTCTTCTATCTATGCTTTTCATTCTGTTATCTCATGTAATCGAGATAAACAACTTGTATTTTCTTTCAAACAATTATGTGTATTATTCTTAGAAGTTCGTGAGTATTGTGACACCGGTCTTGGGTAGTGTATCAGATTTGGATTTTTCTTTATCATATCCGACTAAGTCTTCCGCTAATTTTGATTATTCCGCTGTAATTTTTATGTTGTTAATAAGAATTTGGTTATTAATGGAGATGTAATTAATATTTGGCTTGCCTAGCTTCTATTTAGTAGGCACCATCATGACCCCGATGGTGGGAAATCCGGGTCGTGACAAGTTGGTATCAGAGCACTAGGTTGCACGGGTCTCACAACTCACGAACAACCTTAGTAGAGTCTGAAGGATCGGTACGGAGACGTCTGTATTTATCCTCCAGAGGCTACAGAGTTAGGAAAATATTCTCTTTATTCTTTCCGGTCGTGCGACTTGATCTTTTGAATGTTAATTGAACTTCTACTCTGTTCTTCCGCAGATGGTAAGGACACGTGCATCCTCATCTACTGACCAGCAGCCCGAGGTCCCAGCAGCGGCAGCTCCCGCTAGGGGTAGAGGCCGAGGTCGAGGTCGTCCTAGAGGACAAGGTAGGGGCGGAGCTCAGCCCCGAGCAGCAGCACGAGTGGCAGAACCTCAGGTTCATATCGAGGAGGAAGTTCCAGCCCCAGCAGCTCCAGTAGGCCCAGCTCAGGTCCCAGGAGGAGCTTTATTTTCACCGGATCTTCAGGATGCTTTGGTCCGGATAGCAGGTTTTATGGATCATATCACTAGAGTGGGTTTATTACCGGTAGCACCAGCCACTTCTCAGGCTGGAGGAGGTAATCAGACTCCTGCTACGCGCACTCCGGAGCCAGTAATTCCCCAGGCTCAGGATCCTGTGATTCAGCCAGTTGAGGCAGTTCGGCCTATTATTGCGACTCCGTCTAATGATGGTGCAGCTATGTCTGCTGATGCGTTGTGGAGATTGGACAGGTTTACCAAGCTGTTCACTACCACATTCAGTGGTACTCCTTCAGAGGATCCACAGGACTTCCTATACAGCTGCCACGAAGTTCTCCGTACTATGGGTATTGTGGAGACAAATGGTGTGGATTTTGCTACTTTTCGGTTATCCGGTTCCGCCAAGACTTGGTGGAGAGATTATTGTCTAACCAGGCCAGCGGGATCGTCATCTTTGACTTGGGAGCAGTTTGCAGAATTATTCTTGGAGAAGTTCCTTCCAGCAACTCAGCGGGAGTTTATGCGCAGACAATTTGAGCGTCTTCATCAAAGTTCTATGTCTATCACACAGTACGAGACTAGGTTCGTGGACCTGGCTCGTCATGCTATTATCATACTTCCCACAGAGCGGGAGAGAGTGAGGAGGTTTATTGATGGCTTGAATCAGCCAATTCGGCTACGGATGGCTATGGGTGCAGGAACTGAAATCACTTTTCAGGAGGCGGCTAATGCAGCCCGCCGGATAGAGATGGCTCTGTCACAGGGAGCGAGACATGGATCAGATAAGAGATCTCGTAATTCGGGTAGATTCAGTGGTACCTCGTCTGGAGATAGAGATTTTTATGATAGAGGCCATCCTCCTAGGCCTTATCAGTCAGCTCTTCAGGTTTCTCATGATGCTTCAGGTGATCGTAATTCTCGGCCACGCTACTCTGATCAGCAGCCTATCAGTGCACCACCACTTCGCCATTTTCAGCAGCCGAGGGCTTGTTTTACGTGCGGTGATCTTAGGCACATTGCAAGGTATTGCCCTCGAGCTTCTGACAGATCTCACCAGCAGGGTTCTCGTGCCATGATTCAGGCCCCAGTTCCCTCACAGCCTGCCCAGCCAGCTAGAGGCGGAGGTAGAGGACATAGAGGTGGAGGTAGAGGTCATTGAGGTGGAGCTCAGACCGATAGAGGTAGAGACCAGTCAACAGCTGATCGTCCTAGAGATACTGCTCAGGGTGGTGGGGCACAGCCCCGATGTTATGCACTTCCCGCCAGACCAGAGGCTGAGTCTTCTGATGCCGTCATTACAGGTAATATTTTGGTTTGTGATAGAAAGGCATCAGCATTATTTGACCCTGGGTCTACATATTCGTATGTGTCTTCCTATTTTGCACCATACTTGATTCAGCCCAGTGATCCATTGAGTGTTCCTGTTCATGTGTCTACACCGGTAGGCGACTCTATTGTGGTTGATCGAGTTCATCGGTCATGTATTATAGTAATTGAGGGTCTCGAGACCCGTGCTGATTTATTACTCCTAAATATGGTGGACTTCGATATTATACTAGGCATGGACTGGCTATCTCCGTATCATGCTATTCTAGATTGCCATGCCAAGACTGTGACTTTAGCCCCGCCAAATTCGCCTCGTATAGAGTGGAAAGGAATTTCAGGTCATACTAGCCGTAATGTTATTTCTTATGTTAAAGCTCAGCGTATGGTTGGAAAGGGATGCTTGGCTTATTTGGCCTATGTCCGTGATCCTAGTGCTGAGGTTCCTTCTATTGAATCTGTGCCTGTGGTTCGCGAATTTCCTGAAGTATTTCCTTCAGACTTGCCAGGTATGCCGCCCGATAGGGACATTGATTTTTGCATTGATTTGGCTCCAGGCACTCAACCCATTTCTATTCCCCCATACCGTATGGCTCCGCCAGAGTTAAAAGAATTGAAGGAACAGTTGCAGGATTTACTTGAAAAGGGTTTCATTAGGCCCGGTGTTTCGCCGTGGGGTGCACCTGTATTATTTGTAAAGAAGAAAGATGGTTCGATGAGAATGTGCATTGACTATCGACAGAGTTAAACAAGGTGACTATCAAAAATAAATATCCACTTCCGCGAATTGATGATTTATTTGACCAGCTTCGGGGTGCCAAGGTATTTTCAAAGATAGATTTGAGATCTGGCTATCATCAGCTGAAGATTAGGGCATCTGATGTCCCTAAGACAGCGTTCCGCACTCGGTATGGACATTATGAATTTCTGGTCATGTCTTTTGGGTTGACAAATGCTCCAGCGACTTTTATGGAATTAATGAATCGGGTGTTCCGGCCTTATTTAGACTTGTTTGTAATAGTCTTCATTGATGACATATTAATATATTCCCGCAGTCGGGAGGAGCATGCGCAACATCTCAGAGTGGCCTTACAGACTCTGAGAGATAGCCAGCTATATGCAAAATTTTCAAAGTGTGAATTTTGGCTAAGTTCAGTTGCATTCCTGGGTCATATTGTGACGGCAACAGGTATTCAAGTTGATCCGAAGAAAATTGAGGCAGTCAAGAGCTGGCCTAGACCGACATCAGCCACAGATATTCGGAGTTTCTTGGGGTTAGCGGGCTATTATCGCCGATTCGTAGAAGGATTTTCGTCTATTGCAACCCCACTGACCAGATTGACCCAGAAGGGTGTTCAATTTGAATGGTCCGATGAATGTGAGGCGAGCTTTCAAAAGCTCAAGACAACCTCGACCACAGCGCCAGTATTGGTTTTACCCACAGGTACGGGACCTTATACTGTTTATTGTGATGCTTCCCGTATTGGGCTTGGTGCAGTGTTAATGCAGGATGGCAAGGTTATTGCCTATGCTTCGAGGCAGTTGAAGATTCATGAGAAGAACTATCCGGTGCATGATCTAGAATTGGCGGCGATTATTCACGCATTGAAGATCCGGAGGCATTATTTGTATGGTGTAGCATGTGAAGTGTATACCGATCATAAGAGTCTTCAGTATTTGTTTAAGCAGAAAGAGTTGAATATGAGGCAGAGAAGATGGCTAGAGTTGCTGAAAGACTATGATATTACTATTTTATATCACCCAGGTAAGGCCAATGTGGTGGCCGATGCATTGAGTAGAAAGTCTGCCAGCATGGGTAGTCTTGCATATATTCCGGTCAGTCAGAGACCATTGGCTCTAGACGTCCAGGCATTAGCCAACCGGTTCGTGAGATTAGATATTTCTGAGCCTAGCAGAGTGTTAGCCTGCACGGTCGCTCGTTCTTCTTTATTAGAGCGTATCCGTGAGAGGCAATTTGATGATCCTCATTTGCGTGAGTTGAGAGATACGGTACAGCGGGGAGGTGCCACATAGGTAAATCTAGATGATGATGGGGTATTGAAATTGCAGGGTCGAGTTTGTGTGCCCAATGTCGAAGAGAGTTGATCTTAGCAGAGGCCCACAGTTCGCGGTATTCTATTCACCCAGGCGCCGCGAAGATGTACCAGGACTTACGTCAGCACTATTGGTGGCGCAGAATGAAGAAAGATATCGTTGCGTATGTTGCTCGGTGTCTAAATTGTCAGCAGGTGAAATATGAGCACCAGAGACCTGGTGGTGTATTCCAGAGGATTGAAATTTCCGAGTGGAAATGGGAGCGGATCACTATGGATTTCGTTACTGGACTTCCTTTGACTAGAAGGAAATTTGATGCTATTTGGGTCATTGTTGATAGGCTGACCAAGTCAGCACACTTTATTCCGGTATCTGTCTCCTACTCATCGGAGAGGTTAGCGGAGGTTTACATTAGGGAGATTGTTCGTCTCCATGGAGTGCCAGTATCTATTATCTCTGATCGGGGTACGCAGTTTACCTCGCGGTTTCTGGAGAGCGGTCCAGCAGGAGTTAGGTACCCAGGTTCAGTTGAGTACAGCATTTCATCCTCGGACGGATGGCCAGTCCGAGAGGACTATTCAGATTCTAGAGGACATGCTTCGAGCTTGTGTTATTGATTTCGGAGGTTCGTGGGACCAGTTTCTGCCATTAGCAGAGTTCGCCTACAATAACAGTTACCAATCTAGCATCCGGATGGCTCCGTATGAGGCGTTATATGGTAGGCGATGTCGATCACCAGTTGGATGGTTTGAACCGGGAGAGGCTCGGTTGTTGGGTACAGATCTAGTTCAGGAGGCCTTAGATAAGGTCAAGACTATTCAGGAGAGATTGCGTTCAGCTCAGTCTAGGCAGAAGACTTATGCGGATCGTAAGGTTCGAGATGTAGATTTCATGGTTGGTGAACGAGTATTGCTCCGGGTGTCGCCTATGAAGGGCGTGATGAGGTTTGGGAAGAAGGGCAAGCTCGGCCCTAGGTATATTGGTCCATTTGAGATTCTAGACAGAGTGGGAGGGGTGGCTTACAGATTAGCTTTGCCGCCTAGCTTATCAGCCGTGCATCCAGTTTTTCACGTATCTATGCTTCGGAGATACCACGGCGATCCCACACATGTGTTAGACTTCAGTAATGTCCAATTGGACAATGATCTATCTTACGAGGAGGAGCCGGTAGCCATTCTAGACCGGCGACAGTTGAGGTCGAAGAGTTATCCTTCTGTGCGTGTTCAGTGGAGAGGTCAGCCTCCTGAGGCATCGACCTGGGAGTCCGAGTACGATATGCGGAGCCGCTACCCACACTTGTTTCCTGACTCAGGTATTTCTTTCTTTTGTCCGTTCGAGGACGAACAGTTGTTTTAGAGGTGGAGATTGTGACGACCCAAAGGGTCATCACTTGTTTTATTAATCATTCCAAGCTTTTGAGGTCTTGAAAACCTCATTTATAGTTGCCTCGATTTGCGTGCACAGTCCGGGCACAAAGCTGGAAAAGATTTATGTTGAAATATGTGAAATATGTGAAAAAGTTGAAGAATTTTGATATTAATATTGATATGGTTGACTTTGGTCAACATTTTTGGTAAACGGACCCGGATCCATGATTTGATTGTCTCAGAAAATCCGTAGAAAAATATGGAACTTGGGCGTATGCCGGAATTGAAATCCGAGGTCTAGAACCCCGGTAAAAGAATTTTTCTGTTAAATTATTTTCTGAAAATGTTTAAGGAAAATGAAACTGAATTTTGATTAAAAAGTACTGGTATCGGGCTCGTATTTTGGTTCCGACGCCCGGTACAGGTCATATATATTGGTTAAGCGCTTCCTGTAAAGTTTGGTTGAAAACGGACGTCGTTTGACTTGTTTCGGCCTTAAATTGGAAAGTTTGGAAATTATGAAATCTTAAAGAATTCTTGAGCTTTAAGGCTCAATTCATTGATTTTGATGTTATTTTAGCGATTTGATCGCGCGAGCAAGTTCGTATGATGTTTTTGAGTTAGTGTACATATTTGGTTTGGAGCCCCGAGGGCTCGGAAGTGTTTCGGAGGTGGTTCGGGGTGTTTTTGGACTTAGAAAACTGGCAGATTTTCTGCAATTTTTACACAGACATTTTACCCTACGCGATCGCGGCCCTGTTAACGCGATCGCACTGCCTTGTCACGTTACTCAACGCGATCGCGGCTGTCTTCACGCGATCGCAAAGCTTTCCGTCTTCCTTCAACGCGATCGCAGCCGTCTGCACGCGATCGCGTAGCTTTCCGTTTTCCTTCACCGCGATCGCGACCCTTTTTACGCGATCGCGTAGTACAAATGTGCCACCCAGCGAAATTCTTCTACGCGATCGCAGCATTGTCCACGCGATCGCGTAGTGTTGAATATTTGCCTTCCGCGATCGCGATCCAATTCACGCGATCGCGTAGAACAAATTTCCGCCCAGTGATTTAATACCCCAAAACAGAACACTTACGGGATTTTATCCCATTTTCACAAAATCCCTTCTTCTCCACAACTTTTGGGCGATTTTTGAGGCATTTCTTCATCAAAGTTCATTGGGTAAGTATTGTTAACTTGTCTTCATCATTTTTCATCAACATCAATCAAACCCTTAGGCTTAAACATGTGTAAATTGGTTGGAAATTTGAGAAATGGGTATAGTTAGGGCTTTCAAAGAATTTGCGATTTAGACCCCGTTTTGGAGTCGAGCTTAAGAACAAATTGTATATTTGAACTTATGGAAGATTGGGTGAACTTATTTTGGTTCGAAACTTGAGTTTCGATTATGTGGGCCCGGGGTCGGTTTTTACTATTCCGGGCAGAATGTTGTAAAAACCATATTTAGCAATATGAACTAGTTTGTTAAGTAGAATTGATGATATTAAATCAATTGTGTATAGATAAGGTTGGATTGGAGTCAAATTCGAGAGGAAAAGGCATTGCTACGGATTGAATCGTTCGTGAACTTTCGAGGTAAGTGTTTGTTCTATCCTAGTTTGTAGGAATATGAATTTAGTTATGAATAAATTGTTGAATAGGAATTATTGGTGTTATACCGGTAATGAAGGTAAATTGTTGAAACTATTATAAATTATTGGTTTAAAAACCGGTAATTATAAATATTGTTGATATAGAGATTATTGGCTAAATGCCGGTAATATATATATATTTACGAAATGGGATCGTGTGGTACGCCGACCACTTATATAATAAGAAATGGGATCGTGTGGTACGCCGACCACGAAGTGATTGAAATCTTGGCATTGGCCATAGTTGCCGGTAGCCTATTGATATATTTGGGAGCGGGTGGTACGCCTACCACAAGATATAATTATTGATATATTTGGGAGCGGGTGGTACGTCTACCACAAGATATAATTACTGATATATTGGGAGCGGGTGGTACGCCTACCACAAGATATAATTACTGTGATAGTTGGGAGCGGGTGGTACGCCTACCACGAGATATGAAATGAGAGAGGAATTGAGACATGAAAGTAAGATTTATTCTGTTGATTAGATTATTCTGGATATCGTGAGTTATTGACTGTTATTTCAGAGCAGAGTATTTCCTTATAATGTATTATATATATATATCTATATTGCAACTGTACAGGTTTAGGTGGGTGACTGGCCTTAGCCTTGTCACTAGTTCGCTGGGATAGGCCAGGCACTTACCAGCACATGGGGTCGGTTGTGCTAATACTACACTCTGCGCTCTTTTTGCGCAGATACAGGTTACGGACAGCAGCAGCGGCAGTAGCGACTTGTGGATTTTCCGACTACTGAGACTACGAGGTAGCCTTGCAGGCGTCCGCAGGACCCGTTGTCTCTCCTATCTATGCTTTTCATTCTGTTATCTCATGTAATCGAGATAAACAACTTGTATTTTCTTTCAAACAATTATGTGTATTATTCTTAGAAGTTCGTGAGTATTGTGACACCGGTCTTGGGTAGTGTATCAGATTTGGATTTTTCTTTATCATATCCGACTAAGTCTTCCGCTAATTTTGATTATTCCGCTGTAATTTTTATGTTGTTAATAAGAATTTGGTTATTAATGGAGATGTAATTAATATTTGGCTTGCCTAGCTTCTATTTAGTAGGCACCATCATGACCCCGATGGTGGGAAATCTGGGTCGTGACATTATTTTTCTCTATTTATTATTTATTTTTAATATTATTATTCAATAACTAATATTATTAAATTGTCATGTGGATTTTTATTAGCTTGTTTGAATTTATTATCTATTTCTACCACACTCATTTTAATATAATACAAATACAAATTTAAAACTTTTTCATCTCAAATTCAAATAACTTTTATCATTCTATTTTCTAATTTGGATCGCGTTTTCAAAAAATATGTTATGCTTCCAAATTTAAATTAACCGCACTCAATTCAAATATTAATCATAGAAAAATATTTTCTTAATTATTTGTACATATTATATCTAAATATCTTAGTAATATTTATATAAAATATTCATTTGCTTGATTTATCAATATTAATATGACTTTATTATTCTTGTTATTAAAATATTTTACTGATATTTAATTTTTTTACCTTATAAATAATTTGTATACGTTATGTAAGATCTCAATTTACGTCTTTCTATATTTTTATTTTTTCTATTCTATTTGTTTAATTAATTTTTTACCTCCATATTTTTAGCTAATATAGAAAAAAATTCTATGGGTTGATCTATATATATATATATATATATATATATATATATATATATATTGAATTTGCCTAAGATCTATTTATACTATGTATGAGATTTATTAAACTACTTCCATTAATTATATTTCTATATATAACTTTTAATTATTAATGTTGTCCCAAAATTGTCAAGTGGCTTCATTTTAGCTTGCCACTTGGCTTAACCACAATGCATACTACTATCCTTTTAATATAATATAGATATACCAAATAAACCGTCGATCGTAAGTTGATATAGAGAGAAAGACATTATAAAATCGTAAGTATAGTTTAGCTAGCAAGTATAATTTGGCTTTACTTGTAAATTAGTGTTTCAAGAAACGTGAAGAATTACTCGATGAAAATAATTATTTAAGCCAGTGCAATGCTTTGTTTAATAAGAAACATTTAATATATCTTATGTGAATACGATGTATTATAAAAAATAAAAATCTGTTATAGCAAAGTTAGTTATATAGTTATCGTATAATTTTTGGTTGAATATATTTTTTATTATATTAATCAATATTCAAAATTTGTTGGAAACTTATAACGGGAGTTTAAAATAGTGAGTAAGATTAATGTGATTGTGTCAATCATAACATAGTTCCTGCGAATATTTTTTACAATGTTAGTAACTTAATAATTGCTGCTGCAAAATAATATAAATATCTATTTATAGTTTATATTGACAGATAGAAAAATAACTTAAGTTTAATTTTAATTAATAAGTATCTATTGTATTGCGAGGCTAGTTTTGATGTATTCATATTTGTGAGTATATCAGTATATATAGATTCCTGATTCATTTCTGATTTGAGAAGACGCAAAAAAGATTGTAAAGTATGACCATACATAAGAATTATATATAATCAAGTCAAGATGGTATAATAATGTGTGTTTTCATAATTTTCTTCTTTAAAATATTAGAAATGCCGTCAAAGTTGCATTTTTTGAAGGAATAAGTTAGTGTCATTACATTAAATTATTTAGGTTATTTAATTTCATAAGGGTAAAAAAAATTAGTTAAATGACAATTAACGTTGTAAACTAATAAAAAACTTTAATTTATAAAAGAAATTACAGGCACTCGTAGAGACGGTTCTCCCACTCTGCTTCAAATTTAAGAATATAAACCAAAAACGTTCACTGGGCCAAACCTCGTGATAAATGTCTGTTAAAATACTACCTAAAGGTTGTGCAAGTGAATCTACTAAAATTGATAATGTTTTCCAATCATATAGTATATTTTTGTCTATATCATCTATTAGTGCATCTCGAGTAATCTTATAATTTGCAATATATAAATCTAGCATAGGCTTAAGCTCTCTGTATTTTTTTCTTTTTTCCTTCTTTCGGCCCTTCGATCTCTTAACCTATTTTGTATCGACCGTGGGACATTGCGGATTACTTCAGCCTTTGAGTCTGAATGATTACAGGAATAACTGCTGCGACGACACATCCTTGAACGATGTCTCATTCCTTGACTTTGAGAATTTGTAGTTACAGTAATTTGAATATGTTCGTTTTTAGTCATATCTGAAATGGGAAAAATAAAAATATAATTGTATCTATAACATGTGAATATTATAAGATTGAAGATGTATATTAGTTGAAAATATTGATGTATTTAAACAATTATTTGAACGACAAAGTGATGTATTTGGTTAATAAAAAAAGAAAAGACATTATGGTAAATCAAAGTGTACTTGTTTATTATGAGTTAATACCTACGCATGGTAATATATATCTAAGTATTTTAATTGCAATATAAGTATATATATTTGCACATAATTATTTGTTTTAACATTAAAAATGTATGCTCACATAAACAAATAACAATAGATTTATCTTTATTTGTAAAACTTATAAGTAATATTAACTGCATTCTGTACTAATATCATAACATTCATATCTTCAATAAGCAGATTCGTAGTAGTGGTGCCATGCCATTGTTACAGGTGATATTTTTATCAAAATTAAACATATTTGTTATCTGGTGTTCGGTATGCAAAGAATTAGAATGAAGATGTGTAGTACAAAGTAATATAGTTACACTTTGTTACATATACGGCTTATATGAGTTAAAATTCAATAAAAAAAAAATATAAAATAACATGAAATATAAAATACGGATAATTTATAATAAACTGTTAAAATAAAAGAGAATGTTAGGATCAATTATGTAAATCGCAAATATGGAAGAAGCGGATTAAAGATCATATCGTTGTTATGTGGATAAAAGTTTAGATAGTGAAAAGTATGTTGATGTAGAAGAAGCAACAATAAGTTAACATTTCAGACTTACGCATAGGTATAATTTTCTGTAGCATTTGCTTCATTTACAACTACCTGTTGGTGTGAATTTATAGAATCATGGGTTGACTATAGTGGGGAAGTTGGGATTATTTGTTAATGGAGATGTGAAGAAAATGAGTTGAAGGTGAGGCTAGGGATGTGCAAAACGTGGGATGTTTAAGGTTAGAGAAATAACTGTTGTTTTTTTTATTACTGTAATTTTTGAAAGTAGAAAACTAACCTAAGCGAAGTAACAGAGGTAAATAAATACGCTTTAAGTGTACCAGGGAGCAGTTGATATATTTTTCTAAAACGTGGGTTAAGTAGTTACATATATTTTGCAACTGTACACGTTTGGAATCCTACTGAAATTTTACATTAACTACCTAAAAATAAGAAGAGTAAGAAACAACTACACACGTTTGGGGAAGTTAAGATTTTAATATTATGGCTTCTTATGGGTGGTTATTTAAAGAGTGTTTTTTGGAAACTGGAGAGTTGCTTTATCTTAACAATGGTTATACACGTTAGACCAAAAAAATATCTTTTTGATATTATGGGTGGTTTTTTTAAAAACTGTAATTTTTTTAGTGATTCAAAACAGTTTTCTCCAAAAAAGCTCTTCGGTTTGGTAGAGAAACGGTTTTTATTTTTAAAAAAAATTCCTAATGTTTAGGAACCTTATCTGAATGTAACATGTGGCAATTGAATGTTAAGCCATTTGGCTTAATTAGAAGCCTTTTTCCTTGGCTTTTAATAATAGATAGATATAGACTCTAACTTGTTGATCTGTGTAATTCAAGCCACATAAGTAGGGCACATAATCTTCAGGCTGAATATCATAAAAGAGTCCAGGATCATTTGCTCTTGACGTGTCATGTGGCCTGATCCAGTTGCAAGTAGATTAGCAGTTTAGATCTTTCGTCCTGAATCGGAACATTTCCAAGGTTGACAAAATCAGCAGTGGTCATGATTGCAGATTTAATTGCAGCTGTAGACCAATCGGGATATGCACTTTTTAACAATGCTGCTACTCCGCCAAGGTGAGGACAAGCCATTGACGTGCCACTGCCAGACAGAACGTTAAATGTAGATGTAGCAGATGTTATCTCCCCTACAGAGGTTCGCCACGCTGCAAGGATATTTACTCTAGGGCCAATAATATCAGGCTTTAGTATGCCAAAGCTAAATGGTCCCCCAGAAGAGAAGTCAGCAACCGCTGGCGCGTGCTTGTCTCCAGTTCTTGTTCCTTTGAATGATTTTGTTGCAACTGGGGCTGTTGTTGATTTTGTATATTTTAGATCTTTTGTCCATCAGCATAACTAACATGTGTTGCATGAAGGACATGAACATCTGCAATTGTTGTATAGCCACGCCATTAGTTGTTCTGAAAGGTTTAAACAAATGGAAAGGAATCACCAAATGAGTCCCATATACGTTAGTACGTAGTCAACTTATATTTATCAGGTGAGAGCAATAAGAGAGTAATGAAGTATAGCACTCTTTGCATATCCGGATAAAAGCTCAACTCAGTCTAAGGTGACATATGAGGGGGGAAGTGAATGGATTTGGCACTGTAGTTCAACATTGATTACTGAAAGAGAAGTTCATTGAAATACGATATGTTAATGATGTCTTAGTGCTGCGGCACTTGCACATCAAATGATATGGATCATTTTCATATCCTCTTCCAATTGTGTAATTTGCGGCTCATTGTCAGGTGGCCTAAGGAAAGAAAAGAGCCAAGTTTCTCATCATCTTCCTCACAATTGTGTAAAATCTAGGTGATTATAAATTTTATAAACATATCTGATGTAGAGATTAATGCTACTGGTTTTGGACAGTAAACTGACAAGTAACTTCATATATAGTTTGATAGTCAAAATACAATAATATAGTGCAGCAAAGAGCAAACCATATAGTTATAAAATATACAGCAGATGAACACTCATATATAATCGCTTAGATAACCATGCACATTCAAAGAATATATAAATCTTGAACTAAATGCTCTTAAACATGGAAAAACAAAATTTTGATAGAACGCGGACCTCAGACGCTGTAACAGTTAGTAGGAGCAAGCAACTATACTCGACTTGAAGAGAACTCAAGGCCTAGGGCTTACGTGCTCATAAGAAAAACTGATTCATTTCTAGCAACTTTTATATTGATGGAAAAAAAGAAGCACCTTTTATATTCATGTGAATCGTAAGGCTAACAACTATGGTACATATGTGGAAGGAAAAACCCATGAAGCAAACGATTACAGTAAATAAACTACAACCCCAGAGCACATTCAATCTTTCATTGGTTTCTATATGGAGCACTTAATTGATAAATTTTCTGTAGCAAGAAATGCCAATGACAGTTTAAGGCCATCAGCGATATGTTCTAAAGCAAGAAAATACAGTAAATACTTTAACACCAATGAAAGAGTTCATTTGCAAAAGAAGTTATGATACTTCTCTGCAATATGACAAATAGGAGTAAAATGGCAAACATTGAAACAGTATGCAGATGAGACATCTTGGTGTCCATTAATTCAAATTATTACAAAATTCCACAAGAAGCAGTGGACTGTACAGCTCAAAATACATAGATCACATTACAAGAGCTGGAAATTGGCAGCAACCAAGTACACAAGAGAACAAAATTAGGGGTGTGTTTGGTACGAAGGAAAACATTTTCTAGAAAATGTTTTCCGATTTTCCCATGTTTGGTTGGCTTAAATGTTTTGGAAAACATTTTCCTTATCAATTCATTTTCCTTCAATTGGAGGAAAATGTTTTCCTTATCAAAAGAAGGGAAAACATTTTCCAAAGCTCTTTCTTAACCTTTCTCATCCTCACTAACTCACCTCATCAACCCACCCGCCCTACCCCCTCTCCAAAAATAAGTTTTTTAAAAAAAAATTAGTTTTTCCATCCACCCTACTACCCTCCACCTTCCCGCAAAAAAAAAAAAAAAATTTACCTTATTTTTTTTTCAATTTAATTTTTTTTTTTTTTTTTTTGCAATTTCAAATTTCTATTTTTTTCATTTTTCTGCACCACCCAACCCCCAACTACCCCTTGAAATTTTAAATTTCTGTTTTCTTTTTTTTCTTTTACTGCCTCCTCCTCAGCCCCACTCCCACTCCCACTCCCACCCCCAGCCCCCATCCCAAAAAAAATTTAAAATATATTTTTCAGTTTTTAATTTTATTATTTATCGATTTAAAAGCTCAAAATTTTACAAGTTCCAAAATTATGAGTTCGGAAGTTTATGTGTTTGAAAGTTTACGATTTTAAAAATTATAAAGTTTACGGGTTCGAAAATACGCTTAAAAACTAAAGCATCACATTAGTTCCTTTAGATTGTGTTAATTTTTCGAGACTTAGGGAAGAGGGGTGGAGGAGCGGGAAGGGGAGGGGTGGGGCAGGTGAGAGGGGAGGGGTGACGAGAGTTGCATAAAAAATATTTTCTACTCACCAACCAAACAATAGAAAATATTTTTCGGAAAATATTTTCCACTTATCAACAAAACAAGAAAAAATAGATGATAAATCCACTCATTTTGCATGAAAATATTTTCTAGAAAAATATTTTCTATGGAAAACATTTTCCTTCGTAAAAAGACACCCTAGAAGTCCTTTTCTAATGAAACAAGGAAAAGCTAAAAAGACAGCCTTTACAACAAATAAAGGAAATACTTGGAGGTGGCTCCATATGAGAATATTATTCATAACGTAAGGAGATTAACTCCACAAGATATTGCGCAAATCATCAAGTGCAACACTGACAAGAAAACATATTTCCTGCACGCAGGGAAAATCATAGTACTTGATTAATATTCAGACCATGCCATACCATTTCTTGAACTTTACCATTCCGTCTCTCCACAGTAATGTCTTCGACAACTCTTCCACGTAAACTGGTTATACATAACCTCGTAGACAATGAATATGAGTGTGTTCGAAATGGAGGAACAACTACTAATAGTTAAATGGTACATAGTGAAATATACAGCTGGCTACTTTTTTTTCCTTCAAAAAGGGATATGGAAAGTTCCCGATGTCATGGTGCTGGGTCATTCAATAACACGAAGAAAGCTTTTGTTTGATCTTTTTCAGTGCTGCTACAACATCAATCATGTTCATCCTTTCCACTGGAATATTAGCTGTGCAATTTATGGCTAACTCCATGATGGATGCCACACATTGAATCTTTCGGCTTAAGTTCTCTTCATCTAATGTTAGTAAGTCAGCATCTATAATTTGATCCAACTCATCAGGAAGCGAATTATGCACACAACTTCTCAAATTCATGTCTCCCACGAACATTTCATCATTAGGTTTCTTCTTTGTAAAAGTTTTCAGCAACATGATGCCATAACTATAAACATCAGACCTCTTGGATACAAGGCCTTCCATACCATACTCTAAACAACATAACTTAAAATATGTTAGCAAGTAAACTTAATATGCACTACTTCATAATACTGTTACAAGTAAAATAAGGTATTCACTTGGAGCAATGTAACCAATTGTGGCAAAGGCTGTAGTATGAGCAATGGACTCTTCCTTAGTTAAAAGTTTTGCTATGCCAAAGTCAGCCAGGTGTCCCACCATGTCGTTGTCTAGTAATACGTTGCTAGGCTTCAGATCACAATGAATTACCGGAACAGAGTAACCATGATGGAGATATTCCAGAGCAGATGCAATATCGACCATGATATTCAATCTTTGCATTATATTTAAACAATAATCTCGAGAATATAGCAACTTGTCTAAGCTCTGATTTGGCATGTACTCAAGTATCAATGCTTTAAAATCAAAGTTACAACAGCTGGTAATAATCTTGGTGAGATTTTTGTGACGAAGATTCCGCAAGATATCACATTCTGTATCAAAAGTTTGAAATGTACCTTCCATCTGCACATTGAAAACTTTAACCGCTACTATCATCCCATCTGCCAAAATTCTTTTGTAAATAGAACCAAAACTTCCACTACCTAGCAAATTATTTCCATCAAAACCCTGAGTTGCTCTTTGAAGTTCATAGTAAGAAATTCTTTGGGGTGCTACTGTTGCGGAAGCCAAATGTATATAGTGTGAATGAGTCACAACTACTATACCAAAAATTATGGCAGCCACCAAATAATAAATAAGACAATAATGCAATAATATAAAGAACACCAGAATTTACAAGGTTCGGCTAATTTTGCCTACTCCTCGGACACAACCAATATTTTATTCCACTCCAAATATAAGTGAAATAATACTAAAGAGAGAAGATACAAATGCCTTAAGAAGATAAGAAGGCAAATGAGAGGTGTATTTAAATCCTAAACATTAGGCCTTCTTTTATAGGGAAAATTCCAACCAAACAACATCTACCCACCGATGTGGGAGAAATTATTTTGCCGAATTCAACAAATCTCCACCTTGGCAAAACTTCCACATCTTCAAATTTTTCTCTATAACAAATTTTGGTTGTGTCTTCATCTTCAATCTTCAGTGTTCAACAATGTTGATCAAATCCAAACAATGTTGAAACTTGATCACAGTCACCACCTTTGTCAGCATATCAGCAGGATTCTCCGTAGTGTGAATTTTCTTCACCGTAACTCCACCTTCTTCTATGATTTCTTGTACAAAGTGATACCGAACATCAATGTGCTTCGTCCTTGCATGATAAACTTGGTTCTTCGCTAATTGAATAGCACTTTGACTATCACAAAAAATTGTGATACCTTTTTGTTCAACACCAAGCTCCTTTAGCAATCCTTGAAGCCAAATTGCCTCCTTCACAACCTCTGTAATAGCCATGTACTCTGCCTCTGGTTGTAGACAAAGCAACTGTTGACTGCAAAGTAGACTTCCAACTAACCGGTGCCTTTGCAAAAGTAAACACATAACCAGTAGTTGATCTTCGTTTGTCCAGATCACCCGCAAAATCTGAGTCACAATATCCAACTACAGACTGATTGCCTTCCTGCTAAAAAACTAACCCGACATCTACAGTATTATGAATATACCATAGAATCCACTTTACAGCTTACCAATGCTCCTTTCCTGGATTGTGCATGTCACACCTCCTTTTGGCGCGCCCGCTACCCGGGGGTAGAAGCGTAAGGGAGTTTTTCCAATCTAAGTGACAATGTTCGAAACAGGATTATTTTATTTATTTCAGAGTCGCCACTTAGAAAAAATTAAGGTGTCCCAAGTCACCAATTTATTTAAGTCCCGAATCGAGGAAATTTCGACTTTCCAAATGAAGTCTGCGAACCAGAAATTCTAAGTAAGGAATTCTGTTGACCCGAGGGAAGGTGTTAGGCACCCCCAAATCCCGTGGTTCTAGCACGGTCGCTTCAACTATTATAAATGGCTAAAAATATCTGATTTTATACATGTTTATAAATTACGTGCTCTGATTAAAACTTTAAACCACTCTATTAATTTTGAAGTCGTAGCAAAAGAAATACTAATTACAATATAGACTCGGACTTTTGACAAATAGGTAAATCAAAAAATGTATCCGAATTACTTACTTCGAACTATGCCGATTAAAGCAATTGTAAGACTAGGCCAAAAAAAAAAAATCAATTTATTTAAAGATATGTCCCTTAAGGTTATTTCTAATTAAAGACCCGTACCAAATGATATCTTATTTCGTAGCTTTTTGACTTAAGGCCGGAGATTGAATGAAAATGTATAAACTAACGGAAAATTGATCAAAACATACGAAATAGAAATAATTCATCTTTTGAAGACTTATCAGAAGGTCTTTCTGGACCATAATGCGGGATTTGGATAGGGCTAGAAAGAAAGGGTATTGAAGGCTCAAAATCAATTTTGGGTTCAAAATTTACAACCTTCGAACCTAAATTTATTTATAATCAACACAATTTTTCTTTGCCCCAGTTTTTTACTTGGGGAATTTTTATTACTTTATTTACACTATGACCGAGCTGTGAAGCGCCTACGTATCCTCTTTAAGGAATCAGGTCAAACGTAGTTCCCAATTCCCTTTTTTTCATTTTTTTTGTTTTTTTTCTTTATCTCTTTTTGTTGTTTTCTTTTTTTTTCTTTTTCTTTATCCCTTTCTTCTCTTGTCTTTCAAACTTGTGTTTCTAGTCTTTGCAACTAATTCCGAAAGAGGGGTATGAAAGATTTTAAAATAAGGCACAAAGGGTTGACGATGGATAAAGTGTTTGGATAGTAGAACAAAATGCCCTCGTCATTCCAATCTTCAAAACATGCCAAGTTCAAACAACATATTCGCGACATCTTCTGTTTGTGACCTAATTGATAACCATATCGTCCATTCGCCTTTTCATCTATCATTTTAAAGTATTGCTTGACGACACTTTCATTTCAGTATCACGAGCGAACCCCGTCTTAGCATGGCCAATTTTCCTTTAAGGGTTTCTTCGTGTTTTACCTGCCCCAGTCTCACATGATTCGGGCTCCAAATAATCTCAAATCATTTTTATTTCTTTTTAAAATGACTTGATTACTTCCAATTGCTTCATGATTAACCCTTAATATTAGGCCAAAATTATGTGCGGTGCCATGTCATTAGAGTCGGCGTTCGAACAAATGATAAATTTAAAGATAGAAAAACTAAACAAAAGATGAACTGGGTAATAAAAGACCAAAAGTTTCACTAAACGGAGAATTGGTTCAAATACAAACAAGCAAACCAAAAATACAAACCTGAAACGATAATTGATAAGACTAAGCAAACTGAAATGACCAGAATGGAAAGATAAGAGGGTTTTACTTCAAGACAAGATCCGGGTCACAACCCTGAAAACAACTCGGACAAAAGAAATGACAACAAAAACAAACCACCGAAACTTCTCCTAATTACCAAGCATGACTTCTTATATACCAAATTCTGCCGATTGGTTTTTTGCTGTGGAATACAGATCGGGCTTCTTTAATTTTTCCTTCCCTTGTGTATCAATTTTATCACATGGGTCTAAGGGTGAGCTGGCAATGGATTCTGATTAATGTTGGGTGCCTCTGGTGTCTGAACCTCGATCTTATTGGTGTCAATAAGATTTTGCACTGCATGTTTCAGTTTCCAACATTTATCGGTATCATGTCCGAGAGCCCCTGAACAATACTCACAGCTTACTGAGCGATCCACATTTGGGGGTAGGGGATTTGGCAATCTTGTCTCAATAGGACTCAACAAACCTATATGCTTCAATTTGTGGAACAGAGCAGTATAAGTTTCTCCCAACTCAGTGAAGGTTCTTTGTGCCTTTTCCTTTCTGAAGGCATGATTCCCTCGGAAACCTGGTCCTGGAGGGTTATTATAAGCCCTTGGTGGTGGATATGTGTTCGGGGAGGGTGATTAGGGTGATTTGGGTGGTAGGGTCTGGCTTGGTAATGAGGTGAAGGACCTTTCGATCTGGACCAAGTACCCTTCTCTACCGTTGCAACTTCTTCTCTTCTCTTCTTCCCGAATGCAATCCCTGTGCCATTCTGAATAGCTTGAGTCGTTGCTTTCAACGCGGAATAGCTCAAGATCTTATTGGACTTAAGTCCATCTTCTATCATTCCGCCCATTTTGACCACCTCATTGAAAGATTTACCAACCGATGTCACCGGGTGACTAAAGTAAGTTGGCTCCAGTGTCTGCAAGAAGTAATCTACCATCTCGTTCTCTCTCATCGGTGGATCTACCCTTGCTGCTTGTTCCCTCCTGCGTTATGTTGTAAATACATGTTTTATGATTTTATATCAGTGTTAGAGTCTATCGGGTGAGTTAGGAGTGAATTAGATTGAAAATGAGGCATATAGCCTTTTTGAAGAAACTTGAATAAGGAAAGTCAACCCGGAGTTGACTATTTAGCTAGAGGGCTCGGAATCGGATTCTGATGATTCGGTTAGTTTCGGGAGGTGATTTGTGACTTAGGGGAGCAATCGGAATTGAATTTGGAGGTCCGGTGTAGAAATAGGCTTGAATTGGCTAAGGTTGAATTTTGGCGAAATCCGAACGGTAGGTGAGATTTTGATCCGGGGGTCGGAATGGAATTCCGACAGTTGCAGTAGCTCCGTTGGGTGATTTTGGATGTGCCTGCAAAATTTCAGGTCATTCGGACGTAGTTTAGTCGGGTTTTTGATTGATTGTGTAATTCGGAATGTTTTAAGGAATTTAGGCTTGAATTCGATGCGAATTATGGATTTTGATGTTGTTAGACGTGTTTTGAGGATTTGAGCAAGTTCGAATAAGGTATTAAGATGTGTTGGTGTGTTTGGATGAGGTCCCGGGGGCCTCGGGGTGTTTTCGGATGGCTAAACGGGAGAAAATGTGGAAAATTGCAGACTTGTGTTCTGGTTCTGTTGTTTTCGCTCCTGCGGAAATGGGGGCGCAGGAGCGAGTCCGCAGAAGCGGACGAGAAGGCGCAGAAGCGGAGGAGACCGCTAAAGCGGAGCTTGGCTCGCAGGGGCGGCTTCGCTGGTGCGAGAGGGATATCGCAGAAGCGGTCTGGAGGCGTGATGGAGAAGACCGTAGAAGCGGAATTTTGGCCGCTTAAGCGAGTCCAAAGAAGCGGACTTTGAGGCGCGGAAGCAGAAAGTTCCATAGGAGGGGAGGAAAATCCGCAGAAGCGGATGCGTAGAAGCGGTCCGTGGCTCGCACGAGAGGAAATGACCAGTTAGGCCTGGGTTCACAAAAGCGACCAATTGGTCGCGAAAGCGGTTCCGCAGAGGCGGAAATTGTCCGCAGAAGCCGAAATCATAGAGGGTTAATTATATCAGAAGTTAGAAATTTCCGAAACATTTCACACATTTGGGTCTCGGCTTTAGAGGCGATTTGGGCGATTTTGAAGAGAAACTCAAGGGAAATCATCGGGTAATCAACTATGGACTTAAACTATGATTAGTATTGATAATATTATGCAATTATATCATGAAAATGGAGGAATTTGGGGTAATTTATGGAGGATTTAGCCCTAGGCTTGAACTTTAGAAAATCAAGGTTTTGGATGGGCAAATGGAGTCCGAATTTGGTAAAATTGATATGCTTAGACTCGTATCGAGATGAGGGTTCCGAATATATGACTTTTGTAATTTTTCGACAAGCATACCGAAAGTTGGGTTTTGACAACTTTGGGAATTTTGATGTAAATTGAGTTGTATTGATTGGGTGTCGTCGAATTGGCCTAATTTGTTGTATTTCTAATGTATTTGATCAGATTCTACGCGTGCGGAGCTTGATTCTCGTGGCAAGGGCATTGCAGAGTAGTCGTCGCGCCGTATAGAGGTGAGTAATAGATGTGGGTGATGACCAGCGGGTTCGAAACCCCGGTATACCACTTTGTGACGCTGTATATGTGACGAGACCCGGCTCGTCGTCACGAGAATTACCACCCCGTTATGTTGTAAATACATGTTTTATGATTTTATATCAGTGTTAGAGTCTATCGGGTGAGTTAGGAGTGATTGGGATTGGAAATGAGGCATATAGCCTTTGTGAAGGAAACTTGAATAAGGAAAGTCAACCCGGAGTTGACTATTTAGCTAGAGGGCTCGGAATCGGATTTTGATGATTCGGTTAGTTCCGGGAGGTGATTTGTGACTTAGGGGAACGATCGGAATTGAATTTGGAGGCCCGATGTAGAAATAGGCTTGAATTGGCTAAGATTGAATTTTGGCGAAATCCGAACGGTAGGTGAGATTTTGATCCGGGGGTCGGAATGGAATTCCGACATTTTGCAGTAGCTCCTTTAGGTGATTTTGGATGTGCCTGCAAAATTTCAGGTCATTCGGACGTCGTTTAGTCGGGTTTTTGATGGAATGTGCAATTCGGAAGTTTTGAAGGAATTTAGGCTTGAATCCATGTGTAATTGGTGATTTTAATGTTTAGGATGGTGTTTTTATGATTGGAACAAGTTCGTATCGTGTTTTGGGGTATGTTGGTGGTTTTCGTTGGGGTCCGGGGGCCTCGGGGTGAATCCGGACCATCATCCGGCATTTGGAAGCAAGAAATGATCTGCTGTAAATTGTAGATCACTGGGCAAAATTTTAGCCTTCGCGTTCGCGAGGGCTATGCCGCGTTCGCGTAGGCTGGGGCCAGGTGACTATCGCATTCGCGAGGGGTGGTGCCGCGTTCGCGTAAGAGGAAGATGGGAAGCATCGCGTTCGCGATGGTCTGGGTCGCGTTCGCGTCTTGATCGCAGAGGCGGAAAGGACCGCAGGAGCGGATGAAAATCCGCAGAAGCGGACTCGTAGGAGCGGTCCTTGGATCGCTTGTGCGGAAATGGCCAAAAGGGCATGGGTTCGCAGAAGCGACCAAAAGGTCGCAGAAGCGGTTCCGCAGGGGCGGAAAATGGTCCGCAGAAGCGAAAATCGCAGTGAATTAATTGTATCAGAAGTTAGAAAATTTCAGAAACATTTCACACATTTGGGTCTCGGCTTTAGAGGCGATTTGGGCGATTTTGAAGAGAAACTCAAGGGAAATCATCGGGTAATCAACTATGGACTTAAACTATGATTAGTATTGATAATATTATGCAATTATATCATGAAAATGGAGGAATTTGGGGTGATTCATGGAAGATTTAACCCTAGGCTTGAACTTTAGAAAATCAAGGTTTTGAATGGGCAAATGGAGTCCGAATTTGGTAAAATTGATATGCTTAGACTCGTATTGAGATGAGGGTTCCGAATATGTGACTTTTGTAATTTTTCGACAAGCGTACCGAAAGTCGAGTTTTGACAACTTTGGGAATTTTGATGTAAATTGAGTTGTATTGATTGGATGTCGTCCCATTGGCCTAATTTGTTGTAATTCTACTGTATTTGATCAGATTCTACGCGTGCGGAGCTTGATTCTCGTGGCAAGGCCATTGCGGAGTAGTCGTCGCGCCGTATTGTGGTGAGTAATAGATGTGGGTGATGACCAGCGGGTTCGAAACCCCGGTATACCACTTTGTGACGCTGTATAGCAGCGAGACACGTACTCTCTTGTGAGTGCGGGGTCGATTGTGATTGGGGACTATGACTTAGTCCGACTTGTTGATACTGTATTATGATATTAGGCTATTCTTGAGCCGTCGAACCTCCTTCTCGGATGGTTGCATATTATATATTGTGATAATGGCCACTCTTGAGCCGAGGAACCCCCTTCTTGGGCGGTTGAGTATACTTGTGGGCCATGAGCCGGTTATTGGATCCCGCGAGGATCGTTATCATTGTCTTATCATATTGACATGCTAGTTTACTACTAGTCCGCAGCTATTTCTGTTATCATGTTATTTCCAAATCTCTGGAACTTGATATTTCTATTTTCAACTGAAAAATGATAAAAGATGTTTTCAAACTACTTTTGAGCCTGCGAGGCTGTGATTGCATATTAGCTGACTAGTAGTGGATCGGGCTGCGCGCCGCAGCAGTACATATGTCGGATCGGACTGCACGCCGCAGTGATATTGTGCTTGGGCTGTAGGAGCCCCTCCGGAGTCTGAACCCCCACAGTGAGCACGGGTACCAAAATTGGATCGGGCTACGCGCCGTAGCGGTCATATCATGCATTGCATTGCATTTAGCTACATCTGCTAGCTGTTATACTGTTTTGCTGGTACTTGTTGGTACAGGTACAGTTGATATTGATTCGGACAGGGTACTTGATTACAGCTTTGCATAGTGCTTTATTGCGGATTTCTTATCTGCGTTGTCTTACCCTTGTTTATTACCACTGAGTCTGGCAATACTCATTTTACTCCCTGCACCTTGTGTGCAGATCCAGGTACCTCTCAGCAGTGATCCAGTAGCTGTGCGAGGCGATATTTGTGGATATTCGAGGTAGCTGCAGAGTCCGCAGGACCCGATAATCCTTCTTACTATCTTGATTTTGTATTGACTTTTCCTTCCGCACTTGGTATCTTGTAAACTTTTATACACTCATGTTCAGTAGAGGCTCATGACTCTTGACCTTTGGTCTATGGGAGTTGATGTATTATGGGATATGGTTCCCCGTTTTCGTTATATGTATTGCTATTGCTTCGTGTTTTGTTATGCTTAAATGGGCTAAAGAGAGCTTCTAGCTCCGTTTTTGTTATTGATTGGTCAGGCTGGCTTAGCAATGTGATGGGCGCCATCACGGCCGGATTTGGGGTCGTGACACACGGTGTCGAGACCGATGAGATTCGACCCTATTTGAGGGGATCCTAATTTACGGTGTGAGTACGCCTGTACTTATCCTCGGGAGGCTGCGAACCTTTAGGAAAACTTCACTTTTCTTGAACTCTGTCGTGCGATCTTGTTGTTCCGAGAACTGAACTTCTATATTCTATTCTCTCGCAGATGGCGAGAACGCGAGCATCAGGACGAGGTGGACGACCTCCGTTGCCACCTGTTAGAGGCCGTGGGCGCGGTCGTGCTAGAGTTAGAGGTAGGGCGGCTGAGGCAGTGCCAGCTGACCCGCCTGTTGTACCAGTTCAGGAGCAGCCCCCAGTGGTTGATGCTCCAGCGGTCCCCGGTTCAGGGCCAAACTGTATCTATTGCTATTCCTGGTCTTCAGGAGACTCTTGCTCATATATTATCGGTGTGTTCCTGTTTGGCTTAGGTAGTTTCAGCTACCGCTACTGCAACGACATCTCAAAAAGGGGGTGGTCAGCAGACCCCTGCAGCTCGCACACCTGAGCAGGCTGTTCAGGGACTTCAGACGCCAGAGGCGGTCCCCGCTCAGGTGGTTGCACTAGTTATTCCTCCAGCTACACCAGCTCCAGAGCATATGGTTCAGGCTATGCCCGATGATGAGCAGCGTCGTCTTGAGAGATTTGGTAGACTTCGACCACCCCATTTCAGTGGCGTTGAGGGCGAGGATGCCCAGGGTTTCTTGGATAAGTGTCAGAGGATGTTACGTACGGCTGGTATTCTTGAGTCCAGCGGAGTTTCATTTACTACCTTTCAGTTCACTGGTCCAGCATTTGATTGGTGGGAGGAGTTTGAGAGGCGTAGGCCTGGAGGAGCGGCACCTCTCACATGGCAGCAGTTCTCTACTCTCTTTCTAGAGAAGTATGTACCTCAGTCTCGTCGCGAGGAGTTACGTCGCCAGTTCGAGTGGTTGGTTCAGGGCGACATGTCTGTGACCCAGTATGAGCTCAGATTCACACAGTTGGCTAGGCATGCCACATGGATGATCCCTAATGATAGGGAGAGGATCGAGGAGGTTTATTGATGGCCTCAACTACTCTATCCGCATTCTTATGACCGAGAGAGAGTTTTGTCATCATCATTTGAGCAGGTTGTTGATATGGCACGCTCCATCGAGGCGGATCGTCGCCGAGAGAGAGAGGAGCGGGAGGCCGAGAGGCCTCGTGGTTCGGGCAGTTTCAGTGGTGCTCCATCGAGAGGGCATTCCCGGCGGAAGGAGAGGTCGCTCATCTAGACCTTCTCATTCGAGCCGCCCGAGAGCAGAGCGGAGGTTCTCATGGTCGTGGTCGACAGGGGTTTCAGCAGGGTCAGTCATCACTTAGTGCCCTTCCAGCCCAGAGTGCAGCACCTACTTCTTCAGCCCAGGGTTCTTCTACGGCGAGGGGTTCCCTTCAGTCCCCTTCTCCAGCACCAGGTGCTTGTTATGATTGTGGTGAGTTTGGCCACATGAGGAGGCGGTGCCCTCGACTCCGTAGGGACAGGACTCGGCAGAGGGAACAGCCCTCCTCTTCAGCACCATCTCAGGCTAGTAGAGGTAGATGTCAGTCTTCTCGTGGTCGCCCCAGAGGCGAGGAGAGATCTGGTGGAGGCCAGGCATGATTCTATGCACTCCCTGATAGGCGTGATGCAGTTGCCTCCGATGCAGTGATTACATGTATCATTTCTGTCTGTCACAGAGATTCCTCTGTTCTATTTGATCCAGGGTCCACATATTCATACGTGTCCTCTTATTTTGCACATCATTTGGGTGCGACTCGTAGTAGTCTTGATTTACTTGTTCATGTATCCACCCCCGTGGGTGATACGATTGTCGTGAATCATGTCTATAGATCCTGTGTTATATCTATTGGGGGTCTGGAGACCCAGGCAGATTTGTTATTGTTCGGGATGGTGGACTTTGATGTTATATTGGGTATGGACTGGTTGTCTCCGTACCATGCTATATTGGATTGTCATGCTAAGACAATTACGTTGGCCATTCCTGGTATTTCTCAGATTGAGTGGCGGGGTTCGACCGATTTCGTCCCTAGCCGTGTTATTTCGTTCTTAAAAGCTCAGAAGATGGTTGAAAAGGGGTGTTTATCATACTTAGCTTTTGTGAGAGATGTGGGAGCTGAGTCTCCTAGCATTGATTCTGTACTGGTTGTGAGGGACTTCCCAGATGTATTCCCCTCAGACCTGCCGGGCATGCCGCCGGACAGGGATATTGATTTTGGCATTGACTTGGTGCCGGGCACTCAGCCCATATCCGTTCCTCCTTATCGGATGGCACCGGCTGAGTTGAAAGAACTGAAAGAGCAGCTTCAAGAGCTTCTGGATAAGGGTTTCATCCGCCCTAGTGTATCTCCGTGAGGTGCGCCGGTATTATTAGTTAAAAAGAAAGATGGTTCCATGCGAATGTGTATTGATTATCGACAATTGAACAAAGTGACAGTGAAGAACAAGTACCCTTTACCACGCATAGATGATTTGTTTGATCAGTTACAGGGTGCGAGGGTATTTTCTAAGATCGATCTTCGTTCAGGCTATCACCAACTGAAGATCGGGGACTCGGATATTATGAAGACTGCATTTAGGACCCGATATGGTCATTATGAGTTTCTTGTGATGTCTTTTGGGCTGACCAACGCCCCAACAACATTTATGCATCTGATGAACAGTGTGTTACGGCCTTATTTGGATTCATTTGTGATTGTGTTCATTGATGACATTCTAGTCTACTCCCGTAGCTAGGAGGAGCATGCTCAGCATTTGAGTATTGTGTTGCAGAGATTGAGAGAGGAGAAGCTATATGCTAAATTCTCCAAGTGCGAGTTTTGGCTCGAGTCCGTAGCATTTATGGGACATGTGGTGTCTCGTGATGGTATTCAGGTTGATCCGAAGAAGATAGAGGCGGTGCAGAGTTGGCCTAGACCGTCCTCAGCTACAGAGATTAGGAGCTTTCTTGGCTTGGCGGGATATTATCGCCGGTTTGTTCAGGGATTTTCATCCATTGCTTCTTCATTGACTAAATTGACCCAGAAGGGTGCACCATTCGTGTGGTCGGATGAGTGCGAGGAGAGCTTTCAGAAGCTCAAGACCGCTTTGACCACAGCTCCAGTGTTAGTATTGCCATCAGCTTCAGGTTCGTATACTGTTTCTTGTGATGCCTCGAGAGTGGGGATAGGTTGTGTGTTGATGCAGGAAGGAAAGGTAATTGCTTATGCTTCTCGGCAGTTGAAGCCGCATGAGAAGAACTATCCTGTTCATGATTTGGAGCTAGCCGCCATTGTTCATGCATTGAAGATTTGGAGACACTATTTGTACGGTGTGTCTTGTGAGGTGTATACCGACCACCGTAGTCTCCAGCACTTGTTCAAACAGAAAGACCTTAATTTGAGATAGCGGAGATGGCTGGAGTTGCTGAAGGATTATGACATTACTATATTATATCTCCGGGGAAGGCCAATGTGGTGGCCGATGCTTTGAGCTGAAGGCGGTCAGTATGGGGAGCTTGGCATATATTCCAGCTGAGGAGAGGCCATTTGCTTATGATGTTCAGGTGCTAGCCAATCGGCTAGTGAGGTTAGATATTTCGGAGCCCAGCAGGGTATTGGCTTGTGTTGTATCTCGGTCATCTCTATATGATCGTATTCGTGAGCGCCGGTATGATGATCCACATTTGGCTGTCCTGAGGGACAGAGTTCAGCATGATGATGCTAGAGATGTCACCATTGATAGTGACGGCGTATTGAGGATGCAGGGCCGGATATGCGTGCCCAATGTTGATGGCCTTCGTGAGTTGATTCTGGAGGAGGCCCATAGCTCGCGGTATTCTATCCATCCAGGAGCCGCGAAGATGTATCAAGATTTGAAACAACACTATTGGTGGAGAAAGATGAAAATGGACATTGTCGGACATGTAGCACGGTGCCTCAACTGTCAGCAGGTTAAGTACGAGCATCAGAGGCCCGGTGGTGTATTTCAGCGCATTGTTATTCCTGAGTGGAAATGGGAGAGGATCACTATGGACTTTGTTACCTGGACTCCCTCGGACGGCGAGGAAGTTTGATTCTGTATGGGTGATTGTGGATAGACTGACCAAGTCAGCTCACTTCATTCCAGTTAGCACTACCTACTCATCGGAGCGGTTGGCAACGATCTTTATTCAAGAGATTGTTCGGTTGCATGGAGTTCCAGTGTCTATCATATCCGACAGGGGTACTCAGTTCACTTCTCAGTTTTGGAGAGCATTTCAGCGAGAGATGGGTACACGGGTTGAGTTGAGTACAGCATTTCACCCCCAGACAGACGGACAGTCTGAGCGCACTATTCGGATCTTGGAGGATATGTTGCGAGCTTGTGTGATTGATTTTGGTGGTTCGTGGGATGAGTTCCTACCACTTGCGAGTTTGCCTACAACAACAATTATCGGTCGAGTATTCGGATGGCCCCGTATGAGGCATTGTGTGGCGGGCGGTGTAGATCCCCGTGGGATGGTTTGAGCACTGGTGAGGTTAGATTGATAGGGACCGAGTTAGTCCGGGATGCCCTAGATAGAGCAAAGTTGATCCGGGAGAGGCTTCGTACGGCACAGTCTCGTCGGAAGAGTTATGCGGACCGTAGAGTTCGAGAGTTGTCTTTCATGGTTGGTGACGAGTATTGTTGAAGGTTTCACCGATGAAGGGTGTCATGAGGTTTGGGAAGAAAGGAAAGTTGAGTCCCAGGTACATTGGTCCTTTTGAGATACTTAGGAGAGTTGGAGAGGTGGCATATGAGTTGGCCTTGCCGCCCAGCTTATCTAGCGTTCATCCGGTATTCCATGTGTCTATGCTCCGGAAGTACATTGGAGATCCGTCTCATGTATTAGACTTCAGTACCATTCAGCTTGATGGTGATCTATCCTATGATGTGGAGCCGATTGCCATTTTGGGACGTCAGGTGAGAAAATTGAGGTCTAAGGAGATTGCATCAGTTAAGGTTCAGTGGAGAGGTCGACCCGTGGAGGAGGCCACTTGGGAGATCGAGCGGGAGATGTGGAGCAAATATCCTCGCTTGTTTGAGACTTCAGGTATGTTTCTTGACCCGCTCGAGGACGAGCGTTTGCTTAAGAGGGGGAGAATGTGACGACCCGGCCCGTCGTCACGGGAATTACCACCCCGTTATGTTGTAAATGCATGTTTTATGATTTTATATCAGTGTTAGAGTCTATCGGGTGAGTTAGGAGTGAATTGGATTGAAAATGAGGCATATAGCCTTTTTGAAGGAAACTTGAATAAGAAAAGTCAACCCGGAGTTGACTATTTAGCTAGAGGGCTCGGAATCAGATTCTGATGATTAAGTTAGTTCCGGGAGGTGATTTGTGACTTAGGGGAACAATCGAAATTGAATTTGGAGGCCCGGTGTAGAAATAGGCTTGAATTGGCTAAGATTGAATTTTGCGAAATCCGAACGGTAGGTGAGATTTTGATCCGGGGGTCGGAATGGAATTCTGATAGTTGCAGTAGCTCCTTTAGGTGATTTTGGATGTGCCTGCAAAATTTCAGGTCATTCGGACGTCGTTTAGTCGGGTTTTTGATGGAACGTGCAATTCGAAAGTTTTGAAGGAATTTAGGCTTGAATCCATGTGTAATTGGTGATTTTAATGTTTAGGATGGTGTTTTTATGATTGGAACAAGTTCGTATCGTGTTTTGGGGTATGTTGGTGGTTTTCGTTGGGGTCCGGGGGCCTCGGGGTGTTTTCGGATGGTTAAACGGGAGAAAATGTGGAAAATTGCAGGTTTTTGAGTCTGTTCTGTTGTTTTCGCTCCTGCGGAAATGGGAGCGCAGGAGCGAGTCCGCAGGAGCGGACAAGAAGGCGCAGGAGCGGGATAGACCGCTGAAGCGGAGCCTGGCCCGCACGGGCGGCTTCGCTGGAGCGAGTGGGCGATCGCAGAAGCGGTCCTGAGGCGTGATGGGGAGGTCCGCAGAAGCGGGTGGTTGATCGCGGAGGCGAGTCCGCAGGAGCGGATGAAAATCCGCAGAAGCGGACTCGTAGGAGCGGTCCTTGGATCGCTGGTGCGGAAATGGCCAAAAGGTCCTGGGTTCGCAGAAGCGACCAAAAGGTCGCAGAAGCGGTTCCGCAGGGGCGGAAAATGGTCCGCAGAAGCGAAAATCGCAGTGAATTAATTGTATGAGAAGTTAGAAAATTTCAGAAACATTTCACACATTTGGGTCTCGGCTTTAGAGGCGATTTGGGCGATTTTGAAGAGAAACTCAAGGGAAATCATCGGGTAATCAACTATGGACTTAAACTATGATTAGTATTGATAATATTATGCAATTATATCATGAAAATGGAGGAATTTGGGGTGATTCATGGAAGATTTAACCCTAGGCTTGAACTTTAGAAAATCAAGGTTTTGAATGGGCAAATGGAGTCCGAATTTGGTAAAATTGATATGCTTAGACTCGTATTGATATGAGGGTTCCGAATATGTGACTTTTGTAATTTTTCGACAAGCGTACCGAAAGTCGGGTTTTGACAACTTTGGAAATTTTGATGTAAATTGAGTTGTATTGATTGGGTGTCATCCCATTGGCCTAATTTGTTGTAATTCTACTGTATTTGACCAGATTCTACGCGTGCGGAGCTTGATTCTCGTGGCAAGGCCATTGCGGAGTAGTCGTCGCGCCGTATTGAGGTGAGTAATAGATGTGGGTGATGACCAGTGGGTTCGAAACCCCGGTATACCACTTTGTGATGCTGTATAGCAGCGAGACACGTACTCTCTTGTGGGTGCGGGGTCGATTGTGATTGGGGACTATGGCTTAGTCCGACTTGTTGATACTGTGTTATGAATTAGGCTATTCTTGAGCCGTCGAACCTCCTTCTCGGATGGTTGCATATTATATATTGTGATAATGGCCACTCTTGAGCTGAGGAACCCCCTTCTTGGGCGGTTGAGTATACTTGTGGGCCATGAGCCAGTTATTGGATCCCGCGAGGATCGTTATCATTGTCTTATCATATTGACATGCTAGTTTACTACTAGTCGGCAACTATTTCTGTTATCATGTTATTTCCAAATCTCCAGAACTTGATATTTCTGTTTTAAACTGAAAAATGATAAAAGATGTTTTCAAAACTACTTTTGAGCCTGCGAGGCTGTGATTGCATATTAGCTGACTAGTAGTGGATCGGGCTGCGCGCCGCAGCAGTACATATGTCGGATCGGACTGCACGCCGCAGTGATATTGTGCTTGGGCTGTAGGAGCCCCTCCGGAGTCTGAACCCCCACAGTGAGCACGGGTACCCAAATTGGATCGGGCTACGCGCCGTAGCGGTCATATCATGCATTGCATTGCATTTAGCTACATCTGCTAGCTGTTATACTGTTTTGCTGGTACTTGTTGGTACAGGTACAATTGATATTGATTCGGACAGGGTACTTGATTACAGCTTTGCATAGTGCTTTATTGCGGATTTCTTATCTGCGCTGTCTTACCTTTTTTTATTACCACTGAGTTTGGCAGTACTCATTTTACTCCCTGCACCTTGTGTGCAGATCCAGGTACCTCTCAGCAGTGATCCAGTAGCTGTGCGAGGCGATATTTGTGGATATTCAAGGTAGCTGCAGAGTCCGCATGACCCGATAATCCTTCTTACTGTCTTGATTTTGTATTGACTTTTCCTTCCGCACTTGGTATCTTGTAAACTTTTATACACTCATGTTCAGTAGAGGCTCATGACTCTTGACCTTTGGTCTATGGGAGTTGATGTATTATGGGATATGGTTCCCCGTTTTCGTTATATGTATTGCTATTGCTTCGTGTTTTGTTATGCTTAAATGGGCTAAAGAGAGCTTCTAGCTCCGTTATTGTTATTGATTAGTCAGGCTGGCTTAGCAATGTGCTGGGCGCCATCACGACCGGATTTGGGGTCGTGACAGTATAGCAGCGAGACACGTACTCTCATGTGAGTGCGGGGTCGATTGTGATTGGGGACTATGGCTTAGTCCGACTTGTTGATACTGTGTTATGATATTAGGCTATCCATGAGCCGTCAAACCTCCTTCTCGAATGGTTGCATATTATACTGTGATATTGGCTACTCTTGAGCCGTTGAACCCCCTTATTGGGTGGTTGAGTATACTTGTGGGCCGTGAGCCAGTTATTGGATCCCGCGAGGATCGTTATCATTGTCTTATCATATTGACATGTTAGTTACTACCGATCCGTAGCTATTTCTGTTATCATGCTATTTCCAATCTCTGGAACTTGGTATTACTGTTTAACAACTAAAAAATGATAAAAAGGTTTTCAAAACTACTTTTGAGCCTGCGAGGCTGTATTTGCATATTAGCTGACTGGTAGTGGATCGGGCTGCGCGCCGCAGCAGTATATATGTTGGATCGGACTGCACGCCGCAGTGATATTGTGCTTGGGCTGTAGGAGCCCCTCCGGAGTCTGAACCCCCACAGTGAGCACGGGTACCCAAATTGGATCGAGCTACGCGCCGTAGCGGTCATATCATGCATTGCATTGCATTTAGCTACATCTGCTAGCTGTTATACTGTTTTGCTGGTACTTGTTGGTACAGGTACAGTTGATAATGATTCTGTGACAGGGTATTTGATTACAGCTTTACATAGTGCTTTATTGCGGATTTCTTATCTGCGTTGTCTTACCCCTGTTTATTACCACTGAGTCCGGCAGTACTCATTTTACTCCCTGCACCTTGTGTGCAGATCCAGGTACCTCTCAGCAGTGATCCAGTAGCTGTGCGAGGCGACATTTGTGGATATTCGAGGTAGCTGTAGAGTCCGCAGGACCCGATATTCCTTCTTACTGTCTCTTGATTTTGTATTGACTTTTCTTACCGCACTTGGTATCTTGTAAACCTTTATACACTTATGTTCAGTAGAGGCTCATGACTCTTGACCTTTCGGTCTATGGGAGTTGGTGTATTATGGGACTTGGTTCCCCCGTTTTCGTTATATGTATCGCTATTGCTTCGTGAGTTGATATGCTTAAATGGGCTAAAGAGAGCTTCTAGCTCCGTTATTGTTATTGATTGGTCAGGCTGGCTTAGCAATGTGCTGGGCGCCATCACAACCAGATTTGGGGTCGTGACAAGTTGGTATCAAAGCCTAGGTTTACTAGGCCTCATGAGTCTTGAGCAGGTTAGTAGAGTCTTGTGGATCGGTACGGGGACGCCTGTACTTATCCTCGGGAGGCTGCGAACCTTTAGGAAACACTTCACTTTTCTTGAACTCCGTCGTGCGATCTTGTTGTTCCGAGAACTGAACTTCCATATTCTATTCTCTCGCAGATGGCGAGAACGCGAGCATCAGGACGAGGTGGACGACCTCCGTTGCCACTTGTTAGAGGCCGTGGGCGCGGTCGTGCTAGAGGTAGAGGTAGGGCGGGCGGGCGGTGCCGATTGACCCGCCTTGTTGTACCGGTTCGGAGAGCGACCCCGGTGGTTGATGCTCGGCGGCCCCGATTCGAGGGCCGGAGCCGCATCTATTGCTATTCTCGAGTCTTCGGGAGACTGCTGCTCGGATATTATCGGTGTGTTCCGGTTTGGCTCGGATAGTTTCAACTACCGCTACCGTAGCGACATCTTAGTCGGGGGGTGGTCGGCGGACCCCTGCGGCTCGCACACCTAACCCGGTTGTTCGGGGACTTCGGACGCCGGAGGCGGTCCCTGCTCGGTGGTTGCACCGGGTATTCCTCCGGCTGCACCAGCTCCGGCTCCCAGAGCATATGGTTCGGGCTATGCCCGACGACGAGCAGCGTCGTCTTGAGAGATTTGGTAGACTTCAGCCACCCCATTTCGGTGGCGTTGAGGGCGAGGATGCCCAGGGGTTTCTTGGACAAGTGTCGGAGGATGTTGCGGACGGCTGGTATTCTTGAGTCCAGCGGAGTTTCATTTACTACCTTTCAGTTCACCGGTCCCGCATTTGATTGGTGGGAAGAGTTTGAGAGGCGTAGGCTTGCAGGAGCAGCACCTCTCACATGGCAGCAGTTCTCTACTCTCTTTCTAGAGAAATATGTACCTCGGTCTCGTCGCGAGGAGCTACGTCGCCGGTTCGAGTGGTTGGTTCGGGGCGACATGTCTGTGACCCAGTATGAGCTCAGATTCACACAGTTGGCTAGGCATGCCACATGGATGATCCCTACTGATAGGGAGAGGATCAGGAGGTTTATTGATGGACTCAACTACTCTATCCGCATTCTTATGACCGAGAGAGAGTTTTGTCATCATCATTTGAGCAGGTTGTTGATATGGCACGCTCCATCGAGGCGGATCGTCGCCGAGAGAGGGAGGAGCGGGAGGCCAAGAGGCCTCGTGGTTCGGGCAGTTTCAGTGGTGCTCCATCCAGGGGGCATTCCCAGCAGAGCAGAGGTCGCTTATCTGGACCTTCTCATTCAGGCCGCCCAGAGCCGAGCGGAGGTTCTTATGGTCGTGGTCGACGGGGGTTTCGACGAGGTCGGTCATCGACTTAGTGCCCTTCCGGCCCGGGGTGCGAGACCTACTTTATCGGCCCGAGGTTCTTCTGCGGCGAGAGGTTCCCTTCGGTCCCCTTCTCCGGCACCGAGTGCATGTTATGAGTGTGGTGAGTTTGGCCACATGAGGAGACGGTGCCCTCGACTCCGTAGGGACAGGACTCAGCAGAGGGATCGGCCCTCATCTTCAGCACCATCTCGGTCTAGTAGAGGTGGAGGTCGGTCTTCTCGTGGTCGCCCGAGGGCGAGAGAGATCCGGTGGAGGCCGAGGCACGGTTCTATGCACTTCCTAACGGGCATGATGCGATTGCCTCCGTGCGGTGATTACGAGTATCATTTACGTCCGTCACGAGAGATGCCTCGTTCTATTTGATCCGGGGTCCACATATTCTTACGTGTCCTCTTATTTTGCACATCATTTGGGTGCGACTCGTAGTAGTCTTGATTTACCTGTTCATGTATCCACTCCCGTGGGTGATACGATTATTGTGGATCATGTCTATAGATCCTGTGTTATATCTATTGGGGGTCTGGAGACCCAGGCAGATTTGTTATTGTTGGGTATGGTGGACTTTGATGTTATATTGGGTATGGACTGGTTGTCTCCGTACCATGCTATATTGGACTGTCATGCTAAGACAGTTACGTTGGCCATTCCTGGTATTTCTCAGATCGAGTGGCGGGGTTCGACCGATTTCGTCCCTAGCCGTGTTATTTCGTTCTTAAAAGCTCAGAAGATGGTTGAAAAAGGGTGTCTATCGTACTTAGGTTTTGTGAGAGATGTGGGAGCCGAGTCTCCTAACATTGATTCTATACCTGTTGTGAGGGACTTCCCAGATGTATTCCCTTCAGACCTGTCGGGCATACCGCCGGACAGGGATATTGATTTTGGCATTGACTTGGTGCCGGGCACTCAGCCCATATCCATTCCTCCTTATCGGATGGCACCAACCGAGTTGAAAGAACTAAAAGAGCAGCTTCAAGAGCTTCTGGATAAGGGTTTCATCCGCCCTAGTGTGTCTCCGTGGGGTGCGCCGGTATTATTTGTTAAAAAGAAAGATGGTTTCATGCGAATGTGTATTGATTATAGGCAATTGAACAAAGTGACAGTGAAGAACAAGTACCATCTACCGCGCATAGATGATTTGTTTGATCAGTTACAGGGTGCGAGGGTGTTTTCTAAGATCGATCTTCGTTCAGGCTATCATCAGCTGAAGATCATGGGCTCGGATATTATGAAGACTGCATTCGGGACCCGATATGGTCATTATGAGTTTCTTGTGATGTCTTTTGGGCTGACCAACGCCCCAGCAACATTTATGCATCTGATGAACAGTGTGTTTAGGCCTTATTTGGATTCATTTGTGATTGTGTTCATTGATGACATTCTAGTCTACTCCCGTAGTCAGGAGGAGCATGCTCAGCATTTGAGTATTGTGTTGCAGAGATTGAGGGAGGAGAAGTTATATGCTAAATTCTCCAAGTGCGAGTTTTGGCTCGAGTCCGTAGCATTTATGGGGCATATGGTGTCTCGTGATGGTATTCAGGTTGATCCAAAGAAGATAGAGGCGGTGCAGAGTTGGCCTAGACCGTCCTCAGCTACAGAGATCGGGAGTTTTCTTGGTTTGGCGGGATATTATCGCCGGTTTGTTCAGGGATTTTCATCCATTGCTTCTTCTTTGACCAGATTGATAGAGAAGGGTGCACCATTCATGTGGTCGGATGAGTGAGAGGAGAGCTTTCGAAAGCTCAAGACAGCTTTGACCATAGCTCCAGTATTAGTCTTACCATCATCTTCAGGTCCATATAACGTATATTGTGATGCCTCGAGAGTGCGGATAGGTTGTGTGTTGATGCAGGAAGGTAAGGTAATTGCTTATGCTTCTCGGCAATTGAAGCCACATGAGAAGAACTATCCTGTTCATGATTTGGAGCTAGCCGCCATTGTTCATGCATTGAAGATTTGGAGGCACTATTTGTACGGTGTGTCTTGTGAGGTGTATACCGACCATCGTAGTCTCCGGCACTTGTTCAAACAGAAAGACCTTAATTTGAGACAGCGGAGATGGCTTGAGTTGCTGAAGGATTATGACATTACTATATTATATCATCCGGGGAAGGCCAATGTGGTGGCCGATGCTTTGAGCCGGAAGGCGGTCAGTATGGGGAGCTTGGCATATATTCCAGCTGAGGAGAGACCATTTGCTCATGATGTTCAAGTGCTAGCCAATCGGCTAGTGAGGTTAGATATTTCGTAGCCCAGCCGGGTATTGCCTTGTGTTGTATCTCGGTCATTTCTATATGATTGTATTCGTGAGCGCCAGTATGATGATCCACATTTGGCTGTCCTTAGGGACAGAGTTCAGCATGATGATGCTAGAGATGTCACCATTGATAGTGACGGCGTATTGAGGATGCAGGGCCGAATATGTGTGCCCAATGTTGATGGCCTTCGTGAGTTGATTCTGGAGGAGGCCCATAGCTCGCGGTATTCTATCCATCCAGGAGCCGCGAAGATGTATCAAGATTTGAAACAGCACTATTGGTGGAGAAAGATGAAAATGGACATTGTCGGACATGTAGCACGGTGCCTCAACTGTCAGCAGGTTAAGTACGAGCATCAGAGGCCCGGTGGTGTATTTCAGCGCATTGATATTCCTGAGTGGAAATGGGAGAGGATCACTATGGACTTTGTTACTGGACTCCCTCGGACGGCGAGGAAGTTTGATTCTATATGGGTGATTGTGGATAGACTGACCAAGTCAGCTCACTTCATTCCAGTTAGTACTACCTACTCATCGGAGCGGTTGGCGGCGATCTTTATTCGAGAGATTGTTCGGTTGCATGGAGTTCCAGTGTCTATCATATCCGACAGGGGTACTCAGTTCACTTCTCAGTTTTGGAGAGCATTTCAGCGAGAGATGGGTACGCAGGTTGAGTTGAGTACAGCATTTCACCCCCAGACAGACGGACAGTCTGAGCGCACTATTCAGATCTTGGAGGATATGTTGCGAGCCTGTGTGATTGATTTTGGTTGTTCGTGGGATGAGTTCCGACCACTTGCTGAGTTTGCCTACAACAACAGTTATCAGTCGAGTATTCAGATGGCCCCGTATGAGGCATTGTATGGCGGGCGGTGTAGATCCCCTGTGGGATGGTTTGAGCCTGGTGAGGTTAGATTGATAGGGACTGAGTTAGTCCAGGATGCTCTGGATAGAGCAAAGTTGATCCAGGAGAGGCTTCGTACAGCACAGTCTCGCGAGAAGAGTTATGCGGACCGTAGAGTTCGAGAGTTGTCTTTCATGGTTGGTGACAGAGTATTGTTGAAGGTTTCACCTATGAAGGGTGTCGTGAGGTTTGGGAAGAAAGGAAAGTTGAGTCCTAGGTACATTGGTCCTTTTGAGATACTTAAGAGAGTTGGAGAGGTGGCATATGAGTTAGCCTTGCCGCCCGCTTATCCAGCGTCCATCCAGTATTCCATGTGTCTATGCTCCGGAAGTACATTGGAGATCCGTCTCATGTATTAGATTTCAGTACCATTCAGCTTGATGGTGATCTATCCTATGATGTGGAGCCTATTGCCATTTTGGGACGTCGGGTGAGAAAATTGAGGTCTAAGGAGATTGCATCAGTTAAGGTTCAGTGGAGAGGTCGACCCGTGGAGGGGGCCACTTGGGAGATCGAGCGGGAGATGAGGAGCAGTTATCCTCACTTGTTTGAGACTTCAGGTATGATTCTTGACCCGCTCGAGGACGAGCGTTTGCTTAAGAGGGGAGAATGTGACGACCCGGCCCGTCGTCACGAGAATTACCACCCCGTTATGTTGTAAATACATGTTTTATGATTTTATATCAGTGTTAGAGTCTATCGGGTGAGTTAGGAGTGATTGGGATTGGAAATGAGGCATATAGCCTTTGTGAAGGAAACTTGAATAAGGAAAGTCAACCCGGAGTTGACTATTTAGCTAGAGGGCTCGGAATCGGATTCTGATGATTCGGTTAGTTTCGGGAGGTGATTTGTGACTTAGGGGAGCAATCGAAATTGAATTTGGAGGCCCGGTGTAGAAATAGGCTTGAATTGGCTAAGGTTGAACTTTTGCGAAATCCGAACGGTAGGTGAGATTTTGATCCGGGGGTCGGAATGGAATTCCGACAGTTGCAGTAGCTCCGTTAGGTGATTTTGGATGTGCCTGCAAAATTTCGGGTCATTCGGACGTTGTTTAGTCGGGTTTTTGATTGATTGTGTAATTCGGAATGTTTTAAGGAATTTAGGCTTGAATTCGATGCGAATTATGGATTTTGATGTTGTTAGACGTGTTTTGAGGATTTGAGCAAGTTCGAATAAGGTATTAAGATGTGTTGGTGTGTTTAGATGAGGTCCCGGGGGCCTCGGGGTGTTTTCGGATGGCTAAACGGGAGAAAATGTGGAAAATTGCACACTTGTGTTCTGGTTCTGTTGTTTTCGCTCCTGCGGAAATGGGGGCGCAGGAGCGAATCCGCAGAAGCGGACGAGAAGGCGCAGAAGCGGAGGAGACTGCTGAAGCGGAGCTTGGCTCGCAGGGGCGGCTTCGCTGGTGCGAGAAAGATATCGCAGAAGCGGTCTGGAGGCTTGATGGAGAAGACCGCAGAAGCGGATTGTGGATCGCATAGGCGAGTCCGCAGGAGCGGACTCTTGATCGCAGAGGCGGAAAGGACCGCAAGGGCGGAAGAATTTCCGCAGAAGCGGACCCGCAGGAGCGGTCCGTGTATCGCAGGAGCGGAAATGGCCAAATAGGCCTGGGTTTGCAGAAGCGACCAATTGGTCGCAGAAGCGGTTCCGCAGGGGCGGAAAATGGTCCGCAGAAGCGAAAATCGCAGTGAATTAATTGTATCAGAAGTTAGAAAATTTCATAAACATTTCACACATTTGGGTCTCGGCTTTAGAGGCGATTTGGGCGATTTTGAAGAGAAACTCAAGGGAAATCATCAGGTAATCAACTATGGACTTAACTATGATTAGTATTGATAATATTATGCAATTATATCATGAAAATGGAGGAATTTGGGGTAATTTATGGAGGATTTAGCCCTAGGCTTGAACTTTAGAAAATCAAGGTTTTGGATGGGCAAATGGAGTCCGAATTTGGTAAAATTGATATGCTTAGACTCGTATCGAGATGAGGGTTCCGAATATGTGACTTTTGTAATTTTTCGACAAGCGTACCGAAAGTCGGGTTTTGACAACTTTGGGAATTTTGATGTAAATTGAGTTGTATTGATTGGGTGTCGTCCCATTGGCCTAATTTGTTGTATTTCTACTGTATTTGATCAGATTCTACGCGTGCGGAGCTTGATTCTCGTGGCAAGGGCATTGCGAAGTAGTCGTCGCGCCGTATTGAGGTGAGTAATAGATGTGGGTGATGACCAGCGGGTTCGAAACCCCGGTATACCACTTTGTGACGCTGTATAGCAGCGAGACACATACTCTCATGTGAGTGCGGGGTCGATTGTGATTGGGGACTATGGCTTAGTCCGACTTGTTGATATTGTGTTATGATATTAGGCTATCCATGAGCCGTCGAACCTCCTTCTCGAATGGTTGCATATTATACTGTGATATTGGCTACTCTTGAGCCGTTGAACCCCCTTCTTGGGTGGTTGAGTATACATGTGGGCCGTGAGCCAGTTATTGGATCCCGCGAGGATCGTTATCATTGTCTTATCATTTAGACATGCTAGTTACTACCGGTCCGTAGCTATTTCTGTTATCATGCTATTTCCAATCTCTGGAACTTGATATTACTGTTTTCAACTGAAAAATGATAAAAGATGTTTTCATAAACTACTTTTGAGCTTGCGAGACTGTAATTGCATATTAGCTGACTGGTAGTGGATCGGGCTGCGCGCCGCAGCAGTATATATGTTGGATCGGACTGCACGCCGCTGTGATAATGTGCTTGGGCTGTAGGAGCCCCTCCGGAGTCTGAACCCCCACAGTGAGCACGGGTACCCAAATTGGATCGGGCTACGCGCTGTAGCGGTCATATCATGCATTTCATTACATTTTAGCCACATCTGCTAGCTGTTATACTGTTTTGCTGGTACTTATTGGTACAGGTACAGTCGATATTGATTCTGTGACAGGGTATTTGATTACGACTTTACATAGTGCTTTATTGCGGATTTCTTATCTGCGCTGTCTTACCCCTGTTTATTACCACTGAGTCTGGCAGTACTCATTTTACTCCCTGCACCTTGTGTGCAGATCCAGGTACCTCTCAGCGGTGATCCAGTAGCTGTGCGAGGCGACATTTGTGGATATTCGAGGTAGCTGCAGAGTCCGGAGGACCCGATATTCCTTCTTACTGTCTCTTGATTTTGTATTGACTTTTCTTTCCGCACTTGGTATCTTGTAAACCTTAAACACTCACGTTCAGTAGAGGCTCATGACTCTTGACCCTTCGGTCTATGGGAGTTGGTGTATTATGGGACTTGGTTCCCCGTTTTCGTTATATGTATCGCTATTGCTTCGTGATTTGATATGCTTAAATGGGCTAAAGAGAGCTTCTAGCTCCGTTATTGTTATTGATTGGTCAGGCTGGCTTAGCAATGTGCTGGGCGGATCTACCCTCGCTGCCTGTTCCCTCCAGCGGAAACCGAATTCTCTAAAACTTTCGGCGGGTTTCTTCTCTAACTTTAGCAATGATAAGCGATCGGGGATTATTTCAAGATTATACTGGAACCGGCCGATGAATGCTTGAGCCAAGTCATCCCATGTAAACCATATGCTGGGATCCTGCCTAGTGTACCACTCTAGTGCAGACCCCCCTAAACTCTGACCGAAGTAAGCTATCAGAATTTCATCTCGCCCTCCGGCTCCTCGCATTTTGCTGCAGAAACCTCGGAGATGGGCTACTGGGTCACCATGCCCCTCGTATAGATCAAACTTGGGCATTTTGAACCCAACGGGCAACTGGACATCTGGAAATGGGCATAGATCTTTGTAAGCAACACTGACTTGGTTGCCTAAACCATGCATATTCCTGAAGGATTGCTCCAGGCTTTTGACTTTCCGAATAACTTCCGCATGCTCCAAACTTTTGAAGTGCTTTTCCGGTTCTGCCGGGTTATCCCAGTGAGGGGTGTGTGAATGCGGTTCAGGAGCCTTAAAGGTAGGCTCGGGATCATAACAATGATTGTCATGTATTTGAAAAAGCGGTTCACCGGACGACTTCTGTAAAGTAGCAGGTGGAGGTGCCACGAAAACAGGGGTGACCGGAGGAGGAGTATTTTGTCTAGCTGGTGGAACCTGGGATGTATAAGGGTTTTCCCCTTGATAATATGGATAGATCGGTGCAATTGTCGAGGGACCAATAGGCGGACGCTCTGGAGCTGGTGTAAGAGTAGGAAGGTTTGGTGGTGACTGTCCCCTAGCCCAGGCTAGGTGCATCTCTGTTATTTGCTGTCTCAACTGGTCCACCTCATCTTTCATGATCTGTATCTCTGTTTTCTCTCCATCGAGACTTTTGCCGGAACTAGACATGCTTGCTAGAATTGGCCCTTTTGATCTAGTATGGTAATGGTGTTTGGCCAGAATATTCTGTCAAGCCAACTGCTAAACTTTCTGAAATGCAACAAACTTGTAAGCTCATAGAGTTTAACAGATATGTTATCGCACGTTGGATGCAATGCACCTAGTCAGTTAACCATATATGTATTCACCGCATGCACCATTCCAACTTTTCCCTTTTCAATTATCTTTGAAAACCCCTTTTTTCAAATTGGAATAAAAACCCTGTTTTTACAAACACGGCCTTTCAGCGCCTCAGGGACGAAGATTATAAAGCTGTGAGGGTCAATTGACTAAAACCTACGAAATGACCCAAAAGTGGCTGTTTATGCAAAGTCAACCTTCCGGCGTCCCTTTCGGGTACATTCGGCTGTTTTTGAAAACGGCATCACTTCGATTTATTGAAAACTAAACACACATATTTTCAAAAAAGGTGGTAAACTCAAACTTGAATTTGAGGCTACGGTCTTTCAACATTTCCACATGGAAAATTTCAAGGCTATTATGAAAAAGAAAAAGGAAAGATTTCAAAGTGGCCATTTTTGTAAAAAACAGCCTTCCGGAGTCCTTTCGGAACATTTGGCTATTTAAAAACAGCGTCACTTTGATTTTATTGAAAACTAAAATTTCGACATTTTTTTTTATTTTTTGAAGGGGTGGTTGGACCCGATGAGGGTTGCCTACGTATCCCACCTTATGGGGAGAATCAAACCTGCGTAGTTCGGTAATAAAAGGACTAAATCATTTTAAGAAAAGAAAACAAACTATTTTTAAACAGCATTTCTAAAACAAATTATTTTCAAAGGAACTAAGAAAATTTATATGGATTTTTTTTTTCAAAAATTTATTTTTTAAAGAACTAACTATTTTCGTAAAATTAAGAAAATTTATTTGGAATTTTTTTTGCATTTTTTCAGAATTTATTTTCAAAGAACTAACTATTTTCCATAAAACTATTTTGACTATATACCCTGACGTTTTCCACTTCTTTCTCTCTTTTAACAAACCGGTCAGCATGTAAGATCGAAATAAATGCACACAGAAAGATGCACCAAGTTGGTCTTTTTTTTCAGGTACACCTGTCCTAGACAGACCCAACCCCTGTGTTGAGCCTCCTAAGTCAAATATGCACATGAGGCAAATAAACGTTCCTATCGGGGATCCGGCATAAGGTTTTGTTATTCTAAGTCATCATCCTGTTAGAAAAAGTGTCTAGACTGGCTTTAACTCGAGCGGACAACTCGAGCCGAAGAGTGTCAATGCACCGGTAGCATGGCTTTCCGGCTTAATTAACAGACTCTTCGCCTAAACATGTGTGACTACAAAATCCTTCACCGGGTGCCAAGCACCACAGCTATCTTGAGAAAAACGGGCTATGTCCAGCAAATGCCCGAGATTATATTTCAAAGAGACTCAGAAGAAGAAAACGGGTATCGACACAATTTATATACAATTCACAAAATATCAAAACAGTAAAAACAATATTTAGCACATTAATACAAACATATAATAAAATCGGATAATAAATAAGCCAAATACAACAATTATTCCAAGCTCGAATTCTTAAACCCTGAACCAGTGGTTCTGGGTTTGTGCGTCCCCAGCAGAGTCGCCAGAGCTGTCACACCTCCTTTTGGCGCGCCCGCTACCCGGGGGTAGAAGCGTAAGGGAGTGTTTCCAATTTAAGTGACAATGTTCGAAACGAGATTATTTTATTTATTTCAGAGTCGCCACTTAGAATAAATTAAGGTGTCCCAAGTCACCAATTTATTTAAGTCCCGAATCGAGGAAATTTCGACTTTCCAAATGAAGTCTGCGAACCAGAAATTTTAAGTAAGGAATTCTGTTGACCCGAGGGAAGGTGTTAGGCACCCTCGAATCCCGTGGTTCTAGCACGGTCGCTTCAACTATTATAAATGGCTAAAAATATCTGATTTTATACATGTTTATAAATTACATGCTCTGATTAAAACTTTAAACCACTCTATTAATTTTGAAGTCGTAGCAAAAGAAATACTAATTACAATATAGACTCGGACTTTTGACAAATAGGTAAATCAAAAAATGTATCCGAATTACTTACTTCAAACTATGCCGATTAAAGCAATTGTAAGACTAGGCCAAAAAAAAAATCAATTTATTTAAAGATATGTCCCTTAAGGTTATTTCTAATTAAAGACCCGTACCAAATGATATCTTATTTCGTAGCTTTTTGACTTAAGGCCGGAGATTGAATGAAAATGTATAAACTAACGGAAAATTGATCAAAATATACGAAATAGAAATAATTCACCTTGGTTCATTATTAGAAGTGAGATTGTTTACTTTGGATTTTACTGTCCTCAATCCGATGTTAATTGACGAAATCGAAACTATGCGATTAAAGTCGACCTAACATTGACATCTAAAGCATTGGCTATCTTATCTTGTTTGCTTAATTACAAATAGATTTCAAGGAAAAATCAAGTGAAGAAAACTCGAAAATGATCCCAAACATCTTATGTTAATAGCTAACATTAATCAAACTAACACTTTGAATATGCTTAAACTACTTGACTTTAACAAATTACCTATTTAAAGTATCGAAGAGAATCTTAGTCCGAACTAGCAAACTTTTTACTTATACAGATCCGAACATTTAATAGGCACTAAACAAACATGAATGAAAACTAGTATCCATTTTAAACAATAGTCCGAAGACAGTCCTAGTTTACAAATACAAGCCTAACGGATGTTGTTTCAAAGTATACATGCTGGAAAAACAAAAATTAAGTAGACATACGAACTATGTATACTCTTAACCCCTCACTGATTAATAGTACAATTTCTATTTCAACTAACAATCCTTAGTTTAACAAATAGCTAACAGGATCATTCATGTAACGGCTTCACAGCAGAATTTAAAGTGGGCTTTCATTTCATTTCCAATACAAGAATGGACAAGCCCGAAGGATGTGTACCGGATTTTAACAGCAAAAACGAAAGAGGAGAAATCAGTAAGCAATTCCCAGCCAAGACAAAAGCAAATGCAGCAACAGATCCCAGCAGTGAATACCGTTACCAAAGATTCGACCGTAATAAACTAGTAATAGATTGAAGTTCCAGGAGTGGGCCAAAACGAAACTAAGATTCTCACAGATGTCAAACAACCAACTCAGAACCAACACCTCAACAAATGAGCCCAAACAGCCTTCAGAGAACTTTGGAAAAAATCCAATTTAAAACAGTTTTCAACAAACAATAGACTCTCCAAAAGAATTCGACAGTTTTTCTCTCTCACAATGGCTTGAAAAGATATCAGATATGTTTGTGTGAAAAGGAATTCCCTCCAAGTCTGTTTTTCTTTTCTCAAAAATCAGTGTCTGTATCTGAACAAATCAGTGTTTACCCCTCCAATTTTTCTGTCTTTTATCTCTCAAAATATTGGTGTAGAAAAATCTGCTCTTTCAAGGTGTGTGAATCTGTGTATTCAGTGAGTGTGTGTATTCCAGAGAATGTTCTGTGTATACCTATTCCAGTGAGTTTCCTCTCTGTTTTTTGTCTGAGTGTTAATCTCTCAATGTGTGAATGTGTGTCCGCTTTCAGTCAGTGTATCTCCTTTTATAGCCTAGAGATCCCAAGTAACAACCCTACTTTTTTAGTTTTAGATCTGTCCATCCTATGTTTTTTCACCTTTTCTTCACTTTTCAGTTGTACAAGTATGGCTTTTTAATTAAAGAACTCTGAAAGGCAGAAATTAATGGTATAACCTGCTGTCCAGCATGTTCCACTAGCCCTTCCACGTGCATTGCACTCTTTGAAATTTGGTTGTTAGTTTCATTTCTGAAACTTATCAGAATTACAACTATTTTCTCCTTAAAATCCTATTAGAGTTATAGCTATATTGTGACGACCCAAAGGGTCATCACTTGTTTTATTAATCATTCCGAGCTTTTGAGGTCTTGAAAACCTTATTTATAGTTGCCTGGATTTGCGTGCACAGTCCCGGGCACAAAGCTGGAAAATATTTATGTTGAAATATGTGAAATATGTGAAAAAGTTGAAGAATTTTGATATTAATATTGATATGGTTGACTTTGGTCAACATTTTTGGTAAACGGACCGGATCCGTGATTTGACTGTCTCAGAAAATCCGTAGAAAAATATGGAACTTGGGCATATGTCCGGAATTGAAATCCGAGGTCTAGAACCCCGGTAAAAGAATTTTTCTGTTAAATTGTTTTCTGAAAATGTTTAAGGAAAATGAAACTGAATTTTGATTAAAAAGCACTGGTATCGGGCTCGTATTTTGGTTCCGACGCCCGGTACAGGTCATATATATTGGTAAGCGCTTCCTGTAAAGTTTGGTTGAAAACGGACGTCATTTGACGCATTTCGGCTTTAAATTGGATATTTTGGAAATTATGAAATTTGAAAGAATTCTTGAGTTTTAAGGCTCAATCCATTGATATTGATGTTATTTTAGCGATTTGATCGCACGAGCAAGTTCGTATGATGTTTTTGAGTTAGTGTGCATATTTGATTTGGAGCCCCGAGGGCTCGGGAGTGTTTCGGAGGTGGTTCGGGGTGTTTTTGGATTTGAAAACACAGCAGAAATTCTGCTGTTTCTGCAGAGGGATTTTGTTCTACGCGATCGCGGCCTCATCAACGCGATCGCACAGCATTGGCCAGTTCTTCTACGCGATCGCAGTATCCCTCACGCGATCGCGTAGCTTCCAGTTCCTCCCCCACGCGATCGCAATCATGTTCACGCGATCGCATAGGGCAAATAGGCTGCCCGGTGAGTTTCCTCTACGCGATGGCAGCAATCCTCACGCGATCGCGTAGCTTCCAATCTTTTCTCCACGCGATCGCAACCTTTTTCACGCGATCGCAACCTTTTGCACGCGATCGCATAAGAGGCCAGTCTTTCCTCTACGCGATCGCAGCCCAATTCACGCGATCGCGTAGGGTAAATTTCCGCCCGGTGATTTAATACCCAAAACAGAACACTTACGGGATTTTATCCCATTTTCACAAAATCCTTTCTTCTCCACGGCTCTTAGGCGATCTTTGAGGCATTTCTTCATCAAAGTTCATTGGGTAAGTATTCTTTAACTCGTCTTCTTCATTTTTCATCAACATCAATCAAATTCTTAGGCTTAAACATGTGTAATTGGTTGAAAAATTTGAGAAATGGGTATAGTTAGGGCTTTCAAAGAATTTGCGATCTAGACCTCGTTTTGGAGTCGAACTTAAGAACAAATTGTAAATTAGAACTCATGGAGGATTGGGTGAACTTATTTTGGTTCGAAACTTGAGTTTCGATTATGTGGGCTCGGGGTCGATTTTTACTATTCCGGGCAGAATGTTGTAAAAATCATATTTAGCAATATGAACTAGTTTGTTAAGTAGAATTGATGATATGAAATCAATTGTGTATAGATACGGTTGGATTGGAGTCAAATTCGAAAGGAAAAGGCATTGCTACGGATTGAATCGTTCGTGAACTTTCGAGGTAAGTGTTTGTTCTATCCTAGTTTGTAGGAAATGGAATTCAGTTATGAATAAATTGTTGATTAAGAGTTATTGGTGTTATGCCGGTAATGATGATAAATTATTGAAATTATTATCAATTATTGGTTTAAAACCGGTAATTATAAATATTGTTGATATAGAGATTATTGGCTAAATGCCGGTAATATATATATTTTTATGAATTGGGATCGTGTGGCGCGCCGACCACTTATATATTATTGAATTGGGATCGTGTGGTACGCCGACCACAAAGTGACTTAAAAATCTTGGCATTGGCCATAGTTGCCGGTAGCCTATTGATATATTTGGGAGCGGGTGGTACGCCTACCACAAGATATAATTATTGATATATTTGGGAGCGGGTGGTACGCCTACCACAAGATATAATTATTGATATATTTGGGAGCGGGTGGTACGCCTACCACAAGATATAATTAATGTGATAGTTGGGAGCGGGCGGTACGCCTACCACGAGATATGAAATGACAGAGGAATTGAGACATGAAAGTAAGATTTATTCTGTTGATTAGATTATTCTGGATATCGTGAGTTATTGACTGTTATTTCAGAGTAGAGTCTTTCCTTATAAATGTATTGTATATATATGTATATTGCAACTGTGCAGGTTTATGTGGGTGACTGGCCTTAGCCTTGTAGAGTATTTCCTTATAAATGTATTGTATATATATGTATATTGCAACTGTACAGGTTTATGTGGGTGACCGGCCTTAGCCTTGTCACTAGTTCGCTGGGATAGGCCAGGCACTTACCAGCACATGGGGTCGGTTGTGCTGATACTACACTCTGCGCTCTTTTTGCGCGGATACAGGTTACGGACAGCAGCAGCGGCGGTAGCGACTTGTGGATTTTTCGACTACTGAGACTACGAGGTAGCCTTGCAGGCGTCCGCAGGACCCGTTGTCTCTTCTATCTATGCTTTTCATTCTGTTATCTCATGTAACCGAGATAAACAGCTTGTATTTTCTTTGAGACAATTATGTGTATTATTCTTAGAAGTTCGTGAGTATTGTGACACCAGTCTTGGGTATTGTATCATGTTTGGGTTTTCTTTATCATATTTGACTAAGTCTTCCGCTAATTTTGATTATTCCGCTATAATTTATATGTTTTTAATAATAAGTCATAATAAGAAATTGGTAATTAATGGAGATGTAATTAATATTTGGCTTGCCTAGCTTCCATTTAGTAGGCGCCATCATGACCCCGATGGTGATGGAAACCTCATGATTACTTTCTCGAATTAATGCATCATATTTATCCTTACCTGGTGCTCATCTCAAAGTCTAGAACTCAACGGTCACAAAATAGAAATGGCTAAATATGAATAGAAACTGTGCAAGGATTGTCAAATAATCCTAACAGGCATGGCTCAAATTTAGTATATTATGCTAGATTTTTATTTCCAAAAAGGGAAAATTTTAAACACAAACTTTTCATCACCAGGACCTTGTCCTCATATAATAATCACCGCAGCTTGCAGCTCGGTTTTTAAAACGAATATTTTCACGTTATACAAATTATGAGGATCTCATCCTCCACTCTAAATCACAAGCATTTGCACATTGTGCCACTGATGTTTTTCATTTCCTTTCTTTCTTCTTTTCAACTATTGTCCGTCAAAGAGCATCACGACATAAAAGAACCCTCATACCGACATGGTATACAATTTAACCATTTAAAATAGTTACTTCAGGAATTCATTCCCATTGTAATAATTAATATAAAGTCATTTTTGACCTCATCAATATTCCTAGCGACCAATACATAATAATAGAGATAATTACCTCCATTTAATAGCACAACGTGAGTATTCACATATGTAGATTTGATGATTACGAAGCTCACTCATGAGCGGAGCATATTAAGAGGACTTGCCTCAATTCTTCAAAGATCAAATTAAATTGAGGAAAAATGTTCCTTTTATAACAATCAGAATTGTACATGTGATAACATCATCTGGTGTAGTGACCTCAGTCACACCATAGAAATTATGTCAACAACTAGATCTCCACCTCTAGGAGTCTCACCTCCGCCTTTAACATCCTGACCCCTCACTCTAGCTGGTCATGTGAGTTGAGTATTGACCGCAATGGGGCACGTAGCTTGAGTGCCTTCATAAATTATATTTCTCCAATCTGCCACATTCACAACAATTCCTTTGAGGCCCAATTAACTTATTGGACATGACAACATATTCGGACACTGTCATAATAACCTGACATGATCGTTCAGATCGTACATACCACACTTTTCAAAGTGTGAATTTTGGCTAAGTTCAGTTGCATTCCTGGGTCATATTGTGACGGCAGCAGGTATTCGGGTTGATCCGAAGAAAATTGAGGCAGTCAAGAACTGGCCTAGACCGACATCAGCCACAGATATTCGGAGTTTCTTGGGATTAGTGGGTTATTATCGCCGATTCGTAGAGGGATTTTCATCTATTGCAACCCCGCTGACCAGATTGACCCAGAAAGGTGTTCAAGTTGAATGGTCCGATGAATGTGAGGCGAGCTTTCAAAAGCTCAAACCAGCCTTGACCACAGCACCGGTATTGGTTTTACCCACAGGTACGAGACCTTATACTGTTTATTGTGATGCTTCCCGTATTGGGCTTGGTGCAGTGTTAATGCAGGATGGCAATTATTCTTATTTATATGACCTTAGAGATACGTTTCAACAAAGAGGTGCATGATCTAGAATTGGCGGCGATTATTCACGCATTGAAGATCTAGAGGCATTATTTGTATGGAGTAGCATGTGAAGTATACACCGATCATAAGAGTCTTCAATATTTGTTTAAACAGAAAGAGTTGAATTTGAGGCAGAGAAGGTGGCTAGAATTGCTAAAAGATTATGATGTCACCATTTTATATCATCCGGGAAAAGCAAACGTGGTGGCCGACACTTTGAGTAGGAAGTCAGCCAGTATGGGTAGCCTTGCTTATATTCCAGTCAATCAGAGACCACTTGCTTTGGATGTTCAGTCATTGGCCAACCGATTTGTGAGGTTGGATATTTCTGAGCCTAGTCGAGTACTAGCTTGCACGATCGCTCGCTCTTCATTATTGGAGCGTATCCGCGATCAACAATATAATGATTCTTATGTATGTGACCTTAGAGATAAGGTTCAGCGAGGAGGTGCTAAACAGGTCACCTTGGATGCTGAGGGGATCTTGAGGATGCAAGGGTCGAGTTTGTGTGCCCAATGTCGAAGGGATTCGAGAGTTAATCTTAGCGGAGGCCCACAGTTCGCGGTATTCTATTCATCCAGGCGCCGCGAAAATGTACCAGGACTTACGGCAGCACTATTGGTGGCGCAGGATGAAGAAAGATATCGTTGTGTATGTCGCTCGGTGTCTAAATTGTCAGCAGGTGAAATATGAGCACCAGAGACCTGGTGGTGTATTCCAGAGGATTGAAATTCCTGAGTGGAAATGGGAGCGGATCACTATGGATTTCGTTACTTGACTTCCTTTGACTCGGAGGAAATTTGATGCTATTTGGGTCATTATTGATAGGCTGACTGTCACGACCCCAAATGCGGTTGTGATGGCACCCAGCACACTGCTAGGCCAGCCCGACCAATCAACAATACCCACGGAGCCACAAGCTCACTTTATCCAATTTAAGCACAACAGTGATAGATATATTTAAAACAGGGAACCAAGTCCCAACATGTGCCAACTCCCATAGACCGAAGGGTCAAGAGTCATGAGCCTCTACAGGACATGCTTCGAGCCTGTGTTATTGATTTCGGAGGCTCGTGGGACCAGTTTCTGCCATTAGCAGAGTTCGCCTACAATAACAGTTACTAGTCTAGCATCCAGATGGCTCCGTATGAGGCGTTGTAAGGTAGGCGATGTCGATCACCAGTTGGATGGTTTGAACCGGGAGAGGCTCGGTTGTTGGGTACAGACTTAGTTTAGGAGGCCTTGGATAAGGTCAAGACTATTCAGGAGAGATTGCGTTCAGCTCAGTCCAAGCAGAAGACTTATGCGGATCGTAAGGTTCGAGATGTAGATTTTATGGTTGGTGAACGAGTATTGCTCCGAGTGTCGCCTATGAAGGGCGTGATGAGGTTCGGGAAGAAGGGCAAGCTCGGCCCTAGGTATATTGGTCCATTTGAGATTCTAGACAGAGTGGGAGGGGTGGCTTACAGATTAGCTTTGCCGCCTAGCTTATCAGCCGTGCATCCAGTTTTTCACGTATCCATGCTTCGGAGATACCACGGCGATCCCACACATGTGTTAGACTTCATTACTGTCCAATTGGACAATGATCTATCATACGAGGAGGAGCCGGTGGCCATTTTAGATCGGCAGGTTCGACAGTTAAGGTCGAAGAGTTATCCTCCTGTGCGTGTTCAGTGGAGAGGTCAGCCTCCTGAGGCATCGACCTGGGAGTCCGAGTCTGATATGCGGAGCCGTTACCCACACTTGTTTCCTGACTCGGTACTTCTTTCTTTTGTCCGTTCGAGGACGAACGGTTGTTTTAGAGGTGGAGATTGTGACGACCCAAAGGGTCATCACTTGTTTTATTAATCATTTCGAGCTTTTGAGGTCTTGAAAACCTCACTTATAGTTGCCTCGATTTGCGTGCACAGTCCGAGCACAAAGCTGGAAGATATTTATGTTGAAATATGTGAAATATGTGAAAAAGTTGAAGAATTTTGATATTAATATTGATATGGTTGACTTTGGTCAACATTTTTGGTAAACGGACCCGGATCCGTGATTTGGCTGTCTCAGAAAATCCGTAGAAAAATATGGAACTTGGGCATATGCCCGGAATTGAAATCCGAGGTCTAGAACCCCGGTAAAAGAATTTTTCCGTTAAATTGTTTTTTGAAAATGTTTAAGGAAAATGAAACTGAATTCTGATTAAAAAGTATTGTTATCGGGCTCGTATTTTGGTTCCGATGCCCGGTACAGGTCATATATATTGGTTAAGCGCTTTCTGTAAAGTTTGGTTGAAAACGGACGTCGTTTGACGCATTTCGGCCTTAAATTGGAAATTTTGGAAATTATGAAATTTGAAAGAATTCTTGAGTTTTAAGGCTCAATCCATTGATTTTGATGTTATTTTAGCGATTTGATCGCGCGAGCAAGTTCGTATGATGTTTTTGAGTTAGTGTGCATATTTGGTTTGGAGCCCCGAGGGCTCGGAGTGTTTCGAAGGTGGTTCGGGGTGTTTTTGGATTTGAAAACACAGCAGAAATTCTGCTGTTTCTGCAGAGGGATTTTGTTCTACGCGATCGCGGCCTCATCAACGCGATCGCACAGCATTGGCCAGTTCTTCTACGCGATCGCAGTATCCCTCACGCGATCGCGTAGCTTCCAGTTCTTCCCCCACGCGATCGCAGTCATGTTCACGCGATCGCATAGGGAAAATAGGCTGCCCGGTGAGTTTCCTCTACGCGATCGCAGCAACCCTCACGCGATCGCGTAGCTTCCAATCTTTTCTCCACGCGATCGCAACCTTTTGCACGCGATCGCATAAGAGGCCAGTCTTTCCTCTACGCGATCGCAGCCCAATTCACGCGATCGCGTAGGGTAAATTTCCGCCCGGTGATTTAATACCCAAAACAGAACACTTACGGGATTTTATCCCATTTTCACAAAATCCTTTCTTCTCCACAGCTCTTAGGCGATCTTTGAGGCATTTCTTCATCAAAGTTCATTGGGTAAGTATTCTTTAACTCGTCTTCTTCATTTTTCATCAACATCAATCAAATTCTTAGGCTTAAACATGTGTAATTGGTTGAAAATTTTGAGAAATGGGTATAGTTAGGGCTTTCAAAGAATTTGCGATCTAGACCTCGTTTTGGAGTCGAACTTAAGAACAAATTGTAAATTTGAACCCATGGAGGATTGGGTGAACTTATTTTGGTTCGAAACTTGAGTTTCGATTATGTGGGCCTGGGGTCGATTTTTACTATTCCGGGCAGAATGTTGTAAAAATCATATTTAGCAATATGAACTAGTTTGTTAAGTAGAATTGATGATATGAAATCAATTGTGTATAGATACGGTTGGATTGGAGTCAAATTCGAAAGGAAAAGGCATTGCTACGGATTGAATCGTTCGTGAACTTTCGAGGTAAGTGTTTGTTCTATCCTAGTTTGTAAGAAATGGAATTCAGTTATGAATAAATTATTGATTAAGAGTTATTGGTGTTATGCCGGTAATGAAGATAAATTATTGAAATTATTATCAATTATTGGTTTAAAACCGGTAATTATAAATATTGTTGATATAGAGATTATTGGCTAAATGCCGGTAATATATATATTTTTATGAATTGGGATCGTGGGGCGCGCCGACCACTTATATATTATTGAATTGGGATCGTGTGGTACGCCGACCACAAAGTGACTTAAAAATCTTGGCATTGGCCATAGTTGCCGGTAGCCTATTGATATATTTGGGAGCGGGTGGTACGCCTACCACAAGATATAATTATTGATATATTTGGGAGCGGGTGGTACGCCTACCACAAGATATAATTAATGTGATAGTTGGGAGCGGGCGATACGCCTACCACGAGATATGAAATGAGAGAGGAATTGAGACATGAAAGTAAGATTTATTCTGTTGATTAGATTATTCTGGATATCGTGAGTTATTGATTAGATTATTCTGGATATCGTGAGTTATTGACTGTTATTTCAGAGCAGAGTATTTCCTTATAAATGTATTGTATATATATGTATATTGCAACTGTACAGGTTTATGTGGGTGACCGGCCTTAGCCTTGTCACTAGTTCGCTGGGATAGGCCAGGCACTTACCAGCACATGGGGTCGGTTGTGCCGATACTACACTCTGCGCTCTTTTTGCGCAGATACAGGTTACGGACAGCAGCAGCGGCAGTAGCGACTTGTGGATTTTTCGAATACTGAGACTACGAGGTAGCCTTGCAGGCGTCCGCAGGACCCGTTGTCTCTTCTATCTATGCTTTTCATTCCGTTATCTCATGTAACCGAGATAAACAGCTTGTATTTTCTTTCAGACAATTATGTGTATTATTCTTAGAAGTTCGTGAGTATTGTGACACCAGTCTTGGGTAGTGTATCATGTTTGGGGTTTCTTTATCATATTTGACTAAGTCTTCCGCTAATTTTGATTATTCCGCTGTAATTTATATGTTTTTAATAATAAGTCATAATAAGAAATTGGTAATTAATGGAGATGTAATTAATATTTGGCTTGCCTAGCTTCCATTTAGTAGGCGCCATCATGACCCCGATGGTGGGAAATCCGGGTCGTGACATATATCTTCCTTAAAATCCTATTGGAAATACAGCTATATCCAAACCAGACTTCCTAGTTTAACATCAGCAGAATTCAAGGACTAAACAGAACAGTTCAATTCAAGCAAAACAAAGCACTGTGAGCACGTGATTTTTGCCATATATGAGAATTACTCCCAAAAATTTAAAATAAAAGAGTTTTGTGTTGTTTGCAATATTTGTGAATTTTGTGTTATTTTTCTTGAATTGTTTGCATTTATCTGTGCATATTTATTTGTTTAAATAAATAAAAAATATAAAAATATATTGTATTTATATAAAATTCAAGTTTATAATTAGTAATAATTAAGTTTATTTTATAAAATCACAAAAATATGTATTTTTGCATTTTTAGCCTATAATATCCAATTTGTGCGATTTTATTTTAATTAACGTCTAATTTTTTTGTAATAATAATTATTATGAGTTAATTGGTATTTTTAAGATAATTTTGGTTTTATAATTTAATCTTAACATTTTTTTTAATTTATTTCATAATAAATAATTTTTTTTATAGAGAAGACAAATTCGGAATTGGGCCTCTTCTTAAATTTTAAACTTGAGCCCAAACATATTCTACCCAACCCAAAACACCATAACCCAAACCCATGACCCACGACCCATTTATTACACTATTATACGCTATTCAAAACACACCTTAAACCAAAAAATCCTAACACACACACAAAAGCCCCCACAAAAATGTTTGACCGTATTTAAATTTTTCATTCTATATATTTTAGCTTTTGTTTATATATATATATATATGATTTAATTTTTTTTAAGTAAATTATTACTATTCATATTATTGCTATTATTATTAATTTTTTTATTAATTTTTTTTTAAAAAATAATAACTTATTTTTTATTAAAAAAAAACTGAAAATATTAATATTTTTTTTAAATTTTCGGTTGGTTTTAAATAATTGAAAATGAAAGTTGGAATAAAAGTCAAAAGTGGCTGAAAATTAAAAAAATCAAAAGTAAAAGAAAGTTGTTTTTTTTAAAGAAAAGAAAAGAAAGTGGCATTTTCTTTTAAATAAATAAAAGAAAGTGGACAATTAAAAATATAAAAATCATTAAAGTTGTGTTTTAAAAAATAAAATATAAGCAAGGTGGGATTTCTTTTTATAAAATAATAAAAGCATTTAGTAAGTGGGATTTTTTTTAATTAAAAAAAGATAAAAAAATAAAAAATAAAAAAATAATAAAAATAAAATCTGAAAATTTCAAATTTTTTTGCTATAAATAGAAGAGAAATTTGAGGAGAAAGAGGGGAAAAAATCCTAGAGAGCAAAAAATCTGAAAAATCTTAAGAGTGTTACCAAATAGTGAACAAAAGAAAAACAAAACAAAAGAAAAAAAACGAAAAAACAAAAAAATCTAAAAAAAAAGAGTGTTAGTTTTTATTTTACAAAGTCTTATTTTGAAACTCAATTCTGGGATGTTGATTTTTATTGCTTAAATCCGGATACTGGTATTCTTGATTGTACTGCTGTTGCTGTGATATTGTTGTGTTATTATTTGCTGTGTTGATCTCCGGGATTTCTTTTATTTCCAATATCAGGTACATATCTAATCATGTTTAAATGATAAGATGAATATATGGGAAAGATGAGAATTTTGTTGAAATTTTAAATAGTTTCTATTTCTATCTTCTTTTACAGATTATGTTTTAATAAATTCCATATTAATATTCTGTAAGTTTTGTGATAGCTTTAAATAATTAAGCCTTGTTGTAACAATAATAAATCACTTCTAAAAATGACTATTAAATAGTATAGTTATAAATGTGTTTATTAATGATTCAAATTGGTTAGGAAGAATGAATTACTCTTTTGTTAATTGAATTAATGAAAATTTCTTTAATATCTTCTTTAATAAACTAAGTTGTTAATATGTAATTAAGTTCAATAAAAAATGCGAATTTTAATTATTTTGCGTAAATTAGGCATTTAGGTACGATTTGAATTTTCAATAACACAAGAATTGTTTCTTTTCAAGTTTAACCATCTCAAACATATAGGTGTAAATAATTAAGATTGATTTTGGTTTTGGTAAATAGTTGTAAATAGTTAACATCAAGGGTTTAATTCAAAAATAGTAAAAAATTAAAAAATATGAGTTTAAGTTAGTTGTAAGATAATTGGTTTAGTTTGTATATATATATATATATATATATATATATATATATATATATATATATATATATATATATATATATATATATATATATATATATATATATATATATATATATATATATATATATATATATATATATATATATATATATATATATATATATATATATATATATATATATACAAACTAAACCAATTATCTTACAACTAACTTAAACTCATATTTTTTAATTTTTTTTACTATTTTTGAATTAAACCCTTGATGTTAACTATTTACAACTATTTACCAAAACCAAAATCAATCTTAATTATTTACACCTATATTTTGAGATGGTTAAACTTGAAAAGAAACAATTCTTGTGTTATTGAAAATTCAAATCGTACCTAAATGCCTAATTTACGCAAAATAATTAAAATTCACATTTTTTATTGAACTTAATTACATATTAACAACTTAGTTTATTAAAGAAGATATTAAAGAAATTTTCATTAATTCAATTAACAAAAGAGTAATTCATTCTTCCTAACCAATTTGAATCATTAATAAACACATTTATAACTATACTATTTAATAGTCATTTTTAAAAGTGATTTATTATTGTTACAACAAGGCTTAATTATTTAAAGCTATCACAAAACTTACAGAATATTAATATAGAATTTATTAAAACATAATCTGTAACAGAAGATAGAAATAGAAACTAATTAAAATTTCAACAAAATTCTCATCTTTCTCATATATTCATCTTATCATTTAAACATGATTAGATATGTACCTGATATTGAAATAAAAGAACACCAGTGATCAACACACCAAATAAAAACACAGCAATATCACAGCAACATCAACCTCAAAAATACCCAGTATCCGAATTTCAGCAATAAGAATTAATAACCCGAATTGAACTTCAGAATAAGATTTGTAAAAATGGAAGACTAATTTTTTAGATTTTTTTTCGTTTTTTTTTGTTTTTTGTTTTTACTATTTGCTAACACTCTTTAAGATTTTTGTTTTTCAGATTCTTCTCTCTAAAATTTTTCCTCTCCTTCTTCCTCAAATTTCTCTTCTATTTATAGCAAAAAATTTCGAAATTTTCAGATTTTATTTTTATTATTTTTTTATTTTTTTATTTTTTTTTTCTTTTTTTTAATTAAAGAAATCCCACTTACTAAATGCTTTTATTATTTTATAAAGAAATCCACCTTACTTATCTTTATTTTTAAAACACAACTTTAATGTTTTATATTTTAATTGTCCACTTTCTTTATTTATTTAAAGAAAATGCCACTTTCTTTCTTTTTCTTTAAAAAAAACAACTCAACTTACAATTATTTTTAATTTTCAGCCACTTTGACTTTTATTTTTTAATTCCATCTTTCATTTTCAATTATTTAAAACCAACCGAAAATTAAAAAAAATTAATAAATTTAATAAAAAATAAATTATTTTAAAAACAAAATTAATAAAAAAAAATTAATAATAATAGCAATAATATGAATAGTAATAATTCACTTTAAAAAAATAATTAAATCATATATATATATATATATAATTAAACAAAAGCTAAAATATATAGAGTGAAAAAGTTGAAACTTAGGCTTGAATCTGCCTTGATTTGAGTATTTTTGTGTTTAAGATGTGTTTTTGTGATTGGAAGAAGTTTGTATGGTGTTTTGGAGTAGGTTTAAGGTTTTGGTTGAGGTCTTGGGGGCCTTGGGGTGATTCTGGAGGTTCAAACGGATCATTTTTAGTTAAGCTTGAGGTCAGATTTTATTTAAAAAATGTTAAGATTAAATTATAAAACCAAAATTATCTTAAAAACACTAATTAACTCATAATAATAATTATCACACAAAATTGGACGTTAATTAAAATAAAATCGCACAAATTAGATATTATAGGCTAAAAATGCAGAAATACATATTTTTGTGATTTTATAAAATAAACTTAATTATTACTAATTATAAACCTGAATATTTCTAAATACAATATATTTTATATTTTTTATTTATTTACGCAAATAAATATGCCTGCACAGATAAATGGAAACAATTCAAGAAAAATAACTGCAAAATTCACAAATATTGCAAAAACACAAAATATTTTATTTTGAAATTTTTAGGGTAATACAACAAAAAATCACGTGCTCAACCGATGCTTTAACTTGCTTGGGTGAAAATCTTGGATTGCTGATGTTAAAAGCTAGAGATGCAGTTTGAAGATGCTAGGCCTTTCAACGATAGGACACAGAAGTATATGTCACGGCAGTTTGGGTCCCGAATTAAATAGGCTAGAACTTAAACTTAAATATTAATTGCATCTCCATTAGTACCAGTTTCTGTGTTTTATTATTAAAACATATAAGAATACGGCGGAATAGTGGGGAGACTAGTCAAATATGATAAAGAAAGCTTTGAAAAACATGCAACACCAAAACAGTATCACGCGAACTTAAAATAGCTGCAATGAATTACGAAAAACTGTCGGTGCATGAGATGCTTGAGAATGAAAATAAGATAGAAGAACTAGCAGATGCAGACTGCACCACAGAGCTACCTCATAGTCTCGATAGTCGAAAATCCACGAAAATAAAATAAAAAAACAACAATATCTCCGTAACATATGCAACAAAAGCCAAATGCAGCCCGACAGTAATGCGCTGGCTATCTGACATTGATCCTACGCTATGCGATTACAATATATATATATATATATATATATATATATATATATATATATATACAATACATTTATAAGGAAATATACAACTAGCAACGATCAATAGCCAACGATATCAGTAATCAACGAGATAAACCTCTCGTGTGGCGTAATAAATACGGCTCCCAATATACACGTGTATATGCTTGTAGGCATTTTTTGACCTAAATATATCAATAATTATATCTTGTGGCAAATTACCACCCGGCTCCAATCTATATCAATAGGCTTCTGCATTTTGATGCCAAAGATTACAAGTCACTTTGTATTACCACCGTCTGAGTAATACCTCAAAATTGACAAACTCCACAAAAAGACTATATATGTGTTCGTATTTATTGACCAATCTCATATCCTTGTATTTATAATTACCGGTTTTAAACCAATAATTATTTCAGTATTTATATTTAAATTCTACCCAAACATAAATCAATAATTTATTCATGGCAATTCCGGCCTAATAGAGATAGAACAAACACTTGCACCGAAGTTCCATGAGCGATTGATAGCAATGCCTTTTCCTTGCCGATTTGGTTTACGATTTGACAAGCGTATCTATACACGATTGATTTCATATCATCAATTAACAAACTGGATTCATATTACTAAATATGGTACAACGTGCACGGGGAGTGTTGAGCCTGTAAGTTTGGGCTCACCAATCTATTTGTTCTTAAGTTCGACTCCAAAACGGGTTCTAGATCGCAAACTAACTATACCCGTTTCTCTAATTTTCTACCTATTTTCACATGTTTAGGCCTAGAAATTTGATTGATGTTGATGAAAAAATGAAGAAGAGTAACAATACCTACCCAATGAACTTTGATGAAGCTGTTACAGTTGAGAAGAAAGGATTTTGTGAAAATGAGATAAAATCCGTAAGTCTGACAGTGATAAATCATTTGAAATGAAAATTTTCACCTTGTCAACGTATTAGATGAAAATTTAATATCGACTCAACGTGCAAATTCTGTCAACGTGGAGAAAAGATGGAAATACGATGTAGTAGTACTGACTCAGCAGAAAAGCTGTAGCGCGACTCCATACAAAAAATGCGACCAGCCTGAACATGGCAACGACTCCTTTTTTTTTTTTGGAAATACGCGATCGCGTGAGAGTCTGCGATCGCGTATTATCTTATGCGATCACGTTGATGAGACGCGATCACGTAGAACAAATCCTGCAACGAAAGCAGCCGAGAATTTACCAGGTAAAAACACCGAGAACACATACAAAACACTCCGGAACTCAAAACGAATCTTCCTGACAACCTACAATAGCAGAAATGCAGACACACTGAATAAATACATAAATCATATCCAAAATCAATGGATTGAGCCTTAAAACTTAAGAAATTTCATAATTTCAAAATTTCCAATTTAAAAATAAAATGCGTCAAGCGAGATTTCAACAAGGAAGTGCTACAATATGACCTGTACCGAGACATCGAGGACAAAATGCAGCCCTGACTACCGTACTTTTTAATCAAAATTCAGCTTCATTTCCTTAAATATTTTCGAAAAACAATTTAGCAGAAAAATTCTTTATGCCGGGGTTCCCTAAACACCAGTTTCCAATGCACCAGTTCAAATATTTTTCTACGAATTACTACAGACAGTCTGGATCAGGTCCACGTTACAAAATGTGACAAAATCCAACCATATCAATATTAATATCAAAATTCAACTTTTTCACATATTTCACGTATTTGGCATAAATATTTCAACTTTGAATTTGGCTCTGCATTCATCGAAGACAATACTAAGTGGAGTTTTCAAGACCTCAAAAGCTCGAAATGATAATAAAACAAGTGTTGGGTCATCACGATCTCCACCTCTAAAACAGCCGTTCGTCCTCGAAGGCGGACAAACACTGAGTCGAGAAACATATGTGGGCTCCGCCGCTCGGGCTCCGAATTCGATGCTTACCACGATTTCTCAGCTGAGCAGCGCCGGGGATGCGTTAAAATGGCGCGGCTCTCGCCGTATGATGCGTCATTGTCCAATTTATGTGGGATGCATGTGGATGCGTGAAAACTGGATGCACGGCATCGCCGGCGGCAAGCCTCAACAACGCCTTCAGATATGATGGATACAATACCAGCCCTTCTCCCGAACCTCCGCCGCCCTTCACTGGCGACATCGAACAATACTCGTTCACCAACAAAATCCATCCACCAGCCTTACGATCCGCTCTACACGCAGACTTATGATATATGCGGGTGGGTGCGAGCACCTCCAGGCCTCTGGACTAAGTTTATGCCTGTAGCCGAGCCTCCGGTTCAAACTTTCTATTTGAGTGATCGGTATCGCCTACCTTACAGCACTTCATGCAATGAATGCAGATGCTAGGTGGGTAAGCTGTGTGGCGAATAATGGCAGCTGTTCCCATGAGCCTCGAAATCAATAACACGGAGCTCGAAATATCCTCTAGAATACAGATGTCTCTCGGACTATTATCTAAAATACGAAAATAAATGTTAATACTCAAGCAGGCACAGTACTCTACAGACCTCTCAAAGGCCGCGAGGTGCGCCAAATACTTGTCAGCGATAATAGATGCTGGCGCTCCGGCAGACAATCTCCCCAATACCAAACCTCCGCTAACCTACTCCGACGAAATTAGGAAGGATGCTGATAAGTGTCTTCATTTAGTCAGCCTATCAATAAATTCCTCGAGTCCAAAGAATCGATATCAATAATGCAAGAATACACCACCGAGTCTCTGATAACCATGGCCCAAACAAAGCAACTAGTAACACCGTACCCTTGTGATATCTGCTCATCTGCGCCACCAAATAGCACGTAAATATCTTTAGTACATTTTCGCAGCACTGGGTAAATAGAATACATGGCTATGGGCTCATTAAGATTAACTCATGAATCCACGGCAGTAGACACAAATTTTCGACTACTGCATCACCAGATCCCCTCGGCATCAAAGTGACTACTGCACCTCCTCTATCTCTAAGGTCACGTATAGAATCGGCCTGTGTGTGTAGTCTATCCAATGAGAAACGCGGTAAGCCAATACTGACTAGGCTGAAATATCAACCTCGCAAATCGGTATTATGGCCCAGACGACAAAGCAGTGGTCTGCATTGACAAATTATAAGCCAAGGCTACTACATCTTGCTTCTACTGGCGTCGGCCTGCTGAATATATAAAATGGGTGACATCATATGCTTGCTTAATTCTAGCCACCTTCTACACCTCAAAATCAACTTAACTACCTTAAAAAAATGCGAGATGCTATGTCGGTGTATACTTCATGCTATACCATACAAATAATGCATCAGATGCCAATCGTGGTGCTCGCCGCAATCCAAATAAATGCAGCCCCAGATAATTCTTTCCTCAAATGCTTCTTGCCTCAACTATCGTATAGCCTTGCCATCTGCATTATATACACCAAAACCAATACGAGTATCACAATAAGCAGTATAGATCTCATATAAAACAACTCTCAATACATGGCTCAAACAATTTTGAAAAACTCGCCTGGGTGTCGGACCGTTAACCTTGGGCTGCACTACAGGTGTCCCAGTAGTAATTTGCAATAGATGAAAATCCCTCTCTGAAATAAATAAATAATAACCTTAATCAATTCAGTGCTCTATGGCTGTCTTCAATCTAAGCAGTTATGATTTTGAATCAAGCAGATACCTAACATACGTCTGTCATGACTGAGAATACAACTGAACACCAACAAAATTCACACTTTGAAAGGTAATGTATATGCAGTCTGAGCGATAAATGTCAACGTGTCAATATGTATCATGTCCAATAAAGTTAATTAGGCACAAAGGTATTGTACAGTGCACTCAACTACGTGCTACTGTTTAGAATGAAAATTATCTAGGAGTGGAAGTCAGATGATGATAATGAGGTGGCTGAGATTATTACAGATGATGTTATCAATGTACAGATACATTGTTATAAAAGAGGACATTTTCACTAATTTAATGGAAGATATTTGTGAGGTGTTCATGGACAAATTTTTTTCTTAAGTGGTAAATATAGATTACATATCAATTATATATATATTAAATATATATTATACGTATATTATGTGTCTGCCGATATTTTTAATTTAAGTAATTAGGTGAATAATTAGTTGCGCGTAAAGATCCCTATAGATTGATATTTATGGGTTGTTTCACGAGCGTTAGGAAGATACTGGCTTTAATTAATTTTACATATATGCTGGGAAAGCATATGCATGCTGCAGCAAAGAGAGAATTTTAACATCGATCAGACATTAATGTATAACAACGTTACGTGTACATTATTAACAGTACAGTCTGGACAGTCACATCAAAAAAATCTACACATTGAACTATACGTGGTGGACTATGATTATAGATCTGACTTATTAATTTTTCCCTTGAACTATTCGCAATGAATAATTGTACCTTTTATTTCGTTTTTGGCACAAAACTGCCCTTGCTATTAATCAATTAAAAGCTTGGTGTTAAGTCGATATTCAGTTTTAGTATCCAAGTTTTTCTGATTAAATGAAAAAATGAAGTTTTTTTTAAAGGAAATTTTTACAATCTCATCCCACTTAGGAAACTTTTTACCCTACATGTTTAAGGTTTGAGTAAATTACATTTAGTATACCAAATTACCATTTTATACCATAATTTATAATAGGGATATAATGAATAAGGCATTTATATGAGGCATAATTATAGGACCGTACATTCCCACGTTTCTCTTTCCTTTCAGCACAACCGTCCCCTCCCCCTTCCCACGTTTTACCTTTACCCATAACTCCTCCCCCTCGCCCCACGTTTATATATATATATATATATATATATATATATATATATATATATATATATATATATATATATATATATATATATATATATATATATATATATATATATATATATATATATATATATATATATATATATATATATATATATATATATATATATATATATATATATATATATATATATATATATATATATATATATATATATATATATACAATACATTTATAAGAAAATACTCTGCTTCGTGATATCCAGAATAATCTAATCAACCGAATAAATCTTACTTTCATGTCTCAGTCATTTCATATCTCGTGGTAAACACCGCCACATTTCCAAATATCAGTGAATCTTGTGGTAGAAGTACACCACCGCTCCCAAATATATCAATAATTATATCTTGTAGTAGGCGTACCACCAGCTCCCAAATATATCAATAATTATATCTTGTGGTAGGCGTACCACCCGCTCCCAAATATATCACAAGATTTTAAGTCACTTTGTGGTCGGCGTGCCACACGGTCCCAATTCAATAATATATAAGTGGTCGGCGCGCCACGTCCCAATTCATAAAAATATATATATTACCGGCATTTGTAATAATCTATATCAACGATGTATAATTGCAGTTTTTAAACAATGAGGTAATAATAATTTCAATAATTTATCATCATTAAGAACATATAACACCAATAACTCTTAATCAACAGTTTATTCATAACTGAATTCCATTTCCTCACGCTAGGATAGAACAAACGCCTGAAAGTTATGACAGTCAATCCGCCAGCAATGCCTTTTCACTTCAATTTGACTCCCGATCAACGATATCTATACATGATTGATTTATTATCATCAATTCTACTTAACAAACTAGTTCATATTGCCCAAATATGATTTTACAACGTGCCGGAATAGTAAAATGACCCCGAAAGTTTCACCCACGATCCTCATGATTCTAATTTTAATTTATTCTTAGACCGACTTCCAGCGCAGATATTCGCAGTGCTAATACAACTCTCAAATTTTTCAACCAGTGTTACATATTTAAACTAAATTTGATTGTCGACGATGAAAATGAAAGTTAGAAATGCGCGATGAACTTTGATGAAATGCAGGCCTAAGCCCGTGAAGAAGATTTTGTGAAATGAGATAAGATCCCGTAGTATTGTTTAGTATTAGGCGAGAACATTAATTAATGCCGTCGTGGAAAACTGGCCTCTTATCTGACTCCTTATCTGCGCATCAGCGTGGAGAAAACGTGGAAACTCTGCGACTCGCGTGAAAATTTACTCTGACTCAGCGTGAGATTCAACGACCAGCCAGAAACTCGCAGGCCTTCTTACTATCGCGACTCAGCGTGAGCATGACTATTTATACGCGATGCAGCGTGAGAGTCAACATAAACGCTTGGCCAATAACATGCTTATTCAACGTTGATGGCGACGCGATAAACCTCCCTCTGCTAATTTCTTGTGTTTTCAAATCGGCAAAAACACCCCGAACCACCTCAAGCGCCTTTCAGCCACCGATAAACTCCAGATATGCTACTAACTGAAACATCATCACGAATAACCGTCGCAATCCCAATCGCTAAAATAACATCAATATCAATGGATTGAGCCTTAAACTCAGGAATTCTTTCAAATTTCATAATTTCAAAATATCAATTTAAATTAAACGTCGTTTTTCAAATTTTGAACACGGATGACATGCCGGGCGTCGGGAACTAAAATCTGAGCCGATACGGTGCTGAAATCAAATTGATTTCATTTTCCTTAAAATATTTTCAGAAACAATTTAACAGAAAAATTCTTTGCAGGGTTCTAGATTTTCAGTTTCAATTCGAGAAATTGAGTTCGATATTTTTCTGGTTACTACGAGGCGATCAATCGCGGATAGAATCACGTTACAAAATGTTGACCGTAACCATATCAATATTAATATCAAAATTAACAACTTTTTCACATATTTCACATGTTTCAACATAAATATTTTCGACAAAAATATCTCGATTTTAAATTGGTTCAGGGAATTTCGGATGTCATATTATTTTGTTCGTCTAATATATATAACTCTAATAGGATTTTTAGGAAAATAGTTGTAATTATTAAGTTCAGTAAGCAACAATGAAGTGGAAAACTAGTGGAAATATGTTTAGACGCTTGAGTATACCATTAATTTCTGCCTTTCAGAGTTCTTTAAATAAAAGCCCATCTTACGAAAAGTGAAAAAAAATGAAAAAATATACGGATGTTTTTAGATAAAACAAAAGTAGATTCAGCCACTATACCACGAAATACTAAAGGAGATACTGAAAGCGAATTTTACATTCACACGTGGAGATTAACTGAACAAAAGCTGAGGAAAATAGGTTCAGATAAAGATACCGCAGACATTCTCTGGAATACACACACTCACTAGATACAATTCACACACCTCTGCAATGGCTGAGATAAAACGAGTTTGTTGGTCTGAACAACTGATTTTTGAAAAGGCCAGGCAAGGAGAATTCCCTTTTCGCACAAACATATCACATTCTATCTTTTTCAAGCCATGAAGAAAAGCTGTCAGCAGAAGTCCCGTGACGTTTTTTTCAAAGTTCTCCCCATGCGCTCGATACGAGAATCTTGGGCCTAGGCCACAGCCCACTCCTAGAACTGATCTAATACCGGTCAATCTTGTGCGTACCTGGCAGAATCTACAGTTCTTTTATTCTTTATGCTTGGGCAGAATTGCTCTTGATTTCTCCTCTTTAGATTTTTCTTGTTAAAATAAAATTTTGAGCTTATTATTCTTGTATTAAGCTTGGCTTTAAACCTGTATGGCCACATGAATGATCTGTTAGCTATTTGTTAAAACTAAATTTATTAGTTGAAATAGAAATTGTACTATTAATCAGTGAGAGGTTATATACATAGTTCGCATGTCTACTTAATTTTTGTTTTTTTCCAGCATGTATACTGCTAATTAATGTTATTAAGTCGCATTTTTCTAATTATTCATGTTTAATTACTTTGAAAAAGTTCGGATCTGTATAAATAAAAGTTTGCTAGTTCGGACTAAGATTCTCTTCGATACTTTAAATAGATAATTTGTTAAAGTCAAGTAGTTTAAGCATATTAAAGTGTTAGTTTGATTAATGTTAGCTATTGTTGCTTGTAATGAGTGCGCATTTCCTGTTTGCCGGTCTTGTTACGAGTATGAACGCAAAGATGGAAATCAATCATGTCCCCAGTGCAAGACAAGATACAAGAGACATAAGGGTGAGATTTCCTGAATAAGTTGTCTAAGATTCTTTTCCTGCTTCATTTGAGTTATTATTTCTATTTCGTATATTTTGATCAATTTTCCGTTAACATTCAATCCGGCAACTTAAATCAAAAAATTTCTGAAAATAAGATATCATTTGTGAATTCTGTAGAAATAACCTTAAAGACATATCATAAATTGATTTTGGCTTTTAATATACATTTAGCAATGATACAAAGTAATTGGTCATTTTTACTATTTGTCAAAAGTCCGAGTCTATCTATTATGATGAATATTTCTTTTGTATGGTTTCAAATTAACAGAGTGGTTTAAAGTTTAATCAGCGTGCATAATTTATAAACATGTATAAAATCCCGGTATTTTTAGCCATTTATAATAATTTGAAAACGACCGTGCCACCAGGGTCAGGTGCCAACTACCCTCGGGTCAACGAAAATTTCCTTTACTTAAAATTTCTGATTGCAGGCACTATTTTGGAAAACCGAGGCTCCTCGGTGGACTTAAATAAATTGGTGACAAGGAACGCCTGAACTGATACAAGTGGCAATACAGATAAACAATCTCGTTTAAAACATTATCACTTAAATTGGAAACCTTTCCCTTCGCTTGGTAGCAGTGGTGTGGCATTCTGGCATTTATAACATTTGGCTGCAGCTGGTTTACTTGGGTTTTGCCATTAACTTGGAATGTGACTGGCAGCTGCATTTAATTATCTGATTTTTATTATATGTTTGTATTAATGCTAAATATTGTTTTACTCTTTTGATATTTTTATAAATTATATATAAACACAATTTCTTAAGTTTCTTTAATATAATCTGAGGCATTTAGACATATTATTTTTCTCAAGACATATTTTGATATTCTTATTGATTATTTTCCGTGCGACATTTGTTAAAAGGAGAAAAGAAAGTGGAAGCATTCGGGGAATATAATCAAAATAATTTAAAATAGTTAGTTAACAGTAGAACGAGAAAATACGAAAAAAATTCCAGATAAATTTTCTTGAACCCCTAGAAAATAGTAAATTTTTTCAGTTCCTTTGAAAATAATTTGTTTTTAGAAATTTTTGTTTAAAATAGTTTGTTTTCTTTCTTAAAATGATCAATTACCGAACTACGGGGATGAATCTGTCATCCGAATTATTTCACTAATAAAAAAAAATGTAGCTCAAAATAGAAATTAATATTTATTCATCTTAAATGTTGGGTTCCGGGCCTACAAATAACCCAGCTGAATCTTTCCTTTTTAACTTTTAAAATAATAACTTTTGAAATTTTCCATGTGGAAATGTTGAAAAGCCGTAACCTCAATTCAATTTGAGTTTATTTTTTTGAAAATATGTGTGTTATCATCCCGAGTATTCTCGTTTTCAAAGCGGCAGACAATTTACCGAAAGGAACTTGTAGGCTGCATAAGCGGCTGAAAACTGGGTCATTTCGTAAGACTGCCGTCCCGAAGCGTGAAAAAAAAAATTTTTATAAAACAAAGTTTTTATTCAATTTGAAAAAAAGGGTTTTCAAGGATAACAAAAAAGGAAAAACTGGAATAATGCATCGCAACTGAATATATATATGAGTTAAGCCCGACTAGGTGGGCAAATCAAATAGATAATATACATTAAATATTGAGCTACAAGTTTGTTGCATTTCAAAGTTCGCCGATTGGGCAATATTGTGCGATACTAGATCAAAGGGCTGAATACAGCGAAAATGCAGATTCGGCGAAAAAAAAATTGGAAAACTTTTGGGAGGGGTAAAAGCACCTAGCCTGGGACAATCATCACCAAACCTTCCTATAACTACACCCGGCTCAGCGTCGTATTATTTCCGATGGGACAAAGTGTATCTATCAATATTATGAGGAAAATTTCACCCTTCGGGTTCCACCGCCATACATTTATGGCACCTCCGCTGCTTACTTTAAATTCGTCCAGTGAACGCTTTTTCAAATACATGACAATCAGTATTATGATCAATTTAGACTCTGAACGCATTACGCCCTGTAGGATAACGGCGAGCACTCCGCTCCAGGCATCTTGAAAGTACCAGGAAAGTCAAAAAGCACGAACATATGCATGGACTAGGCAACCAGACCGTGTTGCACAGATCTGCATTTCCCCTGTCCGGTTACCGTTAGATTCAAAATACTGATCCTATACGAGAATGGTATTGTGCCGAGGTTTTACGCGACAAGGCCGGAAGCGGGCACGTCTGATAGCTACCGTTGAGCTAAACAAATACACAGCGGATCCCATTGTCTTATGGGACAACTAATAACGTGTCAGCGATTTCAATACTAATCTTGAAATATCTGCTCGCTTATCGACAAAAGTGCAGAGAAACCAGCGAAGCACAAGAAGAAATTTGAACATTTGGAAAACGGCTCACGACCCCAAATGCAGTAAATGATGAAAACGAGCATTCTTAAACGTACGAACAATATCAATAACAACTCTTGAATTTAGAAGCTCCTCTTGCTTCCACGTTTTGTATATCCAAATCCTCCGCAGCAATGTGATACATACGAAACGAGAGATAAATACATAATACACCAGCTCCCAACCAAGACCGAAAGTCAAAAATCATAATTTTCTATAGGTCTACATAAAGGCAAGTACAAATGCTGAGAAAAATGCAAGGCTCAAAAAGAAGGCGATAGAAGGAATATGAGTCACTGCGAATACACGTATCCACAAATCTCGCCTCGCCTGACTCTTGGATCAGCTGACCGAATTTTAGATGCACACAGATGCGGAGCTGGTGAAAACCCAGGCAATCTTCTACGAACCTAAAGTAAAATCATATCAAAGCAATCACTTTTTGCAACCAAGTTCATATTCATGTTTCAAAACCCAAATTTTGGAAAATTCATCTGAAAGGACAAAGCTTGGCTAACCATCTGCCGAGAGACTCTCTACTAAATAAATAAAAAAATTTATTTGGTTTTCGTTTTTCTTTAAGAAGATAACTATCAAAAAATTTGTCTACCACGAGTGATGCAGTGTTCTCTATATTTACGATCCCCGAAAGTTCCGGGGAATTGAAATTTCTCTTTATCATGGATAGCTTCGGACTGGTAGTAGCTAACATGTCAATATGATAAGACAATGACTATCATGGTGCTTATCACGGTACATATACTGACACGAAAGTTGGCGTAACTCAAAGAGTAGCAATATCAACACGATATAATATGCATTCGAAGAATAAATAGATAGCCTAATATCATAACACAATATCAACAAGTCGGATAAACCATATTTATTTTGTCGACCCAGCAATGAAGTATACCGGCAACATACGCGTAGGCAAAGTGGTGACCGGAGCCAGTTGTCATCACCAGCATACTCACCTCTATACGCGCGGCATTCTATGCAATGCCACACTTGCGAAGAATCATCAAACTCCTTGTCTGCGTAGAATGCTGATCAAATGCAGTAGAGCGCAACAAATTAGGCCAATGGGATGATCCCCAGTCGAAATAACTCAATTTGCATCGAAATTCCCAAAGTTGTCAAAACCCGCCTCGATCGCAAAATTACAAAGAAATCTGACACTGTTCAGAACCACCGAATCTCGATGCGAGATCTAAGCAAATTTTGCCAAAATCGGACTCCATTTGCAAACCATGATTTTCTAAAGTCCAAGCCAAGGGCTAAACATAAACCCACCCCAAATTCCTCCATTGTGCGTATAATTGCATGACAATATCAATACTAATCATGGATTAGAAGTCCCATAGTTGATTGCACGATGCTGGTTTACTAACCTGCAGAAATGTAATCACCTCAGCCGAGACTGAAATGTTGAAATGTTTCTGAAATTTTTCTAGCCCTACGATGCAATTAACTCAGCTGCTGGTACCGCTTCTGCGAGACCATTTTCGCCTACAAACCTGCCGAGACATGACCAACGTTGAGTCCGACTACTGCAGGCCTCGAACCTAGCTTGGCCATTCCTTCTGCGATACCGCAGGCGTGCAATTCCTAGCGGAGTCAGCTCTAGCTGAAGCGCTCCGCCCCAGCTGTCCTGCACCGAGCAACGTCAGACGTCACTGCGGCTAGGGTGTCGATCCTGCCTGAGACCCTTTCGCGCATCAGCACCTCGGCGCTGACTACCGGCTACAGTAACCGGCCCTGCGGGCCAAACGCACCGGACGATCTCTCACGATCTCCGGCGCACATTCACGCTATCACGCTTCTAGCGGGCCCTGCAGCTCTGCTGACGCAGAGCAGACACAATGGCGAGCAATTTTCCACGATTTTCTCACAGCTTAGTACCGAGTGCCCGGAGCCCCGAGGATTTTCAAGATCCAAACATACCTTGACACATGCTTAATACCTATGTCGAGCTTGCTCAAACGTCTGAGCCTGGCAGCTCATTACCAAGGCTCGCACATCGAATTCAAATGCCGTGAAATTCACTGAAACATTCCCAATTACTGCACAATCAAAAAACCGAACGACCAAGCTGGCGTCCGGAAAATGACTACAGCGAGCTACGACGTCCAAAATCACCCACTTGACAGACTACTTGCAAACTGTCGGAATTCCATTCCGACCCCCGGATCAAAATCTCACCTACACGTTCGGATTCGCTGCATAACCTGGATGCATAACTTCCGCCTGACTTACGCCGGGCCTCCGAAATTGGCCCATTGCTCCCCCAAACTCCCCTAGTCACGAGATTTTGCTGCAACTGGCGAATCATCGGGAATCGATTCCAGCCCCTCTAACTCAAGCTAGTCAACTCTGAGGTTGAACTTTCACTATTCAAGTTTCCTTCCAAAAGCTATATGCCTCATTTTTCAATCAATTCACTCACTAACAAAAAATTCCATTAGATACAACTGGCTGTGATATAAAATCATAAAATGTATTTACATCAGGGAATTATTAGCCCGTGGCAGCGGGCGGGTGCCTTTTTCTTAAACAACCGCTAGATCTGCGAGGAATTTTCAAAACGGTGCTCGCGGAGAGTCTGATGAGTGTGGATCCCCTTTCGCATTTCGTGCCGGTCTCCAGGCCGCTTCCTCCCACGGGGCGACCTGAATTAAGCGATGCGATCTCAGACCTGGATTTTCTCACTTTACGGCGTCCCAAAATAGCGATATTCCATCATAGGATATCTCACCCGTCCAAGCTTGAATGCTGAAGTGCAATACATGGGCCGAATTTCTCAATGTACTCGGACATAGAACACATGTACATGCTGGATGAGGCAGCCTTTAGGCAAGATAACTCATGCCGCCTCTCGAACTCTCTAAGTATCTCAAAGAGACCAATGTACTGAGCAATACAACAGGCCATGACACCACTCATAGAGCCCCATTGTCACGGTTCAGAGACAACTCGACTCTACGGTCACTGCAACTCTGCAGCGCGTGCTGTCAGAAACCTCTCTGGATCAACTCGCTACATCAGCATCTGGGCTAGGTCTATTGATCTAACCGCCGAGCTGGCGCAGCGGGGATGCATTTTGCCATGCAATATGCGGAGCCATCTGAGCCATGCTCATTGTCTTATTGTTGTAGGCAAAACTCCTCTGAAGACAAAGTCAACCTGGCTCGCAATATCTCAGTAGTGTACGCTGAATTCTACATCCTATGCTGAAATGCGATACTCCAACCCTTTGCCCATCGGCAAATATTCTCCACTTGAAAAGCTAATACCTATCGAGAACAGACTCTACTAACCAGACAGTCTCTCAGACGTACTAACCCTTCCGATAATAAATTAGTACTTGGAATGAAATGATGCAGATCACGAATCCAAGCAGCGATAATCTGGCAACAAGTCCACATCCCACTGAAATATCAATGCGCTCTCCCACCGAGCTCTGATCTTTCATCTGCTTTCTTGGCAATTGACAATGTCAACATGCTGCCACCAACAGATGTTTCAAATCTTGATACATAGATAGATAGAATACCGCGAGCTATGGAGTACAGGTTTATGTGGGTAACTGGCCTTAGTTTTATATTGGCCTGCCATCCTCAATACGCGTCTTTGGTGACATCTCTGTAATCATCATCTTGAACTGTCCCTAGGTGCCAAATCATGGATCATCCTCTTGCTTTCCTGAATAATCATATAGAAATGACCGAGATACAAACATGAGAACACGTATGGTATAAAATATCTAGCCTCCATGCAGATTATTGCTTTAATTTATCATGAACAAATAGTCTCCTCGGCTGGGGCTGCCAGGTTCTCGTGCGGCAACTTCAGCCTCCAAGCGCATCGGCCACCAGCCAGCCTTCTTTGGATGATATAATATAGTGATAGTAAAGTAATCCGCTAAGCACGCTCCACGAAGCCATCTCGCAGCCTCAAATTAAGATGCTGCAGACAGATACAAGTCTTCAAGTGAAACCGACCACCTCACAGAACACACCGTAATAAATCTCAATGCAGATATGTAACTACTCAGCAGAGATAGTACCCATGTGTATGCCAAAGCAAAATAAGCAATTACACACTACTGTATCAACACAACCTATCCCCACTCTCGAAACATCACAATATATAAGAATTTGAAATTGATGGCAATACTAACTGCTTGGAGTATGTGTCTGAAATTCCCCGAAATATACCACTATTTGCCGACATACAGATAATGCATACATACAGGTCCAGGCAATGAAAGCAATGAATCAACAGCCTGGAACGATATCCCACGCCAAATAGAAAATGCAGTCTCTATGGGCGGTCTGGAGCAATACACCACTTTCTACATCTTAACTGGATAAACAAATATAAAAGTGAGAAAGCCAAAACAAAACAGCTGGGGCATATGCTTCTCACCCTCAATCTACAGCCTAACTCAAATCTTTAACATGCTCTCACATTTTACAGGAGTAGATTTAAATATCATCGATAACTGTAATATAAATGAATCCAAACTTTAAACCATGTGACCATCAGAATCATAAAATGTGGCAGGCGTTAATCGACCTGAAAAGTTTTTATCACAAAACATAATGATATATCATGCGATCTCCTGCAATATCTAGTCCCTGTTGTGATGCTGAGCAATTACGATCTTAAAGCCTCTCGCGCGCGTCACCAGTCAAACAAATAAATCTATGCGCGGTGAAAACATGACTCTTCAACTATGCTTTGACCCGTTGCTATAATGATACACGTACGTAGTACCTACATCTTTCTTTTAACTCGTCTTCCGGTGCACTTGCAGAGATGCAGACGGATAAAACTCTGTCAATACCCAAGTATAGCTACTCCATGTCGATTGGTCACCCCGTCAAGATAAGAGAACGGAATGCAGAACAGTGCACGTTTTGAGGAATCAATGCCAAAATCAATCACAGTCAGTGCATGCAGTGCAGGGAATACGTAGGAAGTCACTGTACTCGTGATGTTAGAGTTTAAGACTCCCCTACCTCCCTTGAAAATTTTTCCAACCATGCTTGAACTTGCGTAGAATAACTATGACTGAGACGAAATCGTCGAATTGTAGCCGATGCAATGCAGTGGCAACATGCTATGCTAGCATGACGGTCCGTGTGCGTGAACGAACGTCAGTACGATACTCTATCAAAGTCCACCATACCAACAAATAACAAATACACTGTAGTTGATAGATGCAGAGATATAGACATGATCACATGATAATCATTATCACCCCAGGGTGATGCATGAGCCGAGCAAATCAAGATACTAAAATTCACCCAAAATAAGAGGACACGTAGAAATATGTGGATACTGGATCAAATAGAACGAGGAGAATATGCAGCAACGAACAGAAAATAATGCCGCAGCAATCAACAAACGCGGAGAACATACATACGTCTATTAAAGAAGTGCGTAAATGCCCTTCGCCTGGGACACGAAAACGACACTACCTACACTAGGCTGAGATGATAATCTATTTCTGTACCTGCGAAGCGTATGCCATTAATGGCAAAACCATACACTACATGTATACACACAATCTTTGGGGGGCAGCTAAACAAATTTGACTCATGGAATCCACTGCAAGCTGGAAAGAACTGAAGTGTTGACCTGTGCTTCCTGGCCCATGGAAACCCTCGCTACATACAGGCGGCAATGATAGGTCTAGATAGCGACCTGCGCTGTTGGGGAATATACAAATGGAGCATTTGAAAGCTGCAGTAACCTCCGCTCCTCCCCTCTCTCGGCGGCGATCCTCTGGAGCGTGCATCTGTGACTGCCAGTGATGATGACAAACTCTCTGCTTTTAGTAATCATAGAACCTGTGAACCTTGGCTGAAATATCAACACTATCAATTTTTAGAGAATTCAACTCTATAGTGTTTTTCCAGAAGGAATGAATCAAACCATTATGATACCCTGACATCATACTATTTGGATACTATAGAAGACTAAATATATTTCTAGAAGAAATGAACTAGACCTCTAATACGCCTCTCAAGCTCTTCCCACCAATCAAATGCGGGAGTGAGGCTGAGGCTAGTAAAATGAAACTCCGGCAGACCAACACGGCCGTCCGCAACATCTCGACCTATCAAAGAACCACTGGGCATCTAAGCCTGGCATAGCTGGGATAGACAAGTCTACAAATCTCTCAAGGCAGCGCTGCTGATAGATAGAACAACCTGGATATATCTTTACGGAGCTGAAAATTGATATATGGAGAATACCGGTGCAACCACTGGCGAGGACATGCAGCATCTAACGTACCTGACTAAGATAATAAATACGATGCCGTAGTTGAAAACAAATACGAGCAAACCACGTATCTGACAAATTTCACCGAGACCGAGTGCGTGGGACGACGAGCGAAACAACGACATCCCAGACAGTACAACGAGGTCCGCTTGGCACTCGGCCGCCTACCTCTACGCACGGCCTACGACAGTGACGATGGAATAGGTCGCTGCTCGCGTTCCTCGCCTGCGGAGGATATAAGAGGAAGTTCGATTCTCGGGACAACAATGCGCCACGGTGAGTTCAAAAAGTGGGGTGTTTCCTAAAGGTTCACGGCCTCCCGGATAAGCTGCAGACGTCCCATGCCACCAGACTGCCGACTCCAGCCGTGAGACAGTAGTACAGAACTTGATGCAGCTGTCCACGGCCCTGGCGCCGGCCTTGGCTGACAATCAACAACATAGCGAGCTAAACTCTCTTTAGCCCATTTAAGCATATATTTCAGAAGCGATGCTTCCTGCTTGCTTGAGAACAATCCATGTCTGACCGTAGACCGGGTCGAAGTCATGTTACTGAAACATGGGAATATATAAGGACACACGCAAGTGCGATAAGTCAATACAAAATCAGAAGACGATGGAAAATGCTCGAATCTGCGGACTCTGGATATCTACCTGAATGTCGCCGCTGCAACTCTGAATCCTTCTTGAAAGCTGGAAAAAAATAGAATAAATAGTACTTTAGAAACTCGGTGAAAACGAGCCAAAACAGCAACGAATAAATCCTTAATCTGCTATGCAAACATGTCCACGAATAATCATACTGCAACAAATACAAAACGATATAACGGCTAAGCGAATGCTCCTTAAATACATGCGATACATGTGCATGACCGCTGTGCGCGTAGCCCGATCAATTTAGTACCCGCTGATGAAATTTACTAACCCAAAGCACAATATCAACAACGGTGTCTGTCGATCCCAACATATATACGCATCGCGGCCAATCCAGCCGATATGCAGTACACGATCTCATGACTCCAAAAATAGTTTTAACATCTTTATCATTTTCGGTTAAGCGATATCAATTTAAAAGGTAGAAATGCTATGATGCTGCAATTTAGTAGCAATAACATCATCAATATAATAAGACAATGATGCCGATGCCGCGAGATATGCTTGCTCACGGCAACCACCCCTTTAAAATTATCCATGACATAATATGCAAGCCGTTCAACGCTGGCAATAAATGGAATACTAATATCATGCTGCAATATCAACAATTCGGACTAAGCCATAGTCCCAACCCCTCACATGAAGTACCAAACTATCTTGCTCAGCGACCCCAAATCCCGTGCGCCAGTGCAGTGACTGACTAATGATAAACGGACAGACTAGAAAACCTGCTAGCCCGATTTAAAGCATAACACGAAGCGGCTCTTAATACATATAAACGAAAACGGATATCAATAATACATCAACCCCATAGACAAAGGCAAATAAATTAATTTTCCTAAGCACATGAGTGTATAAAAATTTACAAAATTTTGAAGTGCGGAAGGAAAAGTCAATAAATCAAGACGGTAGAAGATTATCGGGTCATGCGGAACTGCGGCTCACTGAATATCACATGTCTCCGCCTGCAGCTTGCAGATCAGCTGCAGAAGGCCACAGATCTGCCGCAGTAAACTAATCTTGCCAAACTTCAGTGGTAATAAAAAAGGTAAAACAGCCTTGATAAAATCCTTGATCACTGTATGCAAAACATGTCAAATACCTGTCCCGAATCAATATCAATTATACTGTATAGCCATGCCTGCTTTCTTTGGCTTTAAGCGAGTCTTTAACTAAATACAATGCAACTCATGCCAATACATCAACAATATACCCACGTATAAGGGGATTATTTAGCTTGTCTATCAAGCACGCGTCTGATCCATTCTATGTAACAACGACGCTCAACCAATCAGATAAAACTAATATCCCAACGGCTCAAAGTAGTTTCGAAAACATCTTTACCTCATTTTTTCGGTGTAAAACAAAATATCAAGTTCCGAGTTTAAACATACAACATGATAACAAGAAAGTAAACTGGCAATTTAGCATTGTCAATATGATAAGACAATGATAACGATCTCGCGAGATCCAATAACTGGCTCACGGCCCATAAGTATACTCAACCGCCCAAGAAGTGCAACAAAAAAAAAATCACAATATATAATATCATGACAATCCGAGAAGACGACGGCTCAAGAATAACCTAATATCATAATACGGTAACGAGTCGGACTAAGTCATAGTCCCCAATCACAATCATTACACACCCCACAAGAAAATGCGTGTCTCGCATTTATCTAATGTCATAAAAGTGGTATAGAGGTTTGAAGCAGTGCATCACCAGCATCAACAAATTCCTCCCATCTGGCAACGCAGCTCCTCACAACACTACCTGCTCCACACACTCTAGTCAAATACGGTAGAATTACAACAAATTAGGCCAATAAGACCCAGTCAATGCAACTCAATTTATCCAAAATTTCCAAGTTAAGCCCGACTTTGAAATAGAAAATTACAAAAGTCACCGGGACTACCTCATATCAATGCAGTCTAAGCCTCAATTTTACCAAATTTCTTGTATTCGCTTGCTTGATTTTCTAAAGTTCAAAGGGTATGGTAAAACCCCATTATACATTCATGATATATTGCATAATGTATCAATGCTTATCCTGGTTCATCCATAGTTGATACCTGATATTTCCCTTGAGACTACTCTTCAAAATCACTTAAATAACCGAGACTAAATGTATTGAAATGTTTGCTTTCTAACTACGATACAATTAATTCCTTGCGTTTTAAAACTACCTTGAGCAATTACCTGTAGCTGCAGCCTGTCGCCTGTAACCACAACATTTCACGCCGTCAGGACGCTCTGTCGACTATAGCGTTCGTCATCGACACAGCCTCAGCGTCCCGACGCAGCCACGACTACCTAGCCGAACTCCAATCTTGATGATCTACTATGCTCCCGAAGAGTCTATCCGCTCTGCTATACAATCGCTCGGCGAACATACTAAACCACTTCACATGGGCAATAGCAGTAATTTCAAATGGTACTACATTTTCTCGTTTAATATCGAAACGGGTAGCGTTTCTTGAAAACACCCAAATTTTCTTCTGTGATCGCATAAGTGTTCGCAGAATAAAGTTCAAAAGCTACAGTTGGCAAATTCGAAAAATCTCTCTTAAACTCTGTGCCACTGATATATAAACTAAAATGGACGCAGTACAGAAAATTCTTGCCAATTCCCATTCCGACAGTCAAATCACCTACGTTCAGTTTAAAATTCAATCTTAGATTCAAGCCTATTTCTACGCTCGAACTCGAACAATTTGTTGTTCCCCACAGAATCTGAAATCCTTTCCGAATATATCATGTTATTCGAGCTTCCCAACTAGATAATTGACTCGGGTAACTCTAACTAGTTTCATGAAATATATGCCTGTTTTGATGTTCAACCTCTAACGCTAATATAAAATCATAAAACATCATTTAATGCCGTGACAACACGGGCGAATATCACATTCTCCCCTGCTAAACAAGCGCTTCGTCACGCACCAGCGAGTCAAATGCTGAAGTCACCAACAAGTAGTACATCTTCAACAATTTCTAAAACCGATGTATTGGCCTCACTCAACGAACCTACATTTGGGCAAGCGATGCGGTCTCCTTAGACAGACCTCTGCTCCGTCCTAAAATGGCAATAAACTCCACATCATAGGATGGAATCACCATCAAAACAGATAATCTTGAAATAGACGGATCCCTGCTCGGGCCTCGGCCTACATAGAATCTTGGATGAAGCAGCTGGATAAAATGACAAAGATAACCATGCTCTAAAGACCTACCTGGGACTCAACTTTCCTTTTCTTCCCAAACACCGTAACTACCATTGGTAAACACTTAAGCAATCACTACATCACAACCATGAGCAACTCGAACTCCCAGTCGCGCCTTTCTGGCAAGTATGCTCATGCAGCCTCTCTGAATCCTTTGCTCTATCTGCATCTGCTGCTCGGTCCCTATCGCTAACCTCGCCGAGCTGGGCTACATCCGCGGGGATGCCCCCGTCTGCCGCGCAATGCAGGCAAATACTCGGCCGATAGTTGTTGTAGGCTACTTCTACGGGGAACTCATCCCACCGACCACCAAAATCAATCACACAAGCGCAACATCTTTCAGATGCGAAATATGCGCTCGAACAATAAAACCATATACAGAAATTAATATTACATATGACGTATCAGAATACTATACAGCAGCAGTGAAGCAATACCTGTCGAATATGACTAGACCTTAGGACTCAAATACAACGAGATGAATAAAATGGCAACATCCCGATGAAACTAGATGATGAAAATGGTAACTGTCGATCTATCCACCATACATCTGAAAACTTATAAATCGTCGAGAATCAACAAAGTCCATAGTGATCCTCTCCCATTTCCACTCAGAAATAACTAATGCGGCAGAAATACACCGCCGAAACTCTGATGCTGTACCAACATGGCGAGCGATTGAAAATCGTCTCGTAATACGACAATGTCGATTTCCTTTCTCCGCCAATAGTGTTGTTTCAAATCTTGTGCATGTAAATAAAACTCTGGATGAATACCGCAGTATAGATTTCATAGAATAAAACCACGCGAAGACGTCAACCTTGGGCACGCCATAAAACACTGCATCTGTCTGGCAATGCATTATCAATGGTGACATCTGCGTAAAACCACCAGGGCATGACAAATAATGCAAATACGATATGAAGATGACGAGGTAGCCAATACCTCTTCAGGCTCCTCTAACCTCAGTAGCCGATTAATATGCTGAACATCGTAAACAAATGGCTCTCCTCGGGCAAACCTGCCAAGCTCCATGCGCGCTAAAATGTATCGGCCACCACGAATATAATATAAACAATGTCTGAAAATCTTTAAAACCTCCGGCAGTCAATATGCAAATTAGATGCTTACTGTTTGGTAGTCTTGGGACTCTGTTAGTCGGTATACACCATGAGACACACCGTATGGATGTCTCCAAATTCAATGCATAGATGAAAATGGCAGCTAGCTTCCAAATCATGAACAAGGATAATTCTCTCATGTAACTTTATACACATCAACTCCTGACATCACGATAAACGTACTTCTTGTGGCAATAACACTGGAGTATGAGTAAAAACATTGGCTGCAATGGTCTGCACTGCATCGATAATTAGTGCATTGTCAGTGAAGCGATGGATGAAATCCGTTTCGCTTGGCGATCCGCCAAACAAGTATCTCATATTTAATAAACATATATATACACGTCATTTGACGCTATTTGACACACAATTTTCATACAAAATTTAAATCGCCTTCAGAGAATTTGCTGCCTCTCTCCACGGGAAGGCATCAATGAACACAATCACAAATGGAGTCCAAATAAGACGAGAGCTGCATTGTTCATATGGCAGAAGTTAGTCAACTAAGCAGTATCACAAAACTCATAATGACCTCAGCCAAATGCAGTGTCTCCGAGTCCCTAATCTTCAGGTGATGATAGCCAAACGAAAATCGATCTTAGAAAATACCCTCGCACCTACCTCAAGCAATTATCTTTCCTTGTCATTCAATTAATCGATAATCTCACATTCGCATGGGGCCATCTCTTTAACTAATGCAGCTTTCTGAGTACAGCAAAGTGGTCATCACTATCAACTGCTGAAGTTGCTCATTCAGTGCTGACTCAGATTTGAGGCCGAAGAGGCTGAGTTGCCACGACACCAGTCAATATAAAATCAAATATCCTATCAGCTTGTGCAGTGAGAAATCGCAGGAAAGTCACTGCATACTTGAAATGCGGAGGCTCAGTGGCAGAACTCGGCCCCATAAAAAGCGTATGATAAACACCGCACACCAACCATCTTCTGAAACTTTTAAAACAGATAACACGGCTAGAAATTTGAAATCGGTCCAATACGAAATACCGCGTAGCCTCTGCATGTGATCCCGATGTAAGCAATCGAAGACAGTTGTCCCTTCCAATATAATATCAAAGTCCACCATCCCCAACAACAACAAATTTGGTTCTCAGACCCCACGGGATCTATAGACATGATCCACAAAGCCTCGTATCACCATGAAGTGGTCCCATGGCGGGTAAATCAAGACCTGATCGCGCCCCAATGTGTCTGGATATGTGGACCACAGATCCATAATCCTTACATTGGAGGCAAGCCTAGCATCCGCTGAAGTGCAAGCCCCGTCTGCAGCTTCCGCCCAGTCCCCGCCTGGCGGCCTGCGGGGTGACCTCCACCTTACTAGACTGGATGGTGCTGAGTCTAACATTACGGAGTCGAGAACACTACTCCTCATGTAGTAAACTCGCCTTCATGCCCCATCTGCTGGTGTCATAGAAAGGGGCAGAAAATTTCCTGCAAACAGTGACTGATAAGCAAGTCTTTCCCCAAGGCTGGAAAGAGCACTAAATGATGGTACCTCTTGTATCGACACGGTATAAAGACCTCAAAACCTGGAAAGAACAATGGAAGATGCAAGATGGCGACCTGGCTACTGTCACTACTCTGTGCTGAAAAGCTGCAGTTGCAGGCCCCTCTTAACCTCCGCTCCTCTCTCTGCGGCGACGATCACTCAACTAGAGCGTGCCTGCTCAGCAACACCTTCAGATATTCTGGTCATAAGAATGCGGATAGTGTAGTTCTCTCCACATCATTAGGGATCATCCATGTGGCACATACACCTTGCTGTGTGAATCTGGGCACAGGTCACGGTTTTAGTGCACCGAGCTCGGCGGCCTGCTTCTGCGTGGCTTGGTCATCTTATATACAGAAAAGAGTGAAGAAGCTCTTTGCACCGTGTGACTTCATCTCAATCTCCATGTACTCAGATGCGAGACCCGATGTGAAGAAGGTAGTAAAATGAAACTCCATTTGGATGATACAACCGTCTACAATATCACTGATAATCCAAAATACAGACATATCTCGCACTGAAAAAAAAAAAAATTAAATCTCTGGGCAACCAACTGTCATCAGGCATAACAAAACATATGTACTCACAGATTGGAAGTATGCAACTGGAATAACAGTCTGGCCTACTGAGGCTACCTGCAATGAAAATCCACTGAAACAATGGCAGGTGGATATGCGAAGCTCTTGAAATTTTCCCCTGGCAAGATAATAAAATACGATGCTGTCGTAGAGACTACCTGACGGCACCGGAGCACAAATATCTGAGACCCAGCAATGACATCGGCAATTTGAAGCCCTCACTATGCTGAAAACGGTCGAAGGTAGCATCCCGACTACCCTCTAACGACGCGCCACATTGGCAATGAATCCGCCCTCTGCTGATGCTGGCGTTCTGCCCTCTGCGGAGAATGGAATGCCTAGGGCCTTGATTCTGAACCTAACAAGATCAGCAGAGCATGAAATGAGGCACAAAGGTTCGCGGCCTCGAGATCATGCAATCATGCCGACTCCACTGAACTACAAACGGATCCAAGGCCGTGAGGCTGAAAGTAGGCAGATACGATGCACGCCAGGCCCCTAGACTCATTCGTGATGAAAGCCACGTCACATTGCTAAGCCGGCACAGCGGCTCCGATAACAATAACGGAGGCTGAAGAAAACCTAGCAACACGTTCTGCCAACAAACACTTGAGCAATAGCAATACATATAGCAACGGGGAATAACTCCCCATAGATGAGTCCAGAACATGAAAGTGTATAAAGCACAGAGATACCAAGTGCGGAAGAAAAATCAATACAAATCAGATAATAGAAGAAAATTATCGGAATCTCACAGCTATATCCTAAGCCTCGCACTACTAGATCATCCTGGCCAACATGGTGTGTGTCTCTACTAGTTACTAGCTGGGCATGGTGGTGGCTCATGCCTGTAAAAAAAAAAAATGGTGTGGTCAGCTTGATGATCAACACGATCCTGATCAAAATACGTAGAAATAAAACAGATTAGGCCGATCGACGACACTGTCAATACGAGTTGTCAAACTACATTGCTTATAGAAAATTTTAGTGTATTCGGGGCCACAAATACGCTATCAGTACTTGCAAATTCGAACCATTTACTCCAAACACTTGATTTTCAAAGTTCAAAACACAAGAATAAATCCTCCATAAATTTTCCCAAATTATATATTTCATGTATAATTATAACTTATAGAGCAATCTTAATCATAGTTTAAGTCCATAGTTATTACCTGATGCCTTTTTAAATAAAATTTGTCACCTAAAAAGTCGAGACCCAAATGTGTGAAATGTTTCTAAAACAGCTTCAGTACAATTCTAATTCCATTTGCGTTTCGCATTTCTCCCTGTAGACATTGCGACCAATTAAAACTACTAGCGAACTGCATTAACCCCAGCGATGCAGTGCAGACTACTATGAGAGTGCCCCGCCCTGCATTTCTGCCGATCAAACAACGGACCGCGCATGCGTCCGTGATCCAGCTACTGTGACCTTCTCCCATCGGCTCCGGACGACTTGCGTGCATGCCGTAGCCGCCTAAAACACTCGCTGCGTGCCTCGGCTCTGCCTTCTCGTCGCTTCTGCTGAACTCATTCCCTGCGCCCATTCCGCAGTGCACTACTGAACAGTGCATTTTCTCCGATTTAGCACAAATCAGCACCCGAACAGGACCTCATCCAAACACACCAGACTCAGATCCTGAAACCTTAGCAATATCAAAATCCATAGTGCTGTCAGTGAACTAAGTTTCACTAAAGCGTTACCTGTCGATCAAAGCCGACTCGCCGTCAGGAATGACTGAAATTTTGCAGGCATCAAATCACTTGAGCTATACAGCGGTGCATTCCCAGATCAAATCACCGCTAAACCAGTTTAAAATAAATTCAACCTGCTTGGTGAACATTTCTCACGGACACTAATTCAATTCATTCTCCCCTAAGTCTAGGCGGGCTCTTTCCCGAATCATGTGAGGAATCGATTCAGCCCTCTAACTGCTCGGGTTGAGCACTTGCTTCAAAAGATATATCTTATAATTTATACATAAAAACTAATAAATTCATAGACTCTAACGCCGTCTAAAATCATAAAACATGTATTTACAACACTAACGAGGTAGTAATCTATGACGGCGACATCGATAGATTGACATGGAATAATAGACCCTGCTGCGAACCTTAACTACTTTAGTATTGTTGCTCAGTTAATATCTTTTCCAATAGTGTCCAAAATGGCGAATGATGCGAGATAGAGTCAATAAAATCTTGAGCAATTCAGCGTAAGCCAGTAACACGAGAATTTTATTCGAAGAAGAAGAAGTACCTTGGTAGAATGCTGTCCCAGTCATGCCATTAGCCCGACCACCCACGCCTAATCCTGCAATGCACTTGGCTTCTGTAAATATCTCTCCGGGGATTTGAGTTTATGCCTTGAAAGAAAAACCTAAAACCTTGTGAAAACATTCCCATGAAATTAGCATCTAGAGTTTGTTGGAGTAGTAGACAGATTACCAAATCCTACCCCAAATGAAGATCGCTGTTAAAACAATGAAGTACCGAGGAGCTCTCGGACATGTCTGTCATGTTAGAGCGAAACATGCGGTAAATCTTATTGACTTTGGCTCGGCCTCGGGGTGTAGAAATGCAACATTAACGTACCTAAGTTGTCGGTGATACCTGAGAAGGAAGCAGAAACTTGCATCTGTATTCCACCCAACCAAATAATCATGAAACTGATATAGAAGTCATCAGCAGTATTAGAAGTTCCCGTGGTGGCCGCTCATTTCTGTCAGTTGTTTGAGGTTATGACAGAAATAAAACTCTCTTATCTTTCCATTACGATATTTCGATTTTGTATGCTATCAATTAAGTTGAGACTGTATTTTAGTTTCTTTGTTTATTTGACCAATTCACTAAGTTTGGTCTTTTATTACCCGATTAAAATCTGTTTTAGTTTTTCTGCTAAATTTATCATTTATTCAGGCCGTCTCTGTTATGGCCACCCTCTACATACAACCTAATATTAGGGTTAATCATGAAACAATTGGAAGATACACAACATTTTAAAAGAAATAAATGATTTAGTATTTCATCCGCCTCTTGATAGTACGGACAAGTGGCTTCTGTTATTACATTAAGTTTGGTAAGAAATTATCGTGTGGGCAATCTATTGTGATAAATGTAACCAAATAAGGGTTTTAGTTTTATTGTTTATAGGCAATTTTCATATCCATTTGAAGTTGATCGAATAATTGTAGTTTTTGTTAAACTATTTTCCAAAACGGTATACATTGAGTTAACTGTGAAGTTTCCAGTCGGTGTTAAACCCCAATAAATAAGATCAGGGCTTTTGCGCTCTAAAGAGCTATAATTTGTTACGATTAGATATTTTATACTCGCGGGTAATTCAAAAGATAGCTTAGCACAATCCCAACCTTGAGAATTATAAATTGAAGAAATTTTGATGTTTTGATGTGTTGATGGTAAGCTCTCGTATATTAAACAACGAATTGTGCCCCACCTTTTACCCATGGGTCATACAAAAAACTTATCTGCGTGCCCATCCCTATCTTTCATTTTAGGCCAAGTTGAAAGTATTGACATGCTTATAGTATATTACGTCAAATGGGTGAATGAGTTGTTATAGTGGATATCTGTAGGTATTTAATAATAAGTGTTTTGGCCCAAATATTTT